>OZ024918.1:15759618-15895769 GCA_964017125.1 Flabesymbios commensalis | reverse complement strand
CTAGGGCTGATATAATTATCTTATGACTTTAATAGCTACGCACGACTATTGTCCTTTTCAATCCATTTTATTAGTCGATTCAATCACTGTTATAGGGAACAAAATGAAAGTGTAAACATGAAGATTTGCGAATGTTTTGTCTCAAATTAAACAAATATGAGTGATTTTCGCCCAGTTAAAGTTGTGGTTCAAGTGGGTACAATTTTAAATTATTTAATTTAAATTATTTAATTTAAGGGTCAAGATGTGTTTTGAATTTCTTAAGCTTCTCTCATTTCTACTGTAGAAAAGCAACTTTTCAAATGTGAATGAGAGAGTTTTAAGCTAATATGAATCCTTGAACTGCTGAGTTATTTGTTACAATTGTTTTTATTCATTTGAAGCTACAATTGCTTTTTTTATTTAACTTGGCGCTTCAATGGTTCAAATATATTCAATAATTTGCGTCAATACTCAATTGTTTGTTCCCAGAAGGATTAGATATATTTTTTTTTAAGGAAGATTTTCTGTTTGGTTGACGCTGTAAAAATAGCATCCATAATTCCATTATGATTTTGAAATGAGTGATAACTCGGAATTAAAATGTGGAAATATTATTTGTAAGAAGCCCTGCTATTACTGAGAAAAAAAAGCCATATGAATATATCCCTGTAGAATTGAAAGCCTCGTGTTTATACATATAAATCACCCAGTATCACTAGATGCAGACTTTGACCTCAAGTGGTCATCTACTTCAGATGACACCCTTGATCAGCAAAGTCTGCTAATTTCAAATCGCTGTTTAAGTCGCAGGGGTCACCATCGTTATATACAATGGTCGATATGTGAAACCTGACTATAAAATCAGTGCTTGCCCCCGCCCTTCTCCTCGATTCCATAGAAATTGTGTTTACCAATCGATTAAATAATTTACATTTATGTTTGATTGGATTTGCAGTCGATTTATTGCAATCGTGGCTGAAGATATGCTTTACGAAAACCAAGATAGATCATGCAAACGTAAAATATTGACATAATATAATGTCGTTTCAATGTTGCCCTCCCTTCTGAGACTCTGTGCCAGCATTAAAACAGCTTTGGGTCAACATCGCGTATTTCTCGGGACATCACATTACATCTAATGGCTTAAATAACAACTTTATTTCAACCGTTCACCTACTCTGCTCTGAAAAGTCAAAATACAGTATCTGCTTACTGAAGTAATCAGATACTGCCTTTTGGCTTTGCAGAGAAGTACTAGACCCGTGTAGATAGGCCCTCTAACGAGTTTCACACTAGTTAAATGTCCAGGAAATTCGGGAAATATTTTACGTCTGATGTTGATGCTATTTTTCATGAAAATAAATATTTTTCGTCATTTAAACTGGGAATTGCTAACGCAATTCCCAGTTTCAAATAACGAAATATCAATAAAAAATAGTAATAATGAAAAATAATAACATAAAAGATCCGTGATCATATGATATCCTTATGTGTGTTACAGATGGTTTTGGTGTCTGATATGGTGGAGTCCAGAAATCAAGCAAGTAAAAGTAGGTGTATAACTATTTCAATATAGGGTTTTATGGTCAATTTGTAAATATATGTTGCATCAGAAACACAATAATCTCATTAATAGTGATGTATTCAAATTACTTACATTGAATTCAATAGTTATGTTGGTTAGGGTCAAACTAGATGTATATTCGGAATGGTACTGTTTTATGTAATGTATCAAATGATTTTCATGACTCTGGTTTGTTGGAAAATTTACTTTTGGTTTTTATTTTGTTATTATCAGTGTATAGCAGATGCCACGGATTTGTCAGTGTTTGTAAAGTTTGTAAAGTCCTTAGTTCAGTTTTAACATGTTAACCATTGTCTTATTAGACCTATACATACATACAGATAACTAAAGTGTGTATTAAGTTAAATCATTTAATTTAGCACTTTGTGGGCAAAAAACTAACAAAATCCTGTTGAAAATGATCAAATCATTTCTGATAGATGCTCAGTTTATTAAATACCTAATAAATAAACACATTTTTTCGTCATTTGAAGCTTTAACTTGCGTCAGCATTTCCAGCTTCAATGATTGAAAAATAGAAACAAACAATTCATCAGCAGAAGGGATAATTCGGGTGTTTATTTATGTCAGATGTGACTGTACTGCCGTGCCAACTAAAATGCGGTATCTGCTTACTTTACAAGGAAGGAGATACTGCCTTTTGGCTTTACAGAGCAGTGTAGTTGACCTCTGATTGGTGTTGCCGGTATTTGTGAACTCTCTTTGACCCCACTAACAGATCTGGCCTTTATCATGTTTATCAGCATATTGTGGGTGCTATTTGTGTATGTGCTCCGTTTCCACACATATAGGGGTCTATCTCACCAAGGAGGTTATCCCACCAAGGAATATAGAAAGACTAAGTATATTATTTGATCCCTCAGTGAAATATAAAACTATCTGATTCTATTTTCCTTGATCCCGCTCAGAACGTTACAAGTTAGATTACCATTTCCAAAAGTTAAGACGCTCTTAACTTGGAATTAAAATGAGAGAAAGATGAGATTATCTTAATATTTTTTTAGAGTGGCCCTAGATGATTAAATATAGACTAAGAGGTGTACATGATCGATTTCATTTACTATATATTTGTTTGAAATACCGGCCCCCTAATTGCCATTCCGCCGGGACTAAGATAGAGGATATTAAAAATGTTTTCGGTGATTTATTCACGTTAATATAAATATAGTGGGCTGATAAGATTTCAGCCTTGATATCAGACTATAAACCTGTACCTTTACCTTTTTAACATGTTTCACCGATCCCGTGTGTATCTCACATATACATTATTATTTTTCTAATACTTTAAACCCATTTGCATTTTAATCCCCGAAAACGGGTTCACGCTCCTCCATATGAGGTTTTTAGAACTAGAACTGCTCCACATTTTAACATTATCAAAAACTAGTTTCGAGATAAAAAGTTTCAGTTTCAATGTGTAAAACATTTCTTTACTTTTTACCCACTGTAGAAATCATTTTCAGCAACTACAATGTGCGAATTGCGATACTAATTCACATCTTGTAGTATACATATATATATTTATTTTAAAAAATAAATACAGGCTTGAAAGGGTCAAAAATACTTCTAATTTCCATAATACATCAAATGTTATATTTGCAGCATATACAAGAGGAATAACAGGGTAAACTCGTTACCCGATGAATATTATGGAACTTAAAAAAGAACAGTTAACGATATACACCCGTTATCTACCAACCAATCAGAGGCCATTAGTTGCGGGTCAAAAGGTCATACGGCCCATGTGGTCAAGTCTGCCTGTGACCAATCAAAGATCGTGTATGATTGTCGACCACGTGATAAATGTAACCAACCCTAGACATGGAAAAAATTGCCCGTTCTAGCATATAATATACGGTAAGTTGACCCAATGCTGACTTAATGTTGGGTCAACGTCACAGATGGTTGTCTAACATTAAGCCAGCATTAGGTTAACATCTTGCTTGCTAGAATCATACTATATTGTTTGTCTGTTAAAAACTGTGTTTACAAAATATTTAAAAACTTGTATCATATAAATATATCCAAGAATACATACATGTCTTATGTATTCTTAACCCTTTGACTTCCAGGCCGGAGTGCATGCCAGGATCCAGATATACTGGTGTAGGAGTTCTATTTTTCGTCATTTGAAGCTGGAATTGCTAACGCAATTTCCAGCTTCAAATGACGGAAAATACATAAATGTAGTATATATTTGACGAAAATTTGTGTCATTTTATGGTTACGTTCATTGACGAATGACGACGGAAATTTCCGGCATGTATGGTAGTGAAAAGGTTAATAAGTCCTATGTATTCTTGATATAAACCCGTATCACATATTCATATAACTACTCCGCGTTGCGGAGCAGCCTCAGGTCTAGAAAATAAGCATATAGTGGGCAGACAAATTGTCACAATTATCTAAATCGTAGTAACAATTTTCCATGCCCTCCCTACCATTGCTTGATTGAAAATCCTAGCGGTAAATAAAGCTAATATATGAGTACATGTAAGCTATGCTGCAATTTGGCTGTAATTGCATCATTAAATAGCCGAATGATCAAAGGCAGATGGTTTAGTCTAATTAATCTTTGCCCCCACTCGATGCGTCAGTCTCATGTCACTGACATATACATATAATAATAGTTTAAATCGTCAATTAACCCTTGAGGTTATATTGTTTTATTTTTACCCACTTTAAGTTGTGTCTCGCTACCGCGACCCACAACTTAAAGTGGGTAAAAATTACTCACATTTGCTTAATTTGAGACCAAGTATTTGCAAATCTTGATGTTCAAACACACACACGTTTATTCCCAATAACTGCTAAAACAGGCTAAAATCGATCATAGTCGTGCCTGGCGGTTAAAAGGTTAACAATAAATACTTCGAAGTGATAGCCCAGCAAACACGGGGCATCACTCCAGTGTTGGCCCAACATTAATCCAACACTGGAGCGACGGCTCGTGTTTGCTTGGAGTTCATGTGGCACATTTAGTAAACTTACCCTAACTGACAGATACACATATATTGAATAACTTTTTTCTTGTCTTTGAATATCAATTATCAATCTATCCATACATATTATTTTGAAATTATTATCTTAAGAAAATATGAAAACTCCACCTGTAACCAATATCGAATCTTTTAAAGGGTGATTGACTCAGACTTCACTTATTTTTAAAAATGTAATAGAAATATGCAATGCAAAATATAAAAATGTTTTGTCTAACATATGTCAGAATGTAAAACTGATCAACAAATGGGTGTATAATAATTTAGACATGTTTTTAATTTAAAATAATAATATGATTATAATATGTATTTATTCTAAAACCCTATTCAAACAAATGTCGCTGGTAGCGCTGTGCAATATGATATAAAAATGTTTTTTGAAAAGATATATATCGTCGCCTCGGAGCTAAATGATCCTATCTGCCACTCTAGCGAGTGTCAGATAGGATCAATTAGCTCCGAGGTGACGATATTGAGTACTTTGTTGCATTCGTTTTTAACGTATCTAAAGACAAGCTCATGTACATTTGAAAGAGAAGTCACCTCAGTAGTTTTCTATTGCTCTTAGTGGATAAGATCACTTCACAATAGTTCTGTACCCAGAAGGGACACCACCCCTATTTTGTCACACTCATATTATGAAATCGTCATCACTTCATCTAAATTGGTGCTACTGTGAAAATACTTGCAAAGCCAATAGGCAGTAATTGCTTACTGTTCAAGTAAGCAGTTACTGCCTATTGGCTTTGCAGTAATGATCAAAGACGGTGTCCTGTCCCGCGGGCTATCTTTATTGAAACCCCTGTCAAAGACAACACGTTGTACCGATATTGGCCCACCGTCTATGACGCTGGCCCATCATTAAACCAATGAAAACACCTTGTTTCCTGAGTCTCTATACCACCACGTCTCTTAATAAAACACCACTCTATTATTCACCATACTGGTTATGTTCTTTCTTGGACA
Organism: Flabesymbios commensalis; assembly: GCA_964017125.1. NCBI lineage: Eukaryota > Metazoa > Annelida > Polychaeta > Terebellida > Flabelligeridae > Flabesymbios > Flabesymbios commensalis. The sequence goes on along the minus strand of OZ024918.1, from coordinate 15,890,237 downwards.
GGATGTTCTCGTGACATCAATCATTGATGACAGCTTTCTAACAAGCTATCTAGAGACATATCTATACTGTAATTCTAGTTTTGTGATTATTAAAATGCATGTAATTACTGGTGATTTCACTTATTACCAGAAACAAGCTACGTTTAGTCGCAGTCGACTTGTCCCAGCCGACAATGATAAGAGGCATATTATAGGTTACATGACACTCAATCTTTAGCCTGGTTTTAAAGGCTAAGTCTTAAGAGTCCATCATTTTGCCACTCAAAATCGCAATTTGTATATCACTTCTAAAATTGACACTGCTCCGTATTTTAAATCAACAGCCTAGAATGTAAGTGATTCATGAATCAATGTGCACAGATCATAAAGATTGTTGTTTCTTGTTTCACGCGTATGTTACATGTATTGACCTAGATTATGGGCCTCTTATTGGTTGATTCTAAGACTTTCACGTGATCGATCACGTGACTGCCACTTGTCTCACGTGACTGTCACAGGAAACAACTAGGCAGTCGACAATAATTTAAGAAGTTTGTTGTGCTAATTCTCTCTACACCTAGATATTTGTTTAACCTTATTGTCTGGCTGATGGAATTCTTGACATTCTATTCTTCATTCATTTAAAGCTGGAATTGCTGAGGCATAAGAATTTTAAAAAAATAGCTTCATTTAAGAAACATAGACGTTTTTAAAATAAAGTGTTGGGATTACCTGAGTATTTATCAACCTGTATATTGTGATTAATGTCGTAAAATATATCAAATAAAGGTTCATTTTTATTGTGTCGTGTTTTTTTGCATGAGTGCGATTATGAAGCTCAAAGGGTTAATTAATTAATGTGTGTAAGACGCTTCGACCCGTGTGCACTTCTCTGCAATCGCTTGGCACAGCAGTGTTGATTGATCATTATGTCTATATATACGGTTTCAAACAAGTATCAAATCAAAAAATTATCTGAAATTGGGAACATATTTTGCGGTAGATGCTCAAAGTTAATCAAATCGTTCAATTTAGATATGTCAATTTTTCTCAAATATAACTATATTTCGTCTTACTTACAGTAATCCAACACTGGGTGGATGTTTCGTGTTTGGTAGTTGAGCATGCTTTTACAGACACAAATGAATTAACCCCATCCGGGAAGTGTGTATTTCTGGGGGATGTTTCCGCCGGCGTGTGGCTTCTAGGCTTCTCAGCCTCATCACTTATTCAGTGGTCCGTCTATGGACAGCCATTTGCTTGTCATATTACAGGGGGCTTACCCCGCGAACTACAGACGTTAGAACAATAATGGCGCAGCATTGGCTGAAGTGATATCACGCTGACCCAACGTTTATTCGATGTGAGGTCAGGAGTTTAAGAAAGCGGATGACCGCCTTTTGAATTATGTGCTTCATATATAGCCACATCTCAGCAAACATAAAACATTCGCCCAATGGTTGTACAATGTTGGTCCAGCGTCGTAGACGATGGGACAACATTGTAATTCCAGATTCGAATGAATGAAAAATACTGACAAACAATTCCGCAGCACAAGGGTTTTTTTACTATTTACCCACCGCTGCCGCATATATTTTCATTTTTTATTAGTACAGTAAGTACTACCTTTTAAACAAGTCAAAGATAAAATGTGACATCAATCAGCAATATTTTAAAACAGTTGACCTCCATTTTATCAATTCTGAATAATTTTCACTCACTTGAAATTGTGGATCGCGTCAGCGAGACACGACTTCAAGTGGGTGAAAATTCAGATTGAATAAGTTGGCGATTAAAGGGTTAAATACTGCAAGATGAGAATTATACCAACCTGACTGCGATCAAGTTTTCTTTTCTTGTGTCAATTACCAGCAAATTTATTTGCGCTGAAACAAAAAAAAATGAATTTACGAGTACCGTTCAGATACTGACATCCATATTTATTATCATACAGTTGTATAAAGAGGGGTGACTGCTTACTTTCTACTAAATAGTTACAGGACGATATTTTTATTATACACACTTGAACCCTTACGCCACCAGAGTAGTTTTTAATCTGTTGTATTTGGCGGCCAAATCACTGTCATTGGGAATGAAATGACAGTTTAAACATACAGATTTACTAATATTTGGTCTCAAATTAGACAAATAAGAGTAATTTTCAACGTGATTCACAATTTCAAGTGGGTGCAAATTTAAATAAATTAACTTAGCGGGAAAATGGTTAACATTGATCAGTTCAGTGACACTATTGTTGTGTGGAGTCTTGATTCATTACATTTATCTTGATTATGATAACAGATTTTTTTATTAGCACATTAAGTACCACCTTTTAAACATGTTAAAAAAAATGTGACATCAGTCAGCAATATTTGAAAACAGTTGACGTCCATTTTGTCAATTCTGAATAATTTTCACTCACTTGAAGTTGTGGATCGCGTCAGCGAGACACGACTTCAGGTGGGTGAAAATTCAGATTGAATAATTTGGCGGTTAAAGGGTTAATATAATTGTACAAAACGTAAAGCTCATGCAGATATCATAATGTACACTTAAAGATAAATATATATTGATACAAGATAAGCACCCCTAAGTGCATTATCTCTCAGTCATTTCTAGATCAATACCTAGCAAATATGACACGTTATACCATTGCCGATTTAATGCTGGCTCGCCGTCTCCGACGTCGCCCCAACATTAAATCTACATTGGTTAAACGTCATAGTTTGCACAGGCCATGGAACTATTTGAACAGCCTTGAATTAAAAAAAAGTTGTCAAGACCTTGACAACACTTAAATTTAAAAAAATATCTTTAAAAGCCTTGAAACGTGATTTTTGGGTTAGAGTTGTTTTTTATTAAAATATGTAGTGGCTCATATTATCAAAATTTTTTAGTAAAATAAATCATAACAAATGTCTTGTTATTATTACTATTTTGCTCAAAAAGCAGAATCAAGGTGAAAATCATATGGACATTTCATTCTAGATTCGAAATTGTCAATGTTTTGGTCGTGACTCCCTACCTCATGTTCGCGATAGAACCTTGAAAATGGAAATATTTGGCATTGAAAAACAATAAAAAGCCTTGTTTGTATGAACCATAAACGTATCGTGTTTGTTCTGTATGTCTGTAATGATTTGTATTTGTGTGAATAAAATAGCTGTGTGTCTGTCTGTGAGTATGTGGCGTGGGGTGGTCCCCTGGTAATATTTAGTCTGAATCTCTCTCTATTGTCAGCGTGGCACAAGTAAACGCAGGCTGTGATAAATCCACTGAGATATCTGATTATCCACGTGATAGCATGTCACGCAATGTGTGTGACGCACCGCATCACGCAAAGCGTGTGTTTCTAACAACACCGAATAAAACACTCACATTTACACTACCACCGTAGTGGTTTGTGGATCTAGGCTAAACTGGGTCTAGAGAACTTCTTGAGCATCCTGAGATGAATAAGATGACACTGCTCTCTAAATACAGGATTCAAAATTCGAGCACTGGTGGTCTGTGGCCGAGCACGCTACCACTCGGTCACAGAGACTACCCACATTACTGAATCTTTACGAATGAGCGGGGAAGAAACATTTGTTTATTTGAAACCTGAATGTCAGAGCTGGTATGAACCGGCAATATCAGACTTTCCAAACAGGCTTTAAAGCAACATTGGTACAACATCCCGTGTTTGCTGTGTTCGAGTAGATGGAGTGAACACATCTGGTGATGTCATATCATTCACTGACTGCGCTATAGTTTACATTGTGATAACAACAATGGGCAAAACTATCACATAAATGTTTGTTTCGCTGGTATATAGAGCTGGTGACGGACAGGCCTGAGTACCCGACAAACACGTGACGTTGACCCAATGTTGTTTTAAGGCTGGGGCAGCATCTCGATAAGCACAATCATCTATACAATAAAGATAATGATGTCTAGTGAGTTACAACAGTAATTGTGTTTCCCTGCATGTATCTAAAGTATGATATGCTCTTATATTGTTGCATAATTCAGGTTTTCCCCTGGTCCCTATGGGGTCTATGCCAGCTAGATTTAGTTATCAGAACCGTTTTCCCCACCTCTGACCAGGCTGTCACTCACTCTCTATTGACCGTCGACTATTGTGCGGCATAACTGGAGGGCCGTGATGACAAAAAAGGCGGACAAACACATTCTATCATGCGGGATCTACTGTAGGACTGCGGGACAACAGTAATCCTGAACCCAATTCCTCAGTAGAGATGAAATTCAGCAGCACACACCCGTTAAGTACTAAAGTGCTTTAACTAATGTGTGTATAGTATGTTTACTCTTTCAGCGCGAAAACGTTTTTTAAACGCCAGAAGCTGGTGCATAAAGACCGCCTCAGTCGCTCTGAAATAATCTACCTTAATTATAATGGCCATAAACCCATAACATATCGTCGCCTCGGAGCTAAAGGATCCTATCTGACACTCGTCAGAGTGGCAGATAGGATCCTTTAGCTCCGAGGCGACGATATGCATTTAAATAAAGCAGAAAGAGCTAACTAAGACATGTATGATGATTTCAAGTGGAAAAAAAACCTTTGGTTTCCATGGTTCATACACAAATATGTCAGCGTTGTAAGGATTAACCCTGCTTATAGCGCTAGGCTAGATAATTTGAAATTTGAAGATTTACCTCGCACCGCGAACCACTATGCTTCAAATTTGTGACAATTGTTGATATAATTATGTACAATTTGAATCAAAACACAATGTCAGTCTAGGGTATTTATTTGCCTTTTCTATTGCATATTTTTCTTTAGATGAGGATTCGCAAGGATTAATAACAATTAATAGGTTTTTTTCCCAGAAAGCATGCGAAGTTGCTTTAAATTGAAAACAAATTGATATGGGAGAACTAGATAACGTTGATCAAAACAATAATTATTACTAGTAGGCCTATGTGATATTCTGCAATATTTCAAACTAGCGTGGTCTGTTTTCACATGTATACACTCTAAATAATATAGGTTCTTTAGAAGGAACCCTTCAGTACTATTACCATGCAACCCCAGGAGAACCCTTGCAGGGATCTCCTGGAGTTGCATGGTAATAGTACTGAAAGGTTCTTTTTGAAGAACCTATATTGTTTAGAGTGTACGTGCAAAACTGGAAACTGAGAATATTTCATCGATGATGAATTGATCAAATATTTAAATGTGACAGTGTACAATTACAGTGATGACTTTATAGTTGACTATATTATATAATGCACCTTAACCCTTTAAGCGCTAAGTTTTGATTTTTTTTATTCTTTACTCACTTGAAGTAGTGTCTCGCTAGTTGTGGGTCGCGGTGGCGAATCGCTACCGCGACCCACAACTTCAATTGGATCAAAATTACTCATATCTGTTTAATTTGAGACCAAATATTAGCAAATCTGGATTTTCAAACACGTATTTGTTTCCAATGACAGGGATTTAACATACTAAAAACGACAATTATCATGCTTAACGTTTCAACCCTAGCAGCGCGGGGACCGTCTTTATACGTCAGAATATGACGTCTGCAGACGTCAGATTCTGACGTATAAAGACGGTCCCCGCACTAAAATACTAAAATAAATAAACTGTTTATAACGGCCGTAGACCCATAACATAGGTATTCAAATGAAGCGGAGAGATCTAAAACATTTATTATCATTTCAAAGTGAAAAAAACCTTTCTTCTCCATGGCTTATACAAAAATATCTCAGACTTGTAATGGTTAACCCTTTAACCGCCGGTGCCGTCTATATTCGTCTTTTACATTCTTTATTAGCACATTACATATCAGCTTTTAAACATGTATCAAGATAAAATGTGACATTAATCAGCAAAATTTGAAATTGTTTGACCTCCATTTTGTCAAATCTGAATAATTTTCATTCAATTGAAGTTGTGGATCGCGTCAGCGAGACACAACATCAAGTGGGTGAAAATTCCAATTAAATAATTTAGCAGCTAAAGGGTTAAAGGGTTAAGTGGAGAAAAATAAGACTATAAATTATCACCCCCCCCCCCTTCTGTATGCAGCTGTCATCATGAGACGGTTTGACGTAACATATGAGAACTCATCTTTCTAACAAATGAGAATAGTAGAACACCCCCCTCCCCCCTCCCCAGGGTTCCACGCAAGAAACTGAAAGAAGATGATAAAAATGATCTGGAATAAGTCATTTCTCAAAGAAAGACGACAACACACAGACATATTAATTAACGTTAGGCATTTAATCAAGTCCTGGCAGCCCACATTGTCTATATTGATTAGTGCATTGACATTTGAACCATTCATTCTTGCTTATATGAAGGATACTAGAACCCCATATCCTTGCTTATATTGTTACTTATTAATCAAAAGAGAAGGAAAATAAGTTTTTGTGATAGATGAGGACATATTATTTCAACTTTTTTTTTAACTTATATACTGGAATTATGACATCTAATAATTATGTCATATTACATGGCACACGTGTAGACATACTTTAAAGTTAATGTTAGCCCTCGCAATGCAGTATTTTACCAAGGATACTACATAGAATTTTCATAGAGCTAACTTATTATTTGAAATGTGTATAACATGTTCTAGGTTTTGAAAAGAATGAGAATACATGTAAGTGTTTATCACGGTTTTAATCAGTTTCTAGCGTGTAACACAGCAAGTACCTTGACCCAATGTTGGCCCTATGTCTGCGATTTGAGCCAACATTAAGCCAACATCGTGTCAATGCCTGGTTTGAAAACACTTCGCTAGAATCGGGCCTTAACCCTTTAACCGCCAAATTATTCAATTTTAATTTTCACTCACTTGAAGTTGTGTCTCGCTGACGCGATCCACAACTTCAAGTGAGTGAAAATTATTCAGATTTGACAAAATGGAGGTCAACTGTTTTCCAATATTGCTGATTGATGTCACATGTCATCTTTAACATATTTAAAAGGTGTACTTCAATGCGCTAATAAAAAATGAAATCCCGAATATATGCGGCACCGGCAGTTAAAGCCTTAAAGCTACCTGATAGCCGCGACGAAGGGATGATACATCATAGAGTGGCGTGACTTAATAATAAGCAGGGCTTATGGAGGCACACATGAGTGCCCAGGGGCGCCAGCTAAGCCCATGTAACACCCTCTACATACCAGGGTGCATCATACAATATCACCTTTAGCAACGTGATTATTTTCGCATTCAGTTATTTTCAACGCGATGAGAACAGTCATACAGCTTTTCTTATTCTTTATTTGCGGTATATTAAGCGCATGTACTTACAGGCCGCGTAGGCCGTTTTTCTGTCACTCTCAATAAGATGATTGTGTAGTAACAATATCATTTATAATAGTGACAGCGTGCATACCCCTGTTCAACATGGCCGAGGTGTCGTTCATTTTAATTGAGTGTGACGGTAACAAAGTAATACGACATAAATAAGAAGATAACGCCCTGCTAAATTGTCGCTACTTTAGCCCACAGACGACGAAATATCTACATGCTTCAACTTTTCAAGATTCAGATTTAACTTCGTTTCAATGTCATTTAGATGAAATCAATACATGTTTGTGCACAATAAAATCAATAGTAGAACAAAATACCCCCAATATAATTATGCATGATTAGCTGTACCAAAATGACACCAAATGTGTGTAGGGGGCTATAAGTAAATAATATTAGTCACAAAAAAGCTGTCATTGCTAGTTTAGATGGGTGTATTGTTACACGTTTGATTCAGTTAATTCCTCAATAAAATTTATTTTTTGAAATACTGAGAAGTTCTGTAAATACATGTCAATGTGAAAAGGGACGTGTTTTGAATATATAATTAGCTGCCCTTATCTTGCGTGATCTCGTTAACTTAGTATCCTCAACAAAAAGCATTTAAATATAAACTATTTTTTGGGCAGCAGGTTGACACATCATGCACCATAACCTCAAAAAATGTTTACTGTGTTAGTTAGTATCTAATTACTACTTACATATATTCCACGATTAAACATGAAAGTTTTATTGTTATCCTAATAAAATATATAATGGACAGTCAGTGACATAACTCTTCATTATCTGCCACTTGTGTTTACAATATTAACATTGGACTTCATGATGTTTTTTAATTGTGTGTAATAACGATTAGTATCACAATTAAAGCTGTTATAAGGTTATGTAAGAAGCTACTTTCCTGATGAGAATATAAACTAATGAGGATTAAGAACAGACCACATGATTATAGCATAATTTGTGAATTCAATAGTTTATTTGGTAAGTTATCATCGACCATGAAGTTATTTGAGCTTATCTAGTAACTGCACGTCGATCCTTCGAATGGTTTGTTTGTGATGCATGTCAAAGCAAGGGAAATATATTATATTTTCCTTGGTGGAAGACTCAATAAATTGTCAGCAATGCAACTATGGTATGAGAGGTAAACTGTTCAAAGGAACTGTAAAGAACCCTTCCATACGGATAGGGTATAGTGTAGACTTCGGATTTCCGTCTGTTGTAATATTGCCATGATTGTGCGGAATGCGACATAAAGCAATATTCACTCACTCACTCACTCACACCCGTTGTAGTGACTGAGTGCGAGCTGCACTTGAGACGTAACAGCCAGCCGGGGGAGGGGGGGCACGTGCCGCTTATCGGACCATTTCGGCCATCAGGCGTAATGGTTACGCCTCTCTCGGTCAGGTGTGGATGACGGCCTCTAACACCCATTGATGAGCGTTTGTAATCAGCAGACTATAAAACGACACACTCCCCAATAAATCACCCACTAGGACCCCGCTAATTCCCATCAAACTCGACACGTTGACTCAATGCTGTTGTTGGCACAGCCGCTGGGCCTATATTAGCCCAGCATTGGGTCAACGTCCCGTGTTTTCTGGGTTAGGTCATGCTTATATCTTTCAGAGAAAAATGTCACTGTTGCTCCACTCCCAATGTGACTATAGGCGATCACATTAATGGCGGGCTCGTGGATTTAAGGGTGAAACCAGTGTATCGACTCTGCGCTCTCGATGTAACTCTCTTTAACCCTATAACCGCCAAAGTGTTCAACCTGAATTTTCACCCGATTGAAATTGTGTCTCGCTGACGCGATCCACAACTTCAAGTAAGTGAACATTATTCAGATTTGACAAAATGGAGGTCAACAGTTTCTGCTTTCAAATATTGCTGATTGATGTCACATTTTATCTTTAAGAAGTTTAAAAGGTGGTACTTTATGTGTTTATAAAAAATAAAAACCCGAATATATGCGGCACCGGCGGTTGAAGGGTTAACCCCTTTTTCTGACAAATTATCTTATTCAAAATTTAATCAAAGATAAGATTTATTTATAGCCGCAAACGTATGCAATGTGAAACATCAGCTTATCCCACTTAAAAGTATTCATATTCGTCTTATTTGAGACAAAACATTGCAAATATTGATGTTGAAACACACATTTTATTCCCAATACCATTCACTTAATCTGTTAGAAAATGGACTGAAAATAATTCTGGTCGTACTTAGCGCTTAAATGGTTAAAAGTGTGAAATCGGATCTACACCCTCTGGGAGCATGGGCATAATACTGGGACATTGGACAAGGCACTTTATCCTCACATGATTCACTCGATTCAGGTGTAAATGAGTACCTGGTATGACAGGAGATGGCAATGTGTACGATAAGTTCAATGTGCCGAAATTGCTGAAGGACTGTATGCTCACCGTGGATTTTAAATGGCACACGAATGAACATGTCCAGTGACCAGGGGGTAAATGTAAAGTCGGCTGATGGGTCTTCAGACTTCATATCAGACAATAAACCTGTATTTTTTACTTTTTGTTTGCTTGCAAGTACTTGAAAAATGGGTGAAAAGACACTTTCATTATTTCTACGTTAGATAACAGTGAACTATGGTGAAATCGATAGATCGATGCCGCTAACTCGTGATTGATTGACAAATGAGGGAGACACTCTGACAAGAGAGGACACTCACAGATCGATGGATGGTAATTTATTGAACGGTGATCAAGCATGAATCACCATCCTGCTCCCAATGATCGGGAAGTCTTGATTGACAGATGCGTGGAGACTGAGATGTTCACTGTTGGCACAGCGCTGGGATAGCTAGTTAATTGACGACCCAGCATTGACAAAATATTCTGCCACCAACTGGTGTAGATCGCTGGCCCAACAATGAAACAGCATTGAGTCACAGTCTGGTGTTAGTTGGACAGGAGTAAATTGATGGACTGAGGATCCTGGTCGAGCTTGTCCGGTGATGTCCTATCAATCAGCACGGGCCTCCTGCACGACCTTGAGCTTGGAAACGCTTATCCGCAAGAAGGGTCCGGCCTAGAGAGAGGCAGGCCTGCCACAGGCGCACCCCCGTGGCAAAGTGCTGAACCTGCCACACTCCTTCTGCTGGCAAGACATTGCTGACAACTCTGCTCACATGGATACCGTATAGGAACACCGGGCCATTATCCACGGATCCGGACCGGCGTTGGGTCTGCACTGGTCTGATGTAGTTGCCACCGGGAAGGGCGTTGAGGCTGTCATTTCATTAGGAACGGTCGTCGTAACCTGCATGGATCATGGTGTGTAGGGCCGGGCGCCCCCTGGACATGATCCAGATGCTCCAATCCTTGCGACAGACAAAGACGTCTCACGTCATCTATTACTTAAACGCCAATTACCACGATCTACTGTTTGACAGATAGCGAGTAAATCGCGCCCGCGAGTCAAGGCGAACCCACCAGGCTGGTCCACCAGGCCAGCCTGGTAGACCAGCCTGGTAGGCTCTCCACATTTTGAAAGTTGTTTGAAAAACTTAATGGATCTCAGGTTTAACATATACACTACAGTATATGCCAGAGTACTGCTCTGAATAGTAAAAAAGACACTAAGTGATTACTTGAAGAGTGTGCCGTTTACGTTTTTTTTTCATTCTAGAACTTTATGACAATAAATCAGGTGTTGGAACAAAAGTTGATACCCCTGCACCAACATTCATTCAACTTTGGGCTTATTGGGTTTATGCACATAAACAGTATAATGCCTGTGGAGAAAATTATCAAGTATATGTATATTTTTTGTAAAAAATTATATTTAAAATTATTGTCCAGATAGTTTTATTTATTTGTGCAGGAAGCTTTTCTTACAACATCTAAAATTTATTCAAGGTCGAGGAAGAATGAGAAAATGAATGACATTAGTAATGAGTAATATAATGTGTTTAAATCAATACACCATTTCATTTATTATATTAATATAGATTACTAGAAAGTGGCACATTTACATGATATAGCAGCAGTTATCTGTCACAGCAAGGATTGTAGTAGCCTTGGTGTCATGTACAAAAGATTATCTGAAATTTTGTATATTTATTATTCCATTTCCAATCGTTTTAGTTTTAAATATCCTCTGTCAGCAAGTAGGATTTTCCCCTTTTCCGTGGTGTGGGCCTATTTCCAGTCAAAAACTGAATTAATTCCAAAAATATATCTATCTGTGTAAATTAAACAGGCGTAGGCTGGGATTTGCTTATATTTCTAAGGATGTGGATGGTTAATAGCTTGTGAAACTGTTAAAAGTAGTCCACGTGCCAGAAGGCTATCCTTGCCTCTGGCTAACAATGGTAGACCAGATGGCAGTAACTGCTTACTTTTAAAGTAAGCTGCTACTACCTTTTGATTTTGCATGGCAGTACAGCTGACAATGGCAGGCACTTGTCTGTATGCCTGCCTGCCATACCTCCAGAAAAAAACAAAATGTTGAGCCAATGCTGGTTTAATGCTGGCTCACCATCTGTGACTCCAGCCCAACAATAAATCAACATTGGTTCAACCTAACTTAAACTAGTGATTGTTTAATGTCTGCGGCGCTGGCCCAACATTTATCCAATATTGGGTCAATGTTTCGTGGGTGGTGGTCTAACTCGCTGTAGTGATAACAACAACTTAGCTAATCTTACGGCGTCTGCCACATGTGTCTATCCAGAAAACACGATGCTGTTTTAATGTTGGACCAGCGTCGAAGACGTTGGGCCAACATTAAAACAACATTGTTTCAGTGTATCGTGTTGGCTGAGATATTCACTTTCACTCCCTATTGTAACACAAACGACTACATGCGTTCATCCTGCTAAAATAACACTCTCAACAATAGCTTTTTTAATGCTGGGCCAGCGTCGTAGACGGTGTACCAACATGAAACCAGCATTGGCTCATGGTGTTGTGTTTGCTGGTATACAGCCACTTCGGCTGTGTATCCCTTAATCTAATTGGGAACTTAATTTGGAACTTAAAATCATTTCGAACTGGAACATGTTTTGCGATAATATTATTATACATAATGCCTCTCTATTTCTCAGTGCAAAATAACGTGTGCCAGCAATGATGTGTTGCGTTATCATGTGTATATGTCACAGCTAAAATAGCAGGTGGTAAAACTTTGATTTTGTTTAGCTGAATAATTTAGCCTACTCTGTATTATATTATATATATTATCTGTGTATCTATATACATGTAAGTAGACAATCCAGATGCCTATATATACAAATGTCATGTACAGCATTTACATTATTGACATAACCAATACATAATAAAAACAAAAATACAGCTTGTAGTAGTAGTATTACTATTTTCACTTGTTTTAGTTTATTTTGCTATCATAGAAATTTGTGGTTCTATAATGGCGTGCTCGTAACAATAGCCGAAACAGGAAATATAATATAACCATGATGTCGTGATTTAGACGTCATAATCTGACGTCCTCTGCCGTCAGATTCTGACGTCTAAAGTCAACCCCCGCATTGAAAGGGATATTTTCGTCAGTTGAAGCTGGTGATCGAGTCAACAATTCCAGATTCGAATTAATTAAAAATCGAAACAAACAATGCAGCAGGACAGGGGTTATGCGCGATACACGTTGGTCCAACACTGGTCCGACCATGTGTAGGTGACTAGTGTTGTGTGAGAGTGGTCTTGTATAATTAAGACTGGTTTCCCGGGGGGGGGGGGGGGAATTGTCATTACGGCGGGAGATGGACCCGGGAATTTGGCACGGATCCTGATTGACACATGGATCACCGGGTGTGGACTCATCCACGTGAGGTGTCCGCGGACAAGCGCGTGCGTGAAGCGCGAGGTGTCCGTGGTGGGGGAGCGCGTGCGTGGATACATGCTCACTGGTGACACTCAGGGGCGGATCCATAACGTATGAAAGGGGGGGGGGTCATAAATACATTTGGTTGGTATCTCACAATTTAATTTCTGTGCAAAAAAAATATTTTGTCCTCACACCTAGTAAACGGGGGTGGGCTCGGGGCACCAGCCAAGAACATTTTTAGTGTAAAAAAATAGTGATTTTTAGACAATTCATCTAAAAAGGGGGTCAGATCACCCCTCTGTATCCGCCACTGACATCGGGGTCTGGGCCGTTGGCATGGCAACATTTGTGATCAGATGGTGACAACTGTTACTGGGGGGGGGGGGTATGGATGTGTCATTCTGTCCAGTTTTGACCCGTATTGCATTTTAGCAAATAGGAAGTGTGCACCCTGTGTTGTTTTACCATTGGGCCGGCGTCGGCGACGGCGACCCAATAATAAACCAACACAGGGTCTATTTTATGGAGCGGGTGGTGGGTGACCCCCAACAAGCCAGCAGATGGCTCCCCCCTCCACCGCCACCACAATAGACAGATTATCTGTGTTTATCACCAGTATATGGCTGCATGGATCAACACGGGGCTGATGGACCTTCCGTACACGTGTGATATAGTTACATGTAAGTAGTACTTACCGGGCTGGTGTACAGTATGTGTACAGGCTGTGGAGTGTACACATGGAGTGTACTCCCGGCGCACGCTCTCCTCTCCCGTACTACTCACACACACACTGTGACCGGGCGTCCAGCCTGCGGTCTGGATGCTGATGCTGTGGTGCGCCGAACGTCCGCAAGAAATATGGCCGCGATTCAACTTGGGGCACGAAGGCGACGCAAAAAGTGGAGGGTGCGCTGTGATGGTGCGCTGGTCGGGGGGCGAGGGTGGTGCCCCTGTCACTGACGCGTTGATGACACCACTAGCTATAAGCGGGGCCCGGGGGTGACCGCCTCTACCCCCTCCTTTCTCTTACCCTCCCTCTCACTCCTCCAACATGTCACTCGTCCGCCGCGCGCTCGTTCACTCCTCACTCACACACCTAGTCCCGGTAACTGAGGGACAGCAGCCTCTAGCCCTGCAGCAGCAGCAGCAGCATCCTCAGCATCCTGATGTTGATGATGAGTACCACAGCATGGCTACTCACGTAAGAGGCCTGCCACCACAGTCACATGTGATCCCGTCAGCTGAGCAGTCCGGATAACACGGCAGATCCACACACTACTAGTCCTCCTCGTACACCTTTAATATTTGTTAATCACTCTGTAGACACAAAACATTTATATAACATTTATGCAATGTTGGACCAACGTCGAAGACGTTGGGCCGACATTACATAAATGTTATACAAAATGTTGTGTACTTACTGGGATAGATCACCGGTTGGACTTCCACTGCAGACAGTGTGGTTTGCGGGTGTCGGGATCCTGTAGTTCACAGCCTATCCCTGTGCCGGATGTCACTACTATGTGGAGCCAGCCACGCGCCAATCCTCCTGCATCCCAACCGCTTATTCCAGCCTTCTCTTCGCAGCTGATGCTGCTGTTTTGGATAGCCCAGCCTCCGCCAGTCTAGCTGGGGCGGACTGATTTTTTCTTTTTTTCGTTCTGTGTGTGTGTTGCGAGAGAGACTAGTATGGTTATGAGCGCATGTATAGCGCCTGTTACACCTGTACACAGACCCATATCGTCACGGTACCCTAACACCCCTACCTACCCCACCCCCATAGCCATAGAGACAGCCAATAGGCCACCCCTTCATAATTACTTCCCCTCATGTATATAGTTATGCTCATATTTTGCTATTGACTGAGTGTTACTCTCTCGTATGTGATAGCAAAATGTTAAAGGTATTCAAAAATACATAATCTCTTAAAAAAAACACATCAAAGTTGAAGGTAAAATTAATTATGATTCACATACCATGTTTTGTGGTTTATTAATATTGTAGACTTAATTGTAGGCTTCAGCGAAATTGGCAATACGTAAACCTCGCAAAGTAATAACAATATAACTACCTGAAATTGCCAAGATATATTATAAGCCACACTGTCTACACCAGTACTGTCAGTCTGAACAGATATATATGTATATCTATATATATATATATATATGTATCCGATATTAGTATTATTCGCATATTGTAAAACTGTATTGATAAATAATTATATATAAATTATAAATATATTTATCATATTTTTTACAACAGGAGTACCATATCTGAAATCACACCCAAGAAGAACTCATCTGCAATAAAATATACTCTTCTACAGCTTTGAATTTTTTTTAGGCTGCATTACATGGGATTAAGGGTTTTGATCTATATTTTTTACCTATGTAGGATGACGCCCTGTTTTCTGCCGTGCAAAGCCAAAAGGCAGTATCTGCTTACTTTATAAGTAAAGTTTACTTTACAAGTAAGCATATAAGCTTCCTGCCTTTTGGTTTTGCAGAGCAGTATTATCTCAGCACACATGAGAAATTGAGCCATTGTTGGTTCAATGCTGGTCCACCGTCTACGACGCTGGCCAAGCATTGAATCAACAATAGCTCAATGTGTTTGCTGGTATGTTATATACAAACCAAATATACCTGCACGTGATACCCGTCTGACGTCATCAGTGACGTCACCAGAAGCAATACATCGAAATGTTGTCTGAAAAAACCAAACAATTTGGTCGGCTCATGGATCTGAGTCTACCTGTCACATGACTGAATGACGTCTATGGATTAGCTGTTGTTAACCAGTGGCCGACAACCATTATATTTGATTGGTTAGGACTGTTCCAGCTAGAATCCCCCCTCGCACCATGGCGGGAAATTGAAAAACTACCCCACCCGGAAATCTTGGTTCTTGGGCCATCACAGAGCAAAACAGATTAAAAACGACTATAGTCGTGAGAAGCGCAGAACTAAAGAATAAGCAACAGTTATTGTCTTGTTATTCAATCCTCTGAGCTATGTGGAATCCTCTCTTCATTCAAAGCCAAATGTCGTTGAAATTTAAAATTTCCTTGAAACGTATCTATGCGGACCTAGAAAAACAGTGATTAACCTTTTCACTACCATACATGACGGAAATTTCCGTCGTCATTCGTCCATGAACGTAACCATAAAATGACACAAATTTTCGTCAAATATATACTACATTTATGTATTTTTCGTCATTTGAAGCTGGAAATTGCGTCAGCAATTCCAGCTTCAAATGACGAATAGTAGAACTCCTACACCAGTATATCTAGATCCTGGTGTGCACCCCGGCCTGGAAGTCAAAGGGTTAACCCTCTGCTTGCTAAATTATCTTATTTAAATTTTATCCGACTTAATTGGTGTCTCGCTCCTGTGACCCACAACTTCAAGTGGGTGAAAATAAGTTATACTGGTTTAACATTTTCATATCTTGATGTTTAAACGTTCATTCCATTCTCAATGACAGTGATTTGAGGTGTCAATAAAACCAATATTGTTTTATTGTTGGCCCACCGTTTTCGACGCTGGCCCAACATTAAACCAATATTGGTACAACGTCTTGTGTTTGCTGGCAGCAGACACAGGGTCAACACTGTTGTCCAGTGATCGGGCGAACATCTACGACGTGGCCTCAACATCAACACCCATTGGTTCAACATCTCGTCTATGCTGGTTCACTGTTTACAAAACGTCCCACGTGCCTCTCTGTGTTGAGCTAATGTTGTTTTTTATGTTGGGCCGACGTCGAAGACGGCGGGCCAACATAAAAACAGCATTGGTTTACCGCCCCGTATTTCCTGGGAGCCCGGCGATAAATCTGAGTGGTGGAAGGGAAACTGACGGAAACACTTGCATCACAATGACGTCCGACTCAAAAAGAAACATGCTTTATTTATACCTTTATGCCAACTATAACTAATTGTTCAAGTTCGCTGTTTGAAAAGAATTGTAAAAAAATTGTACAGTGAAACTATGTATACAAGTATATGTTCAACTCACCACATAGATAAACCTGTATGTTAAATTTAAGTTTAAAATTAATTCAGCTAAGTATTCAAAACAGTTTTTATACATTTCATCCTATTGCAATTAATGATTCTTATCAATGTCTACAGTTCAGCGAAAAGTACTTTTATATTTTATTAAATTGCTTATTTTTTGCTATCTTGTAGGACCAAAATTAATCGTCTGGACTGCAGACACTTCTTTCTAAAACGTCTTAGTTTTCAAATAAATAGATATAATAAGACGATATCAGTAAATTTAGCATCTTTAGATCGAGTAAACCCGATTTAATATTAATGACCTAATATTGATGTAATTCTGGTCCATAGCCTACGCCACTGGCCCGATATTGTGCAGAATAGGCACGATGACCTGTGTCTGTGGGATGGTATTGAGATGCGGGCAACAGAGGGAGCGAGGCACCTACAGCTTCAAATAAGTGAAAAATAACTCTCTAAGGACCTTTCACAGGTACAGAGCTGTAGCTCGCCTGTTCTGCCTGCGAATCTGACACACATCACACTAAGAGTTTGAAGACTAATGTTATCTTACCTTTATCTTGTTGTCATTAGACAAGTTAAGATTTACTTTCTCTTACTGTCAATAGAAAAGTTAAGATTCAATATTTTATTATGGAATGAGAGAACATTTTATCTTAACTTCCCCTTATTTCCATTAGAAAGTAAAGATAAATCGTAATTTTCTAAATAAAAATAAGAGAGAGTTAAGATTCATTTTATATTAGCTTTTCCCTATTTACATTATAAAAGTTGGGATAAATCTTATCTTTTTTATAATGACAATAAGGAAACTTAAAGTTATTTTTTTCTCACCCTTATTTTCATTATAAAAGTTAAGATTTATCTTAATTTTTAAAATGAAAATAACAGAAAGATCAGATTTATTTTATCTTAATTTCCCCTCCTTTCCACCGGAACAGCTAAGATTCATCGTAGCTTTTATGATGAAAATGAGATAGAGTTCAGATAAATCTTAACTTTTTTAGTGGAAATGAGAGAAAGTTAAGATAATATAAATTTTAACAGGTTTAGTAGGATGGCTCCCCCTGGGTGATTTATCTTTATTTACCCGGCGGTAGCAATCAGAGGGTTGACAGTGAGACGTCAGCAGGCTTGTAAGGTTTCCAGCATAACGCTGTCAGTCAGTACCCTGCCCGATTCAAGTACACCCCTCAACATACCACATTTATCTTGAGGATTCACGAATAAATTATGGTCCATCCACCCCCACAACACTGTATCAACGTTGTATCCTACTGTATCAAAGTTGTATCCTATTCCTATCCTATTTTACTTCCCAGTAAACGCGGCACGTTGACCCAATTGTGGGCTAATGCTGGACCAACGTGTGCGACGTTGTTCGAACATTGATCCACAATTGGGCTAGAACAGGTTAACGACCTTGATCGTTTGTTCCTTTCCCAGTAAGCAATATATTTTCAGACAATGCTGGGTCAACTTTGTAGGCGATGAGCCAGCATTAAGCCAGCATTGGGCAAATATTGGTGTGAATTATCTTGACGTTGTTTCTCAGCTATTTCGTTGTACACTTTAAATATGTTAGTCACGCAGATCTGAAATTAACGTTGTTATTCCTCCTTTGTCTACCATTAAATACATGTCACTAAATGATGGAACATTAAAATTTAAACAATAAAGGGGTATAATTATTCACTTCTGTTTGTCTTTGTGTCGAAGAGTTATGCGTTTTGAAATAAGGCATAAAACTGGCTTTGACATGGGAAGTTAAACATCATATCTTACACAAAAAGAAACTTAACTGATTATTTTACAGATTAATATTTACATATGATGCTTAAATCAGTGGTTTAATTGTTTTAATACATATTATTATTGCTAGCGTATGATATGACAATCATACTTTAATACATGACTTTACATGACAAATATAATTTGTGTGATTGAGTAAAATATGATGAAAATGCATAGAATATATTGGCCCATGTATGATATTCTACCACATACCCCCAAATTTAAATAACAACTCACTAAATGACTGTTTTGATTGGCTGATCTCGTCATGTGAAAGGTTGAACCACTCTATCATTGGTCAGGGGTGGAGTATCATATTCGGTCCAATATTGATATGAATAATCGACAATAATAGCGTAATAAAATTAACGAAAACTTTGCTTGTTGTCGAAAATATATATACCACTATCAGACAATGCCACTAACTTGGAAATTCTAATAAATATGTTTTTACCAATGTATATAACTTATATATCATATTTTTACCACATATAATTATATAGGGCCTAATTAATACTACATATCTAATAAATATGACTATCATTGGTAAATAACAAATCATAGGCTACGTTATATATAAGCTAGTATATTTTGTCGATTTGTGTTTTTTTTTTCTAAAACTTTGTGATGATACATGAAAAAGCTTATATCGTCGCCTCGGAGCTAAATGATCCTATCTGCCACTCTGACGAGTGTCAGATAGGCTCATTTAGCTCCGAGGCGACGATATACACACAGAATTATAAATACCTCATTGTCTTAATGGTATTGACATTTATGCAGATTAAGCATACACAGTAAGAGTATAAAGCATTTAGATTTATATTGCAAGCTTCATAATATATGAGTTTCATCAATTCCCAATCCATACATTCTATTTCTTTGTTGTGAAGTGTATACCACTGTTGAGTCAATATGTACTGGATTCATGAGTTTTTACCCATGTAGGTGTACTACCCATATTTAGCCTTTATACGTTTTCTACCAAATTGCCTACCAACCAAAATGCCTGTGAAATAATTGTTCTTGCATTTGATTTGTTAAGCATTTTTATAATAATAAATTATGTTGGGATATAGGTGCCCAATTGTTAAAATAATTAAATTTACGATATGCCTGTTTTAATAAAAAAACATATTTTTCGTCATTTGAAACTGGAAATTGCATTAGCAATTCTAGCTCAAAAAAATAGAAACAGACAATTATTCAGCAGGACATGTGTGAAACAACAAAAGAATGACAGCCAGTGATTATGGATTCGATCATGTGACAAAGTCTAACATTGTCGATTGGTCATTGGTAGAATATAATAATTTGTTTAAGTAGCAACCTGAACAAACTAAGTTCCCAGATATGTTTATTATATATACTATAATTATCTGAAATAACGATGACTTGAACTGTTTTTCTTATAAAATAGGTTATTGATAGTTTATGACCAGAATATGTCCATGTTGGACACGATGAGAGTTGCATTATAAATGTATGCATTTCTTAATATGTGGAACGCCAATTGAACTATTAAGCATGAATTAATAATGTTCCCACCTTTAACCGCCAAATTATTCAATTGGAATTTTCACCCACTTGAAGTTGTGTCTCGCTGACGCGATCCACAACTTCAAGTGAGTGAAAATTATTCAAATTTGACAGAAGGGAGGTCAACTCTTTTCAAATCGTGCTGATTGTTGTCACATTATGGCTTTAACATGCTTTAAAGGCGGTACTGAATGTGGTAATAATTGAGTGAAAAAACCCCAATATATTCGGCACCGGCGGTTAAAGGGTTAAACATCATGCCGTTACTCAATGCAACCATGTGTATTTCTAATTTACGTCGCTGATTGTTGTTACTGTGGAGAAATATGATCCGATGTTTATTAACCCCATCTTCCCTCTAATGCAATGGAGTTAACCCTTTATCTATTTTTAAGTTATTTAAATTAAGTTTTCACCCTCTTAAACACAACTTCAAGTTGGTGACAATTCTACATTATTATTTGTTTAATTTCAGACCACGCATTTACAAAAACACTAATTTCATCAACAATTTCATCACCAACTGTGATTTAAACTAATAAAACAAATTAAAACAAATTAATTGTGATTTGTAGTGAAAAGGTTAACATGAATAATTAACTAAATCGCGGGGGGGGGGGTGATGAAATAGAAAAAAAATCATAATCCATCGTGACTAAAAATATGACAAATACAGTATTAATTTTATGTATTATTCCACTTGGAATATTTGTATGCATGCATGCATTTATCCATTAAGCACAAAGGGATAATAATTAGTGGAAGAATGACTTCACAGCGTTGATTGAATGCATGGCCAACGTCGAAGACGTTGGTCCTGCGTTGACCCAACGTTGGGCAATAGCGTTGCGCCTTATCTGATGACTAATGGATGCCGGTGCGGCATTTACACACCAGCTCGCGCGCACACATAGATAGCCCCACTAATTCCCCTAAATGACATACGGTTGGCCAAGTCACCAAGCAAATTTTACGACCCCAGTGGCAGTCAGAATAAATAGGGACATGTATACGCAGCGCCTCGAGCCGCTCAGTGCGCCGAGCTGGTCAAGCATGAGTAGGCAGAGTAGAGCAAAGCCAAACAATAGGCACGCATCACCAACCACCAATGGCAGCGCTGGACGTCACAGCTTGACCATTGGTCACTGGTCTTCAATGGTCAATACCATTTGACCAGTGGTTTCCGTGCTATTCAGTGACCGCGATTGTACGAGGAAGTGACTGGATTGTACGATTTGGTGACTGGATCTGCGAGCCTCCGGTCATCCACTGGTCAAGTTCCGCCCTGCGGAACTTGACCAGTGGATGACCGCGGGCTGTTTGCTCGCTTGTACAGGGTCAAGATGCTGACCACCCTCCTATCTAGCCCCGCTGGTCACCCGATATCCGCTCTCAGGTCAATCGGACAGGCCGTCCATACGATCAATCTTGTAACTCGTGGCGTTTGGCTGTAGATAATTTTATGTCGACCCCTGATGGATAGGTCGACTTGGGCTATGAGTCCCAGGGGGGCAGGGGGAGACTTGCGCTCGTACTACCATCCTAAAACTCTCTCCCCGGGGGGTGTCGGCCCCTTGACCTCCCGCGCCGCCTCAAACCACTCACTAGATTTTTCGGGGCAGATGGGGGTCAGCCTAAATTGACGGATGACCACTAGATATGGCCGGCAGCGGCGCTCTGTATTAATGAAACCCAGTTTGGTTTAATATCTCGGTCACCACCTGTTTACACGTCTTCCCAGCAAGTCAATGCTGGTTTAATGTTGGGCCAGCGTCGGAGACGCTGGCCCAACATTAATCCAACATTGGTTGAATCGTGTTCCCTGCAGAAAAAGACACCGAAACAGCAATGGGCTAATAACGGACAGATGTCTGGCATGCCGGCACTGATCCATCGTTTTCAGACAGTGGTCAGTTTACTGAGCTATAGACTGCCCTGTCGCCGGCCATCTTGACCACCATGGCAACCTTATAAACAACACTGCTGGTCTAAGTGAGGCACTTGATAACCAGATCCCTATTCACCAATAACAACTCCACATTCCACACACTGACTCTCTGGTGGCTAGATCAATAACCCCCTGCCTGCCAGCGACGAATGTTTGCTTTATTTGAGTTATTTTGAATCAGATTAGAGCCCACTTCAGTACAAAACGCAATGTTAAACTACAATCGGAGTTAGCCCTTTCAACTCGGGACCGACTTTCGACGTCAGAATCTGACGTCTGTAGACGTCAGATTCAGGCGTCTAAAGTCGATCCCAGCACTGAAAGAGTAAACTATTTATCATAGCAGTAGACCCATAACATAGGTATTCAAATGAAGCATGTAGAGCAAATTAAGACATTAAATGATGATTTCAAATTGAAAAAAACATTGGTCTCCATGGTTTATACAAACATATTTCAGCGATGTACTATATTCTGATATGTTTCACATGTTCATTTTCTATAATTGGATAAATTTATTCTGGATGAGATAGGAATTAGAGTAATAATTTACATCTCAGATAATGATGGTGAAATAACGAGGTAGTTGGAACTTATTCATTTTCATCTCACAAAACAAGAAGTGTATTTTTATTATGAAGATGTGGAAAGGTCGTTTATTTATTCAGATAGTTTGTTTCATTAAAAAAAAATCATCGAAATAATAGTTAGGTCTTTTCACATACAATTTCATGTATTGTGTTCTATATTGTGTCTCTTTTCATAGTGTTTTACGTCAACAAATGAAATAGTTAGTTATGTTATGAACTGTTCACTGATAAATTTTTTTATTGAAAAATAAAGACATTTTTAAGCCTTCGAATTGATTAAGACATGATTATGTTGATATAGATATAGACAAATACATCACAACACTGTCACAATGCCACCAAGTTTAAAGTCTATCACCACGCAATGTACCAATGATAAAGACTCCTTTTTAATTAATCAGAATAAATTAATTTTCGACTGTGTACTTCATGAAGTGAGGAAAAATAACAAGTTATAAAAAGAAATAAAATTCATATTTATGTTATTCTGCATTAGGATGTTTTCGTTGTCCCAGGGTATTTCATATTTGGTCTGCAAATTTTAATATTTTTGGATTAATTACTACATATTTCATAATTTCTTTAGGTTAGTCAAACTATTTCAAACGTGTTTTCATTTCTTATTTTCAATCTTTATGTAGAATCTATTGGCGTTAGTATAATGCTATTTGTGTGGTTTTATCTGAAAATAATATTATGCATTTTTGAAACATCTCAAATTAATGAAAACTGAGGAGATGTTGTATTTGTTTTATTATAGATAAAAGTAATGAAACTAATTCTGCAGATATAACATTTCCACGTCCTTTAATAGCTATATCATCTGAGATATTTTGTATTAAATGAATTCAGTAGATAATGTTACTGCCCAACAAATATCACCATCAATTGTATTATGTATTGCATTTGGTTATTTTATTTGTTGATAATTTTGATTTACTGTGAGTGTGAGGTGATTATTATAAAATGGCCTGTCAAGTACCCAATAAACACAAAAAATGTATATTATAACATTTGTAAAATGTTGGACCAACGTCGAACAAATGGTATACAAATGTTTTGTGTTTTCTGGGTAAAGCTTAAAACATACACCATGCGTATCTATTATTTTATCGCATTAATTCTGAAAAAAAAAACTGTTTACAAAATATGTGCTTAAAAACGCCAAAAACAATACCCAGATATAAACCAAGTTTAGAATAAAAGTAAATCAGCGGACATCTGTGGAAATAACCTTGGATTTCTAAACAAACTCTGCTGTTTTGTGTGGATTCAATAGCCATTTTGATACAATGTGAACGGACGCTCTGCCCATAGGAACGCCCCCCTTTCGCCACGTGTACACCCCTTGACCTGTCCCATACACTAGCCTTAATTATATGTAAATCATATGTGTATGCCACTTTGTATTGGTCACCATAGTTTTGCTGTCTGTATACTATTTACTAACAAAGTACAATATCAAAGTGATCTGAGACATATTTCAAGTTATGTTACTATTGTATAATGTTACTGGTAATTAAATATTGTAAAATTCAACACTTCAAGTGTCATATGAAATATTAGAAAATGTAATTATTGCGATATTTTGTCAATTCAACACAAGTAGATACATCAGATACAGTTGTTGTTTTATATAGTGTGTTTTATATATGGCAAGATGTTTGGGAATAGAAAGTAAATTTATTGTGAGCTTATTGTATAATAATCATCAACACCACGACACAATGAAAGAGCCATTTTCATCTAAATATTTTTCACATTTTCTCCTGCAGATAACTAATAACTAGCATTTTATTCTGCGGATGCATAGCTAAAACTATAAATAAAACTATAACTAAAACTAATAAATTACTTCAGAAATTGTATATACCAAACATAAGGACAATAAAGAATCATTGTCGAATATTAATTTGATTACATGTTAATCAACAACAAATTGATTCGTTTTAGAATGAAATTAAAAATGTTCATGTGGGTGGTGATATAATAAAGTTTATGTGTCTTACTGTGTGCATATGGTGTCATATTATAATGTTCTGGCACGCAAAGTCAAAAAGTAGTTTCTGCTTAGCAGTTACAGTACTGATTTTTGGCTTTGCCTGATAATGTTTCTGCTCTTGTATGTTCTCGTTATTATATATGGATATATATTGTGTTCATTATGTTCATATAATGTTCATATCATGGCTGCATGTGTTTAAAAAATATTTTTTGGGCTCTACCTGATTATAAATTGGCTATTTTCTTCCAACATTCATACGACTTCAAGCTGGTGGAATCTACACGTGTGTGAAATAATTTCAAATTAAAAAAAATATATTTTAAGCTGCTATGCCCGGTGGGATCAATTATTTATCTCTTCTGTGCATAACGGCTTTAAAAAATACATTTCTAATAATTTGAAAGCGTTGACTCTTATTGGTCAATACGCGTGATGGTCTTGTGTATTTCGCACGCCATCAGATGTAGAATGTTATTAAATATTAACAGAGATGTCACTGTGTTTGCAGGTGGTGAACGGCAGCATGGCGCAGGGCTGCGGCGGTGGACAATTTGTCAATTTCACCAGGCGCACAATGACCACGGGGTGGACCGGGCCATCTTGGTCACCCTCAGCAGGGATGTGGTCTATTTCATCCCGCCCCCCTCCCCATCGGAGATCCTAAGCCCAGCTGATGAAAGTGACAACTGAAGAAGGAGGAGGGTGATCGCGGAGTGAAATGGACAGGGAAATTGACATATACCCTGGATGACTGGCGCGCTGATGAGGATATTGATGTAAAGACGACGGTTATTAATCAAACAGTCATAACAAAAGAGCGGGTGTGGGACGGCGAGCGTATGGTGGTGGACCGGCGGATGACCTGGCGGGATTAGCCTATCCCACCACCTGGGATCCTGGCCCCCTCATTACTAGCCATTAGCAGGCCACAGCTACGCTAATGAGCGCTCCAACGAACCAAGCCAGCAGCGGTCTCCAGGTAAAATCCAACCCAGCAACAACTGATATTCACCCAATGCTGATCTAATGTTGGGACAGCGTCTATGACGCTGGCCCAACATTAAATCAGCATTGGAACAGCGCCCTTCGATTGCAGTACAGCCAATTCAGGCATTTTTGCAAACCCATCTGCTAATAGAAAAATCCGGTCCGTCTGAAATTAGCAGGGTGTGATGCGACTGCACGTACGGCAAATTATTCTCAATAAACGTTGTTCACAAACGTAGATTTATCTCTCCTACTGGTTTCCATTAACTGGCCAAAATATCACAAGAAAACAAAGCCTGCTCAGGCATGTAAACTTTGATCAGGGAATAGAAACACACTCTATATTACTTTCTTTATCTTTCGTCCCATGCATTATGCCAATAACTTAATTTAGATATAAGGTTCTTGATTATGCTTTTCATTCTTGAATACATAATTTTAGCAAAAAATACCTCTGGAAGAACGCACGTTTTTTTTAATTTTGAAATTTTCTTATCTGAATATTTATCATTTTATAGATCGCGGTGTTTTTATACAAAAGTTATTAAATGTCGAATTTGATATTTAAACACCTACATAAAATAAAATATAATAGCGGTAACATGGATTAAATGTGAATATTTCCTGCTATATATCCAAATCGAATTGTCGATTTGTATGAATTTCGATGTATACACAGTTTCATAAAAAGCTACAATGTTTTATAATGATCCAATTTGGAAAAAAAGTATTAGAACACTAAATCCATAAAAGCTCGAATAGTAACATGAGCAATACTGTGTATTTATCTTTAAGAGAAGATTTATCAGCAACTATTGTTTCTCTAAAGGAATGCAGAATTATTTTACCCCCCCCCCCCCCAGAGCACTGCTGTACACTAGAGGTTTAATTCTGCCATTTTATTTACACTTTTGTTACAAGTTTCTAGACCTAAAAAATGTCGTTCTGTTTGATATGAGATACGCATTAGTGTTACAAATCCGAGTAATTTTCATCCACTTGAAGCTGTGGATCGCGGTAGCGATCCACAGCTTCGAGTGGATAGAAATTTAAATTAAATATCTCATGGCTATAGGGGTTAATGCCTCGCATATCTCTCATGTGTGCTTCCACGTCTTCCATGTGGAAATTTGCCCGCAGTCCCAGATATGGCCAGGCGTAAAAGCGGCGCGTTTCTGTTATTGTCATTCCGTGAATGCTCCGTGGGCGGCAGTTGGTGTGACAATTTCCA
This sequence comes from Flabesymbios commensalis, assembly GCA_964017125.1. Taxonomy (NCBI): domain Eukaryota; kingdom Metazoa; phylum Annelida; class Polychaeta; order Terebellida; family Flabelligeridae; genus Flabesymbios; species Flabesymbios commensalis. Next base: position 15,863,043 of record OZ024918.1, on the reverse strand, counting down.
AGTTAAACTGGTTCCCTTATTAATGTGGGAGAGTCATGCCGCTCCCGCACAAACGCGCATTGTTATTCCTGCTAACAAAATAAGCCATGATTAATTCAGGACCGACCCTGCCCCATCCCCACAAATGCCTGACCCACGTCCAGTGCTGTGTGGAGGTTTGCCCAACGTCTACGGCCATCCAGAGCGCTGCAAACCTACAATGTCACATTCCAGTCCACGTTGAATGGACCAGCTGACTGACCACTGAAGATTAGACATCAGCCCATTGCTGCGTTGGTGATGGACCACCGTTTCCATCATTGGTTTGGCATTGTGCCATCATTATTTTTGTTTCTTGTAGTGACTGACCAGGCATCGCCTCGTGACAGAACTGATCACTGGTAATTCCTCATCAATCTCACCCCCCCCCCCCTTGCCCCCCGCCAGATTCTGCCTTCTAGTGGTATTAGTTAACCCTTTACTTACCATCAGCACAGCAATGTACCAGCGTCGGTATATATCCATGCATTTGATTCAGGAGTTGTACTGTTAAATCCGATCTGCTACCATCTTATTCGCTTATATGTTTATTTTTAAACCCACGCTAATCTGTAAATCTATAGAGATTTTAGCAGATAATTAGTTATAGTGGTATTACCAGCCTGATATAGAGCTGCCACTGTATTTATAATAATGTAAAATACTTCTTTGAAATGCATATTATACTATTTAGGAGAGCTTTGTTTGTATTTCTTATAAGTTATTCTTATACAGTATTTTACTTATTACACGGCGAATCGAATGTAATTCTTCGCACGGAACGGATTGCGATTGCCTTATAAATAAATTTCCAAATATCAAAGTATCTTTTGGATTTCTCTGAACCTAAATCGTTAAAGGCTCAGCATAAAACGAGATGTGAACATTAAAATCCCCCATATAAATCTATAACCATACATTGAGACAGCTGTTTGTAAAGATGTACGCCCGACATCAACCGAGTTAACACAGGACGTTGACCCAGTGCTGGATTATTGTTGGGCCACCGTCTGCGTCGCTGGCCCAACACTAAACCAGCACTGGGTCAATGCATCGTCCTTGCTGGAATGCTGACCATGCGGAGAGGCACCCGTGCCTCACCCTGCAAAGACAAACAGCAGTAGCTGCTCACTTTGAAAGGAAGCAGTTACTGCTGTTTGTCTTTGATACATTACTGGGATGCACGTGCAAGGACAAACAGCAGTAACTGCTTACGTTACAAGTAAGCAGTTACTGCTGTTTGCCTTTGCCCTCGCCTCTTAGTGATGTATCTTCTTAATCAGGCCTCAGTCCAGTGTTCAATGACATTGTTACGGTCATTGCCCAGGCTTGATTTGGTTATCTGCGCAATTTATATGTAAATCAGAAAATTCGTTTGAAGACAGCGAATGGGTGATCTGGACGCACGCGTGCTGACCCGCCTGGGCGTAAACATAGGGCATTCAGATTTGAGCATCAAATCATTGCCACGAAATCTGTTTTGTATTTATCTATTATCGAAAAAACAATTTCTGTTTTCTTCAATTATTCTTACTCAGATTTGTTTCTATATTTTTTTTTCAATGCGGTATTCCAATGCTGGTTTCACATCAATGTGTATGTTTGTATATCAGTAATTCTAGAGTGAATTAAAATATATACCGGTATAATCATTCGCAAACGAAATAGAAGGTATACATCATTCCAAAAATGCAAATGCTTCCAAATTGTATGCATAAAATAACAATTATTTCGAATCCACCACATAAATATACCAGATCTTCCCAGAATGTTTTTACACTGTGTTCACATATTGTAGTTACATAAAAGCTAAATATATACGACTAATCTCGAAAATAATGAGAAAATTAGTGTAAAAACTCATTAATTGGAATAACAGACTGTCCTTGATCGAGTATTGTTTTAGCAGCTGTATTTCGATGATTTATATAGCAGACTGTCTGGAATATAGCTATGACATTTTTCTTTGGACAAATGATAAAAATAAAAGTCTAAAAATCAGCCAGTGGTATAATAAACTTTTATTTTAGCCATTTGCTTCATTAGATTATTTTCATGTTTTATTTCTGCTTCAGACTAGAATGTAGCTATGATCATTTGACTGACACATAAATTACAACATTCTGCACTCCACACATTACATTCTGGAAATAAATGACTCGAAATTGAAATGGAGGTGTGGCGGGAAAATGAGCATAAATTTCGCACCAGCTGCATAAAAAAATCATTCATTATTTATGTTTCACAGTAGATTGTATCGATTTGTTTTAGAAACACGGAGCACATGTAGTGTGACCAATTTGACCATCTGACCACGCGTCTGACCACTGTCCTCAGCATTTCAGCCTCGACCCTCCCCCTCCTCTTCATGCTACACCCACCCCATCAACTGTATACATACATTATGTATATCCTTACATAAAATATTATACTGCATGCAAATATTTATTCATATATTTTACGGAAAAGTTGGTTGCTTTTAGAAAATATGCATATGATATTTCGAAAGTAGAATTGTAAAATTATATTAGTAAAATATGTCAATCATGGTAATGGTAAATACATTGCAAATAAGAGTAATTGTCTTAGGATTAATATTTCACAGTCAACAGTTTATTCTGATAAAATTGCTTTAATTTAACATATTTTTAGGGTCAAATACTTTAAGTTTAAGCAAAACATACAGTGAGTGGCCGGATAGTGGTCAAGCTCGAGTGGTCATTATCGCTCTGACCGCAGTCCAGATCAATAAATTGAACATCATTATTTAACGAAATTAGCTATATTTATATATTTCGAATTAATTTTTACATAATTTAACTTTCATCATTATATTATCATCAATATGGTCTATATATCGTGGGTGATTTTAATTCAGTTTTATTATATACAATATTAATGCGTCTGTCCGCCCTATGTGTACTAGCAGTCAGCTGACCTATATTATATATATACAATCAAAAAGAAATATATTAGCATTTGAACATTACTTTATGTATAATTTTTTTATGAACATCACCAGATGTTAATAAAATAGTTTACTGCAATAGCACGCATGTATTTTTTTAAATAGCCACATATAAGCCACTAACTACACTTTTGCACTATTTCAACAAATATATAATGGTGTTTTTGAATAAGTATGATTAGGACCTAATCGCAATAGGTTTAAAAACTACCATATTTTAAGAAAGTTATAGATAACATCCTTGATAAAATAAAACTGCCAGCTACACTATATATTCTGTGCTTTTTTTCGTGAAAATCCAAAATACAGTAGTTGCTCACTTTTCAAGAAGGTAGTTGCTGCTTTTTGATTTTACAGGGCAGTGTTGATGAAGGCCAGAAACTCATTTTGAATAAGTTAGGCATGTATTAGAATGGTGGGCGTATCTGGCTTTACAACCATCCCAGCAAGTGAGCCAATGCTGGGTGAATGTTGGGCCAGCGTCGCAGACGCTGGCCCAACATTAACCCAACATTGGGTCAGTGTATCTAGCTTTACATCCATGATAGACAGGCAGATAGCGCATGCGGGTACCACCTATTATTCCGCTGGCCAATATTTTCTCCATTTACCGGATTTAATGATAAGCCCCGTCCTGGACACGTCAGGGAATTGTTGTGGCCAACAAAAGTTTCACGGCCCACAATGGCAGCTGTCCGGCGTGTGGTCAACACGAGAGACTGACCCCTGTACTGGTCCAGTGTGGCCGATGACAGCAGTCACAGGGTCACTCCTCAACCTTGACCGATCATGCTCATTTTGTGAAATCTAACTGCCCAAAATATGTTCGAATAAATTAGGTCACAGCTCAATATAGTGTTATTTTTTGTTGTATTTCTAACGTCTCGTGGTAAATTGGATATAACTATTCTTATAATATATTTCGATAGTTATCAATTGATATGTTTGTTAAATAACAGCTGATTGTTATTATTAGTCTGTGTTTGTCAGGAATTGAACGATTACCACATTGCCTGTGAAATGCAACTAAAACTAATACATAAAACATTACATATGGAATGTGCATAAATAGACAAGTTTTATCATATTAAGCATAAACATTTTATCTTTCCACACGAAGAATGTTATGAATATATGTATGGGATTTGTTGATGTTTATCATAGTAGACTATTAGACTTATAGTGTTAAACCTTGTGCTTTGGGACCGTATATATAGACATTTTCAAGTATGTGTCAGACAAAATAATATATAATTGAAATTGATCAAATAGTTGATGTCCAGCTCTTCAAAAAATTTACTTTGCGATATTTAACTGTAACTCTAATATGTCTATTTTCATAAACACACATACTTTTCGTCATTTGAAGCTGGAAATTGCGTTAGCAATTCCAGCTTCAAATGACGAATAATAGAGAAAAACAACTTAGGATGACAAGGGTTAATAACAGTGAGAGACATGCATCACATCTGGATGGAAATCCACAGGGCTTTTTTATTTTCTCGGTGACAGGGGAGCAGGAGGGGAGTTTGAGAAAAAAATAAAGGTACAAATTAAAAACCCATTAACCATACCTGTCACAACACACTGGTGGCGAAGGGGGCAGATGCGGAAAGTCTGAGTTGGGGCAGAGCTGGTCAATGTATTATATCTCTGAATTTTTATAGGGAATTAAAACGTGGTGTATTCAGATTACACTTGAGATGGACATGTCTGACAATTTCTACATGGAATAAATTGACGAGTATTTATTTATGTCAAATTGACGATCGGCGATTCATCAATCATGACAATTATTGTAAAGACAAATCACGTACCTCATGAAATATATTATCCCAAAATGTGCCACATAGCGAGATACTTATTAATTTCATGCAAGCTTAACTATTTGACAAAATATATTTTTTTTCAGATGAATTTAACAAGACTAGTGTAATTATTATTTGTCAGTTATTTAACCCCTTTCCTGGTTATTTTTGTGTTTATTTTTCGTTAATTACAGCTGGAATTGCTAACGCAATTTTTAGCTATAAATAACGAAAAATAATTATATTTTTGAAAAATAGACATTTCCCATGTGGGAGTATTTGAACAAAAAGTTCTTGATTTGAATAACAAAGAGTCAATTTTAATGATAATTTATAATGCTATTAAATATGCTTGAAAACATCTATCTACGGTTCCAACATCACCAGTGTTAAAATAGAAAATCTATTTTATATTCTCGTATTCATTCAATAATTTTGGCAGTGTGTCTCGTCACTGCATTGATACCTCTCTGATCTCAGATGCTCAGAAGGCTCTCCTGGCCCAGTTTTGCCTATATGTGCACAAAGGTAGCCTAAAACCCCATTGATTCATTGATTCATTGATTGATTCATTCATTCATTCATTCTTTCATTCATTCATTCATTCATTCATTCATTCATTCATTCATTCATTCATTTGTTCGTTCGTTCGTTCGTTCGTTCGTTCGTTCGTTCGTTCATTCATTCTCTGATCTTCGAGATTATATTCACCAGGTAATTTTTGTTTTCACCAATATTTCATGAACAACGCTCGTGTTCATTTTATATTCTTTGTTAATCTGTTCAAAAATAATTGTGCCATGATTTGCTACAGTCAGTCACCCCCACCCCCCCCCCCCCACTGCGCATCTGTATCCCAGCAAACACAAGACGTTGAAACAATACTAGTTTAATGCTGGTCCATTGTCTGCGACGCTGACCCAGCATTAACCCGGCATTGGTTGAACGTCTCGTGTTTGCTAGGATGGCAGGCTGGAATCCCGGGCTAACACACATAAAGGAAGCGGCGCTAATTGACTCGGTTTGTTTACAATTGGGCCTGTTCTCTGCCCTACAAATGCCACATGTTGGCCCACCGTCTGCACAACGCTGGCCCAACATCTCAGATGTTGGGCCAGCGTTGTGCAGACGGTGGGCCAGCAATTGTTATCCTGTGTGCAGTCTCCATTCAGTCAGCATCCCCTCTAGGACTGATCCCAGCAGCCAAGACGTTGTACTAACGTTGGATTAACATCTACGACACCTGGCCAACATCAAACCAGCATTGGTTCACCGTGTTGTGTTTTCCTGGATTGCTTTTGGATCTGGCTCCAGGCTACCACGGAATCTCTTGTCTCTTGGGATAGGCGGCTCTACTGATCTCAGATCCTTGTAAACCATATCAAGATCACACCGTCACCTTGGTCTTCAAGGGTTGTATTTGCCCCTTTACAAAGTGACAGATAACACCCTTTACGGCCAAGGTGATCACATACAGCAGCCAATCCTGTGTCTCCCGAGCCACTCAAATTGACCACTCAAAAGTGATTTGTTATACATTTAAAATTCAGCAATTAAATTGAAACTAAATTAAATTTAGAGCCACCTGTCAAATTGACCCATCAAATTAGCTAATTTAGAGCCACGTACTGGTCACATTCACCGTGAAATTTGCTGTGGTTTGTTGAGAAATAAAATCAGAAATTTTAAATCAGCCAATTTGGAGTCACCCATCAAATATGCTGGTCAAATTTGATTGATTTGCTATAAATTGAAAGCAGTAATATTTAATGACCACATTTAGAGCCACCCGTCAATTCGACCGCTCAAATTACAGTAGTTTGCTATACATTTTTAATTTAGCATTTTAAATGAGCTAATTTAGAGTAATGCCAGATACTTTTATTAATACAAATAAAGGCTTTAATCAGCACTAAGGTCTGATTTCAGCACTCTTGATACTTATTGATAGCAATATTAAAAAAATATACATTGTTTAAATTTGGCTTGAAAAAGTGCGGACCTCGCCTTTCAATTTATCGTAGTCGGATCCAGCAAAAAAAATAGAAAATATAGAATTAGAAAATAAAGTGTATTTCAGAAACTTTCGATGGGAATATACAGCGTATTAATGCTGTCAATCCAGTACACACAAAACATCTTTATAACATTTGTACAATGTTGGCCCAACGTCTTCGACGTTGGTCCAACATTGTAAAAATGTTATAAAGATGTTTTGTGTTTGCTGGGAATGGGTTGAGAATATCGACAGCATAAAACAACTTGAAACTTTATAACCCTCATTGAAGTAATTGCACAAACTCACATAAAAAGGGTTCAGGTATACAAACAAATATCGATGCAGACGACACTTAAGCTAAATATACTATGTCTGGCCAGCGTAATTAAAATCTACTTATTCAATTTCCCGTACAAGCAAAGTAAATCACCAGTATTTATTTATTCGCAGTGTAACCAAAATAGCAATCAAACCTTAAAGGTTCAACGACATATGTATATGTGTCACTAATTTAGACTGTGTGTCTGGCCAGGTAAATAACTCTTAAGTCAGACTACATGTCGGCTGAAAAATACTCAATTTTTTTTAATTTATAACCAATCATTTGCAAATATTGATGTATAAACACCTAATTCATTCCCACTAACTGTGATTTGATCGACTGATAAAACGATAAACGATCATAACCGTGGTGGTTAGTATGAAATATGTTTGTCTACAAATATGCATCACTAAAAGGCAAATGTTTAAAACTTTTCTAGAAATTCAGTAATAATGTGTCTCAATTGAACATCCCCAAAGGAAAAACCTACATGTATATAGGCTGGGTTAACCAATAGAAGCGTGCATTGTAATGACATGTCAGTGTTTCCTCAGCACTAATTCACATGTACTTTAAAAAAGTGAAATATATCTAAATTAATGTGTTTCACAGATCATAATTTCCGTAATTTTTAGTCACTTCACGTGAGTAAAAATGGAGTTCTAGTTGTTGTATTAATATATTTAGACCCTGCGTGACGCATATCAGTACATTTCATTCATATCCGGTCATGAATAGCTGATGGGGTTCACTATACTTTGTATCAGTTAAATGTTAATGTGAGATGACTTTGTAGACAGGTGGTAAAAAATTAATATTGACTAGTGGTAGGGCCTGGGGGCGGGTCTATGTCATGATGGAAGGCAGTCAAACTGCAGATTCTGACGTCTAAAGTCTATCCCCGCTCTAAAAAAGTAATGTATTTATAATGAACGTAGACCCATAACATAGGTATTCAAATGAAGCGGAAAAAGCTAACTAAGACATTTATGATGATTTCAAATTGAAAAACACACTTTTTGTTTCCTTGGTTTATATGAAAATATTTCATCGTTGTTAGTTTAATACAGAAGACAGCCACTCTGTATCCGCACAGTGTACTTGTCAACCTATACCTGCTATAATTCTCCTACTACTCTATGTACATTACATGTTTTGTTTATTATGTTTGCTCATAATAAGCTTTGTAAAAGCTTTCACTGTCACGACAGTCGCCTATGAATGAATGATGATGACGAAGTGACGCTATCAATCAATTGCCACCAAAAGCATATAGCGGCAAGTAAGCAGTTACTGTTTGTCTTTGCACCAAATAAATACAGTATGTGTCCATGCTAGAAAACCAAGTGTATTAATTATGGTTGGGGACTTTATTTATATGTATTTAAGGGACAAAATACAAAGGATTTGTTCATTTTTTTCTCAAATTCGATATGATTCAGTACATCATATAAATATAAACCGAATTATATGTTAATGTTTTAAAACCGCATAGAATTATTGAATTATTGAATAATAATGTTGAACGATGCATGCAGCTGACTTCATTGGCAAATTTTAGAATTCAACTTGGAAAATCAACAGTATGGGTCCATGCTAGAAAACCAAGTTTATTAATCATGGTTGTGGGCTTTGTTTATATATCTTTAATGGACAAAATAAGCTAGATTTGTTAATTTTTATCTCAAATTCGATATGATTTAGTACATTATATGAATATAAACCGTATTATATGTTAATGTTCTAAAAACGCATAGAATTATTGAATAATACTGCATGTTGAACGATGCATGTAGCTTATCTGGCAAATTTAAAATTTCAACTTGGAAAATCAACAGAAGGGGTGGATGGGTGCTGATGCATAGAAAAATGTGAGAACCTCCCACCTGAAAACTGTATCATCACGTTTTGAATAAATAAGGCACACGCACTAACCCAGCAAACACGGAGCATTTGTATAACATTTGTACAACGTCGGCCCAACGTCTTCGACGCTGGACCAACATTGTACAAATGTTATACAATTTTTTCGTGTTTGCTAGGAGGCTGCACGCGGGGTTACGTCAAAACACTGACCCTTTATATTTTTTATTGTTTACTGTGCGGGTCTACCTATTTATGATATGGGAGTCATCTGATTTATTCAAATGATGGTTTCTGTCTAGACATATAGGCGCTCTATTTGTGCCCTTTATAATATATAAATATAATATATATATTATGAATTCATATATAATACTTTATTAATTAGGTGGTGTCACTCAAAAGTATTTTCTTTCTAACTTCCGAGAATCATTAGACAGAAACTAAAAAAAAGTCATAATAACCCTTTATGTAATACATACATGTTATATTTAAATTAGGTTTTCCATAATTTATTTATTAACAAATAAAATAGCAAAAACTATTTGCAAGATATATATCAAGTGAGCTTTTAGTTGATATTTGCTTTAACCCTTTAACCGCCAAATTATTCAATCTGAATTTTCACCCATTTGAAGTTGTGTCTGGCTGACGCGATCCACAACATCAAATGAGTGAAAATTATTCAGATTTGACAAAACGGTGGTCAACTCTTTTCAAATCTTGTTGGTTGATGTCACATTTTATCTTTAACATGTTTGAAAGGTGGTACTTAATGTGCTAATAAAAATGAGAACCCGAATATATGCGACACCGGCGGTTAAAGGGTTAAAGTCAATTTGTGTTTTTCGAAAAATAGTTTTATATTTTGGTACCCGAGCTTGATTTAAGATATCGTACCAGTATTGCGTATATGGTATATAGATATATACCATATATATAGCCACAGCGAATTGTTCGTGGGTGGTCAGTTGTCAAGTCACTTCAGCTGACCCATGACTGACCATTCAAATCAGCCAGACCCTGTATGTTATAGGCCTGCCATAGGGAATCTGCCGCACAGCCCACCGTTATCAGTGAATGCCCCACACATTGATAAGCGTTGTCACTATCAGCTTGTATCGCTGCCAAACCCCATAGGTTACCACATGTCTGTGATTTTGGCGCTATTCTAATCTTACGAATTTAGCACAACCAACAACTATTAAAAAAACTAACAAACACGATGAGAAATATCGTTGATGATGGACTGTAAAATAATTATATTCTCACTTGTTAAAAAGGTACTGACAAAATTTCCGTATTTTTTACGAATTCGTGAGAAGGGTTTAATTTACCGTGTGGTTTTGACTGTAAGCACTCGGGCTAGTAATCCATCTTGCTGGAGTAGTCCTTGGGTGGGTGGGGCGACAGGTAAAGTGGGGGACACTTGTTTTACTAAGAATCAGATCCCACTCTAGAGTCATTCTCAGTACAACCAAGGATACTAGAACCTCCCAGTCAACACAAAACATTTGTACAATGTTGGACCAACGTCGAAGACGTGGGGCCGACGTTGTACAAATGCTATGCAAACGTTTTGTTTTGCTGGGCTTGGTACAACGCTGGGTACCCCGACGCTTTAACACTTTAAGCCTTCACAATGCTTCAAAACATTATTTTGCATCTCTGAACAATGACTTAATTCCCTACACCTGATAGGGGTTCTAGAACGAAAAAGTTGATAGAACTGTTTTAATAATAACAACATTTTTTTAATTTATCACCAATTTCAAAACATCTTTATCATTGGATTTGGAACTTTTGTTATTTTAAATAAGCTGTTTCATTTTTTCAAATAATTTAAAAAATCATATGTCAACTCATTGATTTATGTATTTATTCATTCATACACTCGCATATCTTATATCAATTCATTCGAACATTCATTCATTTGTTCGTTCGCTCGTTTTTTCATTCACTTATTCATTCGTTCATCTGTTCGTTCGTTCGTTCGTTCGTTCGTTCGTTCGTTCGTTCGTTCGTTCGTTCGTTCGTTCGTTCGTTCGTTCGTTCGTTCGTTCGTTCGTTCGTTCGTTCGTTCGTTCGTTCGTTCGTTCGTTCGTTCGTTCGTTCGTTCGTTTGTTCGTTCGTTCGCTCGTTCCTTCGTTCGTTCCTTCGTTCGTTTGCTCGCTCGTTCGTTCGTTCGTTCGTTCGTTTGATCATTCATTCATTCATTCATTCATTCATTCATTCATTCATTCATTCATTCATTCATTCATTCATTCATTCATTCATTCATTCATTTATCCATTTATTCATTCATTCATTCATTCATTCATATATTGATCAATCTAATGTTGACCCACCGTTTACGACGCAGGCCCAACATTATACCAACATTCTTATAGTGCTGCAATTGCGCTTCTATTCTGTTCTGCAAAGCCAAAAGGCAGTACCTGCTTACTCGTAGGGTAAGCAGGTACTGCCTTTAGACTTTGCATGGCAGTCTAGCCTGGTAGCATGGCGTGAGAGCGGCTTATGTCATCCACTCCATGTCCCGAGAAGACCTGGATCACCAATGTACGTGTCGGGATCGGCAGGCTCAGTCCTGGTTTCCGTCGTTTATAAATAGTTTACACAGTCTGTCATCTGGGCGTCTGTCAATAGAGTAAACAGTATGATTTACTTCTGTGATGTCGATCCCAGAGCTCTGAAAAAACATCTTCTATCAATAACTAATGATAACAAGCGCTATTTTGTCGTGGTATGCCAAGCATAACAGCGTGCATTCTACTACTTTTTACCAGTATAATTTATTATGTATAATAGTAAATATATTTATATCTTAGATATCCGTCCTATTTCATATATTGCCATAATTTTACTGGTCAAGAAATATGATCCCGATAAATATAGTTAATTTTTTAACCCAATATTGTTTACCAATATACTTGTTGTATCACATATGTTGCTTATATCAGTATAATTTTCTACAAAATAGTAAATATATTTATGTAATATATAAATATATTTACTATTACATATATTTAATGTTATTATGGTCACAAAAATATGATTCCAATAAATGTTAGTTAAAATGTGTAGCTCAACTGAGAACAAAATGTTTTCTATGTTACTTGTTCGTTTTTTCACCAAAATAATAAACCAATTCATTAGATTCAATTAAAGTGTACACATAATAATAGGGAACTCAATTGGGTTAACAATAATTAATTTTAACTAACCTTTCTTGAGTTTATTTTTTTTGACCAGTGTATGTATAATTATGCTCGTTCAATAAGAAAATATTTATATCATTTAGAGTTGGGTAAAGTCTTAATTATGCCTAATTATGCATAATTATGTAATATACATAAAATAACATAAATGCTGGTTGACTCAATCAGTGTGTGCATTAATATAATAATTATGTTTATATGTGCTGCACATAAACATATCGTTGATTCATTAAAGGAAGGACAGGTTAAATACATTGGTGTTATAAAAATAAACAAATTGTGTTCAATGTAGGCCTAAAACCATTTCTTCATTTTCACTATTTTCCTCTGAAAGAAAAAAAACTATTTGATTAAGCAAGTGTGTTTTCAGAATTCGCTGATATCTGAACAAATAACTTCTGATGAACAAACCTCATTTCATCGAATTTTTCGCACATAATGACATGTTTTGTAAATTCACGGAAATTTAATTTAATTTATATAATTATATTCTTAAAAAAACATCGCTCGAACCGACTGGTCTTTGACTGTATTCTTTGATTGTATTATCGCAGACATGTGTTGTTTACAGCGGATTGGACGTTTCCGTGTGGTCTGTACACATGATCGTTTTCACATCTCATTATGCATGCTAATTCATGGGTTAGCCTACATAGGGGCGTGTATACATACTGACCACACGGTGTGGTCACTTACTGAGAGAGGGGGAGTGCACTGGCTGAGCGCGACCTCGAACAACCCCTTTGCATTAAACACCGGACTTTGACCCAATATTGGGTTAATGCTGGCCCGTCGTCGCAGACGACGTGCCAACATTAACCCAACATCAGGTCGCCAGCTCGTGTCGGGCTTCTTATCCACGCGTCTCTACAAGAGACTTTACCAATGCTGCCACAACGTTACACCAACGCTGCAGATGATGTACAAACTACGACCCAACGTTGTTTAGGATAATTTATATAGTAGCTATGCCAACAAGGAAGCTGATAGAAGGTATTCCAGAATTAAGAGCATGCTCCAGATTTCATGAAAACAAGATCAGATGCGTTATGCGCGTCTTCACTGGATGACAATATATGGAGAATGTGTGGGATGAATTCATATCCCCAGGAGTGTATAATACCATGAAGTTTATCAAATAAGCGCACTCTCCAGGCAACCAATTGGCTCAGGGTCAAGGCCCTGAGTATGTGTGTAGTGCTGTGTTGCTATGGTATGCCTAGTGTTAACCATTGGGCTGCTGAACCCATATATATACCCGCATATATAATGGCACGAAATATGATAAAACGGATAAATGGACGATACATATGTAAATAATGCAATGTGCAAGGTGTGTATTTCTCATAAATAAACATATTTTTTTTTGTTATAAAAGCTGGAAATTGCGTCAGATTCTGACTTTCAAAGTCGATTCACCGCACTGAAAGAGTACAAATATTTATAATGACCGTAGATCCATACCAGGTATTCAAATGAATCGGAAAGATGTAACTAAGACATTTATGAATTTTAATTGAGAAGGACACTTTGGTCCCCGTGGTTTTTTACAAACATATTTCAGCATTGTATAAAGGGTTTTAAAAGCCTCCACAGAAATATATGTTTCGCGTGTCGGAGCTGACACCCCCCTGCCTTGCACTCAGGAAATAGACCACAGTGTAGTGTGGCATTGACGAGGGCACTGGTATATTTCAGGCTTTATAGTGCAGGAATTGGTAGCACTGTCACCTTGGAAACAATGCTCCCAGAGTGACGCATTCTGTCAGGATTTAGCTGGGAGACGGGTTTGACCTTGTGCTGTCATTGCGTGCATATGGGTGGGGGGGAGAAGTGGTGCCCGGAAACCGAAATTGACAATACACGCTCACTGTCAGCAGTATATACCTGTCCAAGATAAGATATATTGCTCTCTACATGTAGCTAACGAAGAGGATAACTTAACGTATAGGTGTTATTAGTCAAGTAAAATAAAAATATAACACTCAAAATACTATTTTACCAACGGGTGTTGTGGGACGCTGTCGAGTCACATAATTTCAGGTGGCTGGACATTATCGAGAAAACGTTTTTTTACAGTTGAAGCAGATGTAAATAAGAATTATTTAAGTCACTCCACTTTCAGTATAATCAGTTTTATGTTTAGCTAGGAAGATCAGATGGGACTTATAAATGGATTATTCAGCTTTCAAGAGCAGTAACTGCATACGTGTAAAGTATACAGTTACTGTTGTTTGATTTTAAATTGCCATTTGACAATTGATATGAATGATAAATTCACACAGATCTTAATAAAATTGAGCTGCATCAGTTTTTAAGTGACAAATTTATATATTCAGCAACATAGTGACGAGAAATAAATAATATCCAATAATGTTTTAGCTTTTAAGAATTCCAGAAACCTGGTTGAGTTCCAATAAGAGACGGAAAGAATGATAGTTATATAAAAAAAAAGTTGTAATAGTTACTATACATGTTGTCAATGTGTAACACGTTAATTCTCAGAATAATGTGAATAATAATGAATAATACTTATCATAAGTGAGGTGAGCAGTTTTTTCATTTTATTAAATATTGAACAATATATATAGTGTTAAATTGTATGCGTTTTAATTTTGTTATGGTTTGTAATGAATGTCATGTTTTTATAACATCAACTACAGTTTTGGTTTAGAAAGACAAAACATCTATTTAACAATTTCATTAGCCTAGCTTGGTAATATACAGGCAGCGAAAAATAAAAATGTTTCAAAATATAATTTGATAAAGCAAACAGAGGCTACTGCTTTCTTTTTAAGCAATTAGTTACTTTTATTTGACTTTGCATGTGTTTGAATTGAGTGTAAGCAAGGAAAATCGAATGATTTAGTGTCAGAAATAGGTGATTTGTGTTAGTTTAAATTTTAGTCCTTCAATAAAAGGAGAAGAGACATATGCCTAGAAAACACAAGACTTTGACCCAATGTTGTTTTAATGATGGCCCATTATCAACGACGGTGGGCCAACATCAAAACAACATTGGGTCAATATCTCGTGATTGCTGGGCCATGTCCTTCAGCAAACACAGTTAACTGCTGGCTTTTTAAGCAATTAGTTACCTTTGTTTGACTGTACGCGTTTGAATTCAGGAAGTATCCTTGATGTAAGCAAGGAAAATGGCATGATTTAGTGTAAGAAATAAGTAATTTCGGTCTTGCTCATTAGGGAGTCGGTGGACGTGAGTAGGGCTATCCCGGGGTGACAGAGGGATCAGGGGTGGCTACAGGGATCACAGACACGTGTCACACACACTCCTCTGTTGTGGACGTCATCTCATCATGATGGATGCCGGTCATCTTATCTTGGTACTCATCATCACCCCCTCCCCTCCTCCACCTCAACCCTTGTGCTGCTGGGGCCGTATATATAAGGTTTCAAGAAGATTTTAAACGAAATGAAATATCACTGAAAATGAGTAAATTGCTTGTGATAGATGTTCAGTATATCAAATACCTCAATTTTGTCTATAAGTTTAACTCTTAAAGCGTTGAAATATGTGTGAATAAACCATGGAGATCAAAGGGTTTTTTCAATTTGAAATCATTATAAATGAATTAGTTAGCTGTTTCCGCTTCATTTGAATACCTATATACATATGTTCTGAGTCTACGGCCATTATAATTTGGTTTATTCTTTCAGTTTATTTAGACGTCAGATAAATACGGTCCTTGCGCTGAGAGGGTACATATATATGCATATTTTTCGTCGTTTGAAACACCTAAAGCCTTCTGCCGCTGAATTGTTCGATTCTGTTTAAAAAATAGTCAACTCCGAAATTGAGTTATTTGACTAACTGAAATATATATACGCAGTAAAAAAAATTAAACTAGAATACTGTCACTGACTTTCATAACACATAGTGTTAGTTGCTGGAAAGTATAGGCTGTCGTGCAAAGACAAACAGCAGTAACTGCTAATTTTTCAAATAAGCAGTTACTGCTGTTTGCCTTTGTCTGGCAGCCTAGGCTATCCCCCAGAAAACACGAGACGTTGAAACAATGTTGGCTTAATGCTGGGCCAGCGTCAAAGACGCTGGCCCAGCATTAAGCCAACATTGGTTTAACGTCTCGTGTTTTAGTGGCCTGTGTCCAGCAAACACGACACATCGGCCCAACGCTGGATCGATGTGTCGTGTTTGCTGCCTGGTTGTGGACTGCATCCCGTGTCTGGACACGCATTCAGACCAGGGATCAGTGTGGGCAGATTGGACATCGTCTTACATGATTCACTCACTTACGCCTCCTGTTTACACACACTTTAAACTCCAGAGGCTGCTCAAATAACCTCTCTGGTTTGGTTTGCAAATCATTTGCCGCTGGGCAATCAATACAAAGGGAGTGTGTCTGCGATATTACTCGCCACCGATTTATCGGTCTGATAAAATGCGCGAGTTGTGTAGCCGTTTATTTACTAGGAGAGTCATTCATTTATGTACACACTCTTTAAGTACCACACTCTGCCTACATTTTCTCACTCACTAGTGATAATCACGCACTCTTAAACGTTTTCAGTGCGGAGATTTACATTAGGCGTGATAATCTGACGTCTGTATCAAAATACGATCCCCGCGATGAGTAAAAATAGAAGAGTAAAGGAGTAAAAATATGTGTAATGACCGTAGACCCATAACATAGGTATTCATATGAACCAGAAAGAGCTAACTAGGACTATGAGACATACTTGAAAACGAATAAGTATATATCATTACAATGTATTATTATACATAATTACATAGGTCTAGCCCGGACAAACTTACCTCTACTGATCAATCTGTTTATTCAAATATTTGAAAATAGTATTACACATTTCGATTTCTCACGGAGGTATATACCATGACACGCCATTAGATACTGTGTATAAATACACGCCAGGACAGGCCAGACCATCCCAGCGAACACTATACATTGAACTAATGTTGGTGTGATGTTGGTACAGCGTCGCAGACGTTGTACCAACATTACACCAACATTAGTTCAATGTATCTTGTCAGACAAATGATGTTTACGCTGTGTGTCCGTATAATGAAAGTAGTCCATAATACATGTGTGTATTTCGAAATCGTAGTACAAGCAAACATGCAATGGAACGATATCGTTTGACAGCATGATGTAACACCCGATCGCTTGCGCATATAATGAACAGCTAAATAATGAACTTCTCTGCAGTCAGCGAAAAAACATACACGCTTATATAATCATCACCACCAGTGCACAGGGTTTAAGATAAATAAACAATGACAACCTGTTTTTTTCTACCAGGTATTTCAGTCTGACCAGTTGACAATGTACGACGCCGTCTGTCACGTGATCAAATTAGCTAATCACCGTCCGTCATGACCGTCATCCAGTTATAATTTGCGTGGGCCT
Source organism: Flabesymbios commensalis (assembly GCA_964017125.1). Lineage (NCBI taxonomy): Eukaryota > Metazoa > Annelida > Polychaeta > Terebellida > Flabelligeridae > Flabesymbios > Flabesymbios commensalis. The sequence continues at coordinate 15,845,439 of OZ024918.1, read as the reverse complement.
ATTTTCTCAGTTCAAAACATGAGTGTCAAATTTAATTTAGATTTTGTTTGTACAAACGCTTTAACTGGCAAATTATTTCATTGGAATTTTTACTGACTTAAAGTTGTGTCTCGCTGACTCGATCCACAACTTCAAGTGAGTGAAAATTATTAGCATGTGAGAAAAATGAAGGTAAACGATTTTGTGAGTGATGTTACGTTTTACCTTTAACAAGCTAAAAATCTGGTATTTAATGTGCTAATAAAATATGAAAAAAACCGAATATTTAATTGGTGAAGAAAACAAACAGCTGGAGTTTGTGATAACAATATTTTAATCGTTCATAACATAAGGAGGACAGTGCTGCTGTATTTTGGGGCATCGGATGCATTTAAAGGTGATCTATCACCCCTTATATAGCATGAATAGATTTGTGACAAATAAATATAAGTTGCCACAAGATGGGGCACAAGTGTTTCCTTATATGTGGTGATTGGCTATCATGTGACCCTCTGAGAGGGTCACATGATAGCCAATCACCCCATATGAGGACATAATTATTCATACCATATAAGGGGTGATAGATCACCTTTAAACCTTATCACATTATGCTGTTGTTTCCCATTATTATGTTATTTTCGTCACAAACCAAGATATTGCAACACGTCAACACTAACCCTTACAGCGCAAGGACCGACTTTAGACGTCAGAATCTGACGTTCACAGACGTCAGATTCTGACGTCTAAAGTCGATCTCCGCACTGAAAATATTAAAATATTTACAATTGCCGTAGACCGCAGGTATTCAAATGAAGCGGAAAGAGCTAACTAAGACATTCATGATGATTTCAAATTGAAAAAACCCTTTGGTTTCTTGGTTTATACACAAATATTTCAGCGCTTAAAGGGTTAAACCCGACGAGATTAAATGTACTGTGTTTGTTGGGAGGCCAGATAAGACCGGCGTGCGCGTACAGGAATCAAACTACTTTCCTTTAACTGGATTCAATTATGAACAAATTGATTTTCCTTTCATCGTGTTTCCAGCCCGTTTCAAAGCTTCTGGCATGAGAGGGGACGTCATTTGCGGCTTTCACGTTTTCCCTTTCACAGCTGTAATCGATGGGAGATTACACAAAACCGGTTAATTGGGGAGGCCGTTTTTTGGAGGGACTCTCAGAATTAGCTTTATCGGCGCGCTTGGTGCCAAAGCAGACACCTAGAAGGAGCGAGCACGACGCTCCAGCTGAGCGCCGGCCCATGTGCTTAGGACTCCGGCCCAACGCTGACCCGGCGGTTTACGGGAGCCGGGTTCGAGCGATTTGCGAGGCGCCAGTCACAGGTATGATGGATCGACGCTCGAGCATTATACGCGGCAAGAATGCATTAGCGGGACAGACGTTGACAGGAATTCTGCTCGAATTGACGGATGGGTGACTGGCGACACGGTCCTAGTGCAAAAAACACACCCGTCTCCCGCCTTTCGTGTGCCGCAGAAACTGGTAAACCATTCACCTGAAGTACAGAATTCATTGCTGCTCAGCATAGCCAAAATACCGTATCTGCTTACTTGAAAAGTGAGAAGATGCGGCCTTTTGGCTTTGCACGGCACACTGGCCAATTAACCTGTCCAACTATAGTCTATAACACAATTATCTGGAGCGCATGATTTCGTCGCTTTCTCCGTCAATTCTGAAACGATTTACTTGAAATTTCCAAATCATGTCCTAGCATCGGTAAAAAATTCAATATCGATAATCGGTAGAAAATATTCAATAGTTTAAAAGCTAGACCATTTGACATGTAATAAAATTTATTTCGAAATTAGTGTAATGGGCTTATAGAGGGACGTCATATTTTCAATTTACCACATGTCAAATGGTCTAACTTTTGTATTTCTGCAAATAACTTGACGAATTTTTTACCGATGTTAGGACATGACTTGGAATTGTCCTGTGCAAAATTTCATGAGAATCGGTTGATAATTAACGGATAAATGGACGAAAAACATGCGCTCCAGATATTTGTGTCATAGACTATGGGAAGTACAGCATCCAATGGGTGCGTATTCTCATACAAGTTACGATATATCGTACTACGATATATCGTAGGCTTTGGATTGGTCGTGATGGCCATCTCGACCAATCCAAAGCCTACAATATATCGTAACGAGAATACGGGCTCTTCCTCGCAGATATGTGTTCCCAGCAAACACGATACATTGACTCGGTGACCTCGTGTCATCTGGGTCATCGCGCGTGCCTGTGCTATCGTTCTTAACACTAGACATTGACCCAATGCTTGCCTGATGTTGGGCCAGCGTCGAAGACATCAGGCAAGTATTGAGTCAACGTCTCCTATTTGTTCGGTACAGTTAAATTGCAAAGATCATTCCCGGAATGGAAATAAATACTAAATTACAATGTATTAGACCCATAAAATAGGTACACAAGTGAAACGGAAACATCCAAATGGAAGCATCCAAACATGATGTTTCCATATTGAATAGCTCTTGGACTTTCATGGTATTAACCCCTTAACCTCCAAATTACTTAATTAGAATTTTCACCCGCTTGAAGTTGTGTCTCGCTGACGCGATCCACAACTTCAAGTGAGTGAAAATTATTTCGATTTGACAAAATGAGGGTCAATTATTTTGAAATCTTTCTAATTGATGCTACATTATATCTATCAACAAGCTCAAAAGTTGGTATTTAATGTACTAATTTTATGTAAAAACTAATATAATAGGCACCGGCGGTTGAAGGGTTAATCAAAATATATCAGCACTGTGAGACTTAACGGGTCATCAGTCATCAGAGGAGGACTGGAAAGCCAGGGTGAAGGTCGTGACCTTATGCAAATCGCGCGCTCCTCTCATTTAGCGATATTTGCTTAATTATCTCTCCGCATTAATGCACTCTAATCCACCTGATTTAAAAACATGACTATATTTAAATTTTAAGTATGGTAAATGTGGTAAATATTATTGCGATTATGTCAATTTTTCGCTCTTGATGTTGCCATACAAACATTCTTTGAAATTTAGTATGTTTTTTTAGGAACATAATTTTATTACAATATTTTTGATAATTGTCGTTTGTAAGATTTGTAAATGATTCCACAATAGTAGAAGATAAACAAAATATAATCTAATAAACATGAGATTCAATATTTTGCAAATTGATCAGAAAATTAATCAATACACACCCCTATGCCTATATCACATCTTATGTCATAATTATATTCATTCACGAAGTGTCATAGCGATCGATTAAATCTATTTAGAATTATTACTTTTTATTTCAAATTCTAAAAAATATACATTTAGTAATGCTTTGTATTGCAATTATCTCATTTGCATGATCTGATTCGATACTGGCCTCGCCCAATGAAATCTATGTGCGCCAGTGACCTCATTAACATTATGCAAATTAGCACAGGGACATGTATCAATCACTGAATGGTCCAGAGCCAGTCACCACTCGGTCAATTTATTAACGTTGGTAGACAATACTTGGATTATGAAATTCTCAGTACGTTTCACTCTAATTTTTCATATTTATTTGAAACGGATCACATACAATTATATCTTGTATGTCATTGAAATCACCAGTACCCTATTTATAAAGGTGTTGTTTTATAATTGTGGTTTAATTATTTTCCCACCAAATCGCCATATTTAAATTTTCACCCACTTCAAGTTGTGTCTCGCTACCGCGACACACATCTTGAAGTGTCGGAAAATTACTCATTCATGTATTTTTTTAAATATAAAATGTATTGTCAGTTTCACAAAATGTGTGGGTTTCAAGGGGCTTAACCCTTTAACCGCCAAATCATTCAATTTGAATTTTTGCCCACTTGTATTTGTGTCTCGCTGACGAAGTGAGTGAGTGAAAATTATTCAGATTTGACAAAATGGAAGCCAACTCCTTTCAAATTTTGCTTGTTGATGTCACATTTTATCATTAACATATTTAAAATGTGGTACTTAATGTGCTAATAAAAAATGAAAACCCGAATATATGCGGCACCGGCGGTTAAAGAACACATTCTGGTATAGTCCACCTCTCTATTCTGATACATAGGATAAAAACATATGATTGTTAGTTAGATAATGAATGATATCACATTCATGTGTGATAGTGAACCACATACACTTCGTCTATTTTTTATTTTATGCAAAGCAAAACATCTATAAATGTTTATTAAATTGTTACTGGTCAAGAAAGATGTTATTGCTGCTTGTAATTATAATCTGGTGTCTACCCGAAACCTGCAGTTTGATTGGATGTTGAATAAATAACAAGACACCATCATTCTACCTCCTGATTGGCTGAACTTTGTATCGAAGATGATTCATTGGTCAGAAAATAACTATGTTGACGAGGCTCACACAAACAATATAGCAAGAGAGGGCGTGGTGCAAAGGTAGAGCGTCTGGCTGCCACGCCAGTCATGCATGCGTCCCGGGTTCAATGTGACTAAGTGGTCGAGTAGAGTTGAGGTTGAAACCAGTGTATCGACGTGTTTCTGTTCGTTTGTCATCAAACAAAAGAGGATATTTTCGTCACCTAATTATATAAGATGAGTGTAAATCGCCGATTTCTTTTAAATGTCAGGCCTTATATGAATGTTACTGTTGATGAGAAAAAAATATGTTACATGTTCAGCTCACATATATCTACATTAAATTATGAAGTTGTTATGATATGATCAAAGTAATTGTGGTTTTAAACCACAATTACTTCCCCCTGTCATGAAATCTGGCACTTAACATGCTTAATGTCATAAGCTTTTTATGTAACTTAAAAAACAATTAATAACTAATTTATTTATTAGTTAAAAATTAATTATTATTGCAGACCGCATAACAGACCATTTATATATCAATCATGATCACTCATAATATTATTAAAATAAATCCATGGGCCCACACCACTGTGAACTAGAAGTCATAACGTGTATTTGTTTTGCCATTGAATGTACATTGTGCGTGTCATGTTTTTTAATGTGAGACAATTTGTCCATTATATAGGTACATTAAAACAATTTTGGGCAATCACATCACACAATATAACGATACATATTATTAATTTATAGTGAAAATAAATAGATAAATTTTGTGTAACTATCTATATATATATATATATTCTTTTATATAATTATACACACACACTGGGCATATAGCCCATCGACTGCCTTGACCAAATGGTACACATTGTGGTGTCCTATGGGTGGATCCAGAGGCCTGTGTATTTTAGAAGGCAGTCTAACTTTAAGTATATATCGTCCCCTTGGAATTAGAAGGTGCTAAACTGCCACTTTGTAAAGTGGCAGTTTAGCACCTTCTAATTCCAAAGGGACGATATATTGATATGATGAGTTAACTTATGACTAGCACATTTTTAGGTTGCATCAGATAATAGTAGACATAAACAATAATACTAAATGTACTTGTAACATTATTAACATTATTTATTTAGTATTCTTCATATTTAGCAGCATTAACATTGTTTGATTGTCTAAACTTGTCAATAATAATGGTAGCATGTTTCTATAGCGCTACGGTATCGGATCATTTAAGTTCTTTCTTACATGGATCGCTTTATCTTTGGGAATGGAGAGTCAATTATATAATGTAGTTATAGACTTTATTGGTTTTATTGTGATGCAAAAAACGCTTAAATGTGGCATGCTCATATAGACGGTACACGATGTGGGTGAAGATATTATTGATATATTTTAAGTTTTAAATGATTCAATCAAAATGCCTGTCTCGGGAGAGGGTATCTTTATAACGAGAAATAAATCTGTACCAAAACACGAGAAGCTGAACCAATGCTGGTTCATTGTCGGCCCACCGTCTACGACCGTGCACCAGCGCTGCCCCAGCATTGTGTTTGCTGGGGTTGCATTGCCTAATACACTCATCCCCGCCGATGATTAAGTCTCCTGCAAACGCTGTTTTTTTGTGCCTCTCTCGTCAAATGAAGCATTAAAATTTCATCGTTGAGGGAAATTGGTTGTTACCGCGATAGACTTCAAACAAGGATCGTTAGAGTCCCGTGCGGATCCCTGTGGCGCAGTCCTTTCACCCCCTAATCCCCCCGCAACCCAGCAAGCACGAGACATCCACACAATGTTGGAACAATGTTGGTCCAGCGTCGTAGACGCTGGACCAGCATTGGTCCAGCTTTGTGTCGGTGTCTCTTGTTTGCTGGGAATACACCATTCAGCAATATGTACCATATTTGATAAGAATTCACATTGCTCTGCCTACCTCCGCTTCAAATAACAATCTCCTTCCCTTTAATTGCCGGTCACGATTATATTCGAGTTTTGTTCATTTTTTTTATTATCACTGTAAATGTAAGATTTTGAACATGTGAAATGTAAAACGTGACATCAATCAGAAATATTTGCAAATTTCTGACCTCCGTTTTGTCCAATCTGAATAATTTTTAGCCACTTGAAGTTGTGAATCGCGTTAGCGAGACACAACTTCAAGTGGGTGAAAATTCTAATTTATGAATTCAGCGGTTACAAGGTTAAGCCTATTAACGTTACGGCGTCCATAGCTGTTTCCTCAAATAAGATAATTTACAGGAGACGTGAGCATTAAAATGTGGTACTGATTGAAATACGATACTTTCCACGTGTGCATGATAATGTAAGTAGTGTTACCCACGTGAATTTGTGGGTCGCGGTATCATCTTGTAATTCATTATAATTACATAGTTTTGTTTTCATGGCCCAGTAAAGCTATAGTAAAAAATATAATGATATATGTACATGCCAGGTAATGTTCTCAAAAAACACTGTAGACGTTACATAATAGCAAAAAAACGATTTAAAGAACACTTATGTTTTTATAGTATTTTATTGTAATTATTCGTTTCCGAAAAAGCGTTATAACGTAGAAAACATTGTGAAAACATTGAACCAGTGGTGGTTTTATGTTGGCCCTCCATGTGCGACACTGGCCCAACAATAACCCATAACTTGCAGAATGGCTCCTGTTCACAGGGAAATAAAGCATGGTTTCAGCTCAACCAGGTTCACATTAGCAGAGGCTCGCGGCTGTGAGATGGGTGGGTAGATTATTTAATTAGAGTGGCCTCCGCTCACACGTATTCCCGCATCAGTTTACGTTCAAGGTCGCAGCGTAGGCGTTGTCATGACAACCTGGAACTGGACCAATCCCAGGCTCCTGGTAGAAACACAGGTGTGATACACAAGTGACCAGTGCCTTGGTTAATTAATCAACGAGGGTTCTGACGGCGTTGGCTGAAAGCTAGCTCCCAGTAAACATGACACATTCGTCCAATGATGTTTCAATGTTAGTCCAGCGTCGACGACGCTGGACTAACATTGAAACAACATTGACTCAGCGCATCGTGTCAGCTGTGTTCAGCTATCAAGCACAGAGGTCCAAAATGAATGAATAGGGTTTTAGACCAAACTGGGCCAGGGGAACCTCATGAGGATGGTGAGATGAATCAGATGGCACTGTCTTTCAGACGCAGTTTTCGAAATTCGAACCCTGGTGTTCTGAGGCCGAGCACGCTACCTCCAGGTCACGGAGTTTCCCCACAATATTGAATATCACTAGTAAGCGGAGAAGAAACATCTTCAAAACCTGAGAACTCCGACTTTACTACACTCGTGCCCCCGCCCCAGGTACAACCTAACAAACGCGACACATTGACCCACTGTTGGTTTGATGTTAGTCCAGAATCGTAGACGGTGTACCAACACCAAGCCAACAGTGATTCATTGTTTAGTCATTGTAGTGAATTAAATATCCTCAAAACATTGTCCGAGTATTAGATTAAATGTAAGCCCGAATCACGAAGCATTGACCCTATTTGCAATTGAGCTAGCATATCTTCAATGTAAACAAACAACAGTTTACTCGTATCGGTGTTGTTGTCTGCGACGTTGGACCAACTTTGGTTCAACGCTGGGTGAACATCTCAGGAAACTATTGTAATTGATCAGTATAGGCCTAACGTTAAACAAGCTACATATTAGAGCAGAGAGCGCGACATTTCAAAGTCCGTAATTTCTCCAACACAAGTCCACGTGTGAACATGCTGCAGAAGATGGCCCACGTCCCAACAAACACGACACGTTGTCCCAATGCTGCTACGATGCTGGTTCACCGTCTACGACGCTGTCTCGGCATCGTACCAGCGTCAACATATCGTGCTGGCTGTGATAGGCTAGAGCTGGAAAGTTGATGTATGTATCAGTGCCGATGATCAGTGGGCTGATTATTAATTATTGACCGCCATGCGTGCTGCCCCGATGACCTGATCTAATTCTAGAGCTTCTGCCACGGAATGGCCAAATAACAGGCTCACAGAAATAGCACGTGATGAGAACTATCCTGGATTGGTTTTAATTTGAGGTGTGGCTCACTTCGGGGACGTCTAATTTGACACGCGCTTTAAAAAATGTATTATTTTCAAACCATGAATGCATAGTTTGAGTTTTTTTTTGTGATGATTAATTCAAGAATGTAGTGTTTTCTGCTTGAGCCGTTGCTGCTGCTCGACTTTGCACGGCCTGTGTACTCGTACAAGTTACGATATATCGTAGGCTTCTGATTGGTCGAGATGGTCATCTCGACCAATCCGAAGCCTACGATATATCATAACTTGTTTGAAAATACGGACCCAGATCTAACGTGAGTTAATCACTGCTCTTCTTCAATCAGTGTATCTTCTTTACTGAGTAGAGAATGGACACTCATCAGAGCTGGTCATCACTGTACTGCTCTGCAAAACCAAATGAAAATGATATGAAATGAATGGGGTTTTAGGCCACCTTTGTGTACATATAGGCTAAGCTGGGCCAGCAAAACCACGTGGCAGTATTTTACTGCTTTCTTTTCAGGTAATATAAGGAGTTACTGCCGTTTGACTTTGCACAGCAGTGTAGTGCATTGTGTGCCAAAATGTAGAAATCTCACTCTCAGGTGGCTTGAATTTGTCTGATGGCGGACACATCCTACATATTCTTCATAGAGTACAATAAAAACATATTTGCCAATAACTTTTGATTTTTAAATCGAGTTAGATGATACATATTTTAGAGTAAGTCGTCATGGTTTACTACGCCTGTATATATAATGTATGCGTATAATATAAATGCGTATGATTGGGTTTACCAATATTAAATCGCCACATTTAAAATTTTATTTTTTTACCCACAGCTTCAAGTGGGTGATGATGCATTTGTTTTATTTGGGATCAAACATTTGCAAAACTTGATGTTTGAATCACACATTTCGCTCCCAATATCTGCGATGCCTGCCCTTTGCGACGCCGGCCCACCATTAACCCAACATTGGGTCAACGTCTCGTGCTTGCTGGGTCTCACTAAATATTGATTGTTTGTTGTAATTTAAAGTGTGGCGAAGAATCATAATGGGACAATGATATCGTGATTTGGAATGTGATCCATATCCTTCTTTTAAAAAAACACATCCTATTCTAATCATTGGACTACAATTTCATTCACTGTTCTTTTCAGTCATTTATCTATATATTGATTTTTTAATTGATTGTTCGATTGGTTGCTTCCCTGTATGTGTTTTGAATCTGTAGTGTAGTGTCTAGGACTGAGAGGGTCAGGTGTGAGTAAGATAATTCTCAGCAAACACGATACATACAACCATTTCTGGTTCAATGTTGGTCCAGCGTCTACGACGCTGGCCCAACATTGAACCATAAATGGCTGAGTGTCTCGTGTTTGAGTTAGATAAGCGTCATGTTATGTCACACTTTACCCTGCTCACGGTAATGGTTTACGCCTACACACACTCTCTCCTTATCACAGCGTGTACACGTTAACCCTCTCATTGCTAAGTACGGCTATGCCAGTAGTCGTTTTTATTTTTTGATTAGACGATAAAATCACTGTTATTGGAAATGATATGAGTGCTTAAACAACAAGGTTTGTAAATGCTTGGTCACAAATTAAACAAATCTGAGTAATTGCCACCCACTTGATGTTGTGGGTAGCAGTAGCGAAGCACACCTGTTTTTTTAATGGGGCCATCGTCAGAGTTATCTCGTCTTTGATGGGGTGGTATAATTATATAATACATGTAGTTATACGTTCACAACAAAAACCGCACGATGTCATTCAGAATATCCTATCAATGATATTACGTGCGTTTTTTCTAGTTGTATATGCTACCAGCAAAGATTAACTCCTAGGCCTACAACGCTGAAATGTAGAAACTATGGTGAAGTTTTATTGAAAGGTTTTTGCCAATTTGCTTCATTTGAATTCCTATGTTATGGGTCTACGGCCATCATAAATTTTAATGCTTTTCTCTTTCAGTGCGGGGGACCGACTTTAGACGTCAGAATATATTGTCTTCAGACGTCATATTCTGACGTCTGAAGACAATCCCCTTACTGAAAGAGTTAACCCTTCAAGCGCTGATTTTGTTTATAAAAACCTTGGAGATCAAAGGGTTTATATTAATTTGAAATCATCATAAATGTCTTATTCAGTTTATCCGATTCATTTGAATACCTATGTTATGGGTATACGGCCACTGGAAATATTTGTTCTCTTACAGTACCGGGATCGACTTTAGTCGTCAGAATCTGACGTACTAACGTCGATCCCCGCGCTGAAAGAGTTAAAATACATATGTCGAATAATTACCTCATTTTGTTACCACTTTATCAATTAGCTTGAAGGAACAATAAAAACGTAAGAAAACACTAATCTTTGCTCGATATGTTTTGTATATCACTGCGAGTCCCCAAATCTAAGTGCCGGGTCGCGGGGTGAGGAGGGTCGACCGTCAAGAGAGCGACCCCACTATGCTAGACATACCCTAGACTGGGCTGAACCATTATGTAAGCGAAATGACAAAAACACTCGTGGAACAAAGTGGTCGAATGAAAGGTTAGCTAAACACCAGAGAAATAACACGCTTTGACACTCTGCGAGCACGACGTGGAACAAATTCATGATTTCCACTGTTAAACAAACCACATACCAACATCAATGTCGATGTAAGCGGTAGCAAAACATCCACCCCGGCCATACGGGACGAGTGGTGAATTAACTTTCTGGATTTAAAATCCAGGCAGCCATGACGTTTCCAGTAAGGATGTATAATATAAGTATAGTCTTTCGCTCTTGTATTTTGAGGTTGACATTTTAGATTCACTGTGGGTTGGCAAAAAGCAAACACGATACAAAGCTAGTGGGTAGAGATGATGATTTGTTTCTTTTTCATTACCCGGCGCACATAAAGCATTCGACCAGTGTTGAGCCAATCCTGATTCAATCCTAGCAAACACAAAACATTTGTATAACATTTGTACAACGTCGGCCCAACGTCTTCGACGTTGGTCCAACATTGTACAAATGCTATACAAATGTTTTGTGTTTACTGGGATGTCCGCTCTGCGTCTTCGACGCTGGGCTGACATTGAACCAGCATTGGACGTCATCGTTATAGTTTGATACTCTTTATTTTGTGATGTGTAATCATACCAGACTCACTGTACAACAGACAGAATGCCATCCCAGCTAACACGAGACGTTTACCCAATGTTGGTTTAATGTTGGGCCATCGTCGAAGACGGTGGGCCAATATTAAACCAATATTGGTGAAAGTGTGGTGTTTTCTGGGATTGTTGTCATGATTCCTTCTTATTTATAAAGTCCTTGTTTCAACCAATAGGAATCTATAATGATCTGGGCGACCTGACCAAGAAGGTTCTACAAGCAGGGCTTGACCTGACCTATTTATTATTTCAGCAGAGTAATTATATATTTTAATTACGTCATAATACTAAATGGCATATTGGCATTTTTAACTGAGTGCCTTGGTTTGTCAGAGTATGAAATTATAAAATCATTTTATTCAGGTATATGTGCATAGAATGATCTCTGGTCAGATGCGGGGCTCACTTAATACTCTGATAGCAGCTGTAATAAATTGCTAAGATTTCAGCCATTGAAAGTTTACACTTTTTCTTACAAAATGGTACATTTTATGTGTTTCAGAACAGCTTGGAACATATCTGGAGGAGACAATTACCACCACGAAGTCCGACGATCTTTGGCCTGTGCGAGAAGGAGACGTTATTTCACTTATCTCATCATTGTTCTGTAAAGCCAAAAAGTAGTAGCTGCTTAAAAACAGCTCCTACCTTTTGCTTTCAATGTAATTTGACCCTTAAAGCGCTGAATATTTCTTTAAAAAACATGGACATGGACACCAAAGGGTTTTTTTCAATTTAAAATCATCATAAATATCTTATTCATGTCTTTCCGATTCATTTGAATACCTATGTTATGGGTCTGCGACCATTACTAATATGTTTACTCCCACAGTGCGGGGATCGACTTTAGTCGTCAGAATCTGATGTCTACAGACGTCAGATTCTAGGCGCTTTAAGGGCAAAGTCATTTCCATGTTTATGTCATATGTATCAGAAATTGAGAGATGAACTATGCCGGAATATGTTGTCTTTAGATCGCCTTTTTTTTACAATTACAGATACAGAGGAACTTGATGGACGACAAATTTGTTAAATTGACACTACAACTACATTTTATATTTGAAGCTTGGCAGTATAGATATAACCTTATATGCAATACAATATATTTTTCTTTGTTGTCATTTTCAAGATTGCTCATCCATGTCTCAAATGTATATGTTAGAGTTAAAATATTTTAAAACAGTGACTAATAAGCCACATTGAGCGATGCGTATTTAATATTATTATTATACTATTTATGTGTAATGTATGTATGTGCTGGTCACTTTAATAAACCATCACTTACTCACTTACTTACTTACTTACTTACTTACTTACTAGAACAGCATGTACTGGTGATGATCTATTTTTGTAACTACCAATTAATTGGCGACATTAAACCTGGAAATAATCAATGCTGGGACAGCGTCGGAGATGATGGCCATCATTGAATCACCATAGGGTTTCTCCAGCAAACAAGAAGCAATCACCCGATGTTGGTTTGGTGTTGTTTCACCGTCTGCGACGCTGATCCAACATTACACCAACATTGGTCTATGTCTTGTGTTAGCTGAGTTTATGTCTCGTGTTTGCTGGGTGACTTATCACATCAGCCCAATCATGGCACAATGCTGACAACCGTCTCCGATGCTGTCCCAACATTGCACCCAGGTACAATCCCAGAAACCGTGAGACATTGACCCAATTATGTTTTGATGTTGTTTCACTGTCTACGATGTTTGGACCAATATTAAAACAGCAGTGGGTGATTGTTTGATGGGATGTCGCGTGTTAACATGGTAGGTACGAAACAATGGCAGACCAACAAACGGGGAACTATTTCCCAACGCTGATTTAATGCTGGTCCAACATAAATCAACGTTGGGGAAACGTCTCTTGTTCGTTGCTAAGGGATCTCTTAATACAACATTGTTTTTGAATTGTGCTGTATTATGTAAGATGCTCAAAAGCACCATAACGTTTTCTCGAACATCAATAAAAAAATATAAAATGACATTTTTATCTATTTGTTTTCTATAAATAGAACAATTCCTGAGGATCTCACAGTAATTGTATTAATCGATTTATAAGTAAAACCATATAATTTATATGAAGTATATAGAAATATTAACCGTTTCAATTGTTGTAATAGCCATCAGTCCCATTATGGCATATCGATTATCGTTTCATAATCATATCAAATTCAATTACATTCAAGGATAATTTTAAATGCATAGTCAATAATCTTAATTACACACATACAATCTATTATTCAATATTCCATTTCTGTTAGTTTTGTGACTCAGGGAGATACAGACATTGGGTCTATGTTGGCACAACCACAGACTACAAAGAATATATAATGGTAGTCTCTGGGCACAACGCTGTGCTATTATAAGCTGATCATCTCGGGTTTGTTGGATATTGATTATCACGAGGTTTTGACTCAATGTTGTTTTTATGTTAAACATTAAACCATCATTAGGTCAACGTCCCGTGTGTTTGTTAGTTGGATATGTGTGATAGTGTTTGTATGTCATTGACCTACACAGATAACAGTCAACATTGGCCTGTCATTGGCTAGATGGTGGTACTCAAACCTGGTCACGAGATACGTATGCGACATGTGTGCTTAATGATATATAATGATCCAAAGATATATACGGAAGGTTAATGCTCACAACCTATTCAATCGATATATTATATACAAAAAAATACACAAGAAAGAAATTAAACAACATTACAACTGGGCAATATTCTCGTACAAGCTACGATATATCGTAGGCTCCTGATTGGTAGACAGGGCAATATCTACAAAGCCTACGATATATCTGTAACTTGTATAGGATGATACGGCCCAGAAGACTGTCACAAAGCCCATTAAATGTTACGTAATTGGATATGGCAGCAACATTTTCGTTAGAAATAGATCATTTCATTTTGCGAAATTAATTTACATTACATTGGTCAGAGAAATAATGTTACTATATATAGGTGAAGCATTGTCTTTTAACCATCAAAACCGAAATTGTTCTAAGCTTATAATTGCTTTGAGAATAAGCTTAAAATAGGATTTTAGTTGTGAAAAAACAACTACCCTCTTAGGACCAGCAAGCTTCACATGTCCATTCTGAATATTATTATAACCAAACAGGAGAATGTATATCTCCATATTCCCTACAGCAAGGCTAGGCTTCTCCTGCGACCTCGAGAAAGATGTATATTACAATCTTACATTTACTTATGCATGTGTCAGTTAGATTAATTATGCAAACAGCTTATTACACTGGTATTTTAGTAGCAATGTGATGTTTATTTGATACTACTAGCATTGACCTATTGTATTCTGCCATAGACCAAAATGTAAACCGAATTGGGACAACGTCTCATTGTTACTGTTACGCGGATAACCAGAGTACATGCTATAAAAATACCTCATTTCATAAAATGCAAAAGTATTATATTTGAAACAAAAGCTCAGAATATTATTTTTATTGTAATGACTGCAATTTGCATTGAATACTTTTTATTGCACTTATGTAATGTGGTGCACAAGACGTTGACCCAGTGTTGATATAGAACTCGTCAACCATCTTTGACGCCGGATCAGCATCATACCAACACTCGGTCAACGTATCCCGTTTGCTGAGAAAGGGTGACATAGATTAGCTCTAGATCACACAATGTGAAGTAGGGATGGACAACTGATCCATTCAGTAAACATCACCTGCAAACGTCAAACCAATGTCGGTATAATTTTGGGTCATTGTCTACGACGCTGGCCCAACATTAAACTCACATTGTCTTAACGTCCAGTGTCTCCTTGGCCACTCCCCATGCAATCTCTGTTATCAAGCGTTCAATTTAATGTAAGGGAATCGCTTACGCCTCGGAGGTCCAGCGCATTTTCATTTTGACATTTCTCGGGGGACGTTGGCCTGCACGCGTTCAGTGACGACGTCAATATGTTGATTTCTGAACTCATTTAGAAAATCACCCACCCTTTCGGCACCAGGGGACATATTTATATTACAGTATAAGGCTGCGAAACATATTATGTAAACAAAATGACATAAAGGAATAATAATTGACAATGCAGATTGTCATCCCGATTCGCATGTTGCTCTCCTGAATGGTGTATCATCATCAATATTTTTGGATACATATTTACAGCTGTAATTAAAGTTGATAAATAATTTTTTTATATTTTTGAAATTAAATAACACCTCTCTTTGGTTTGATACAAAATTAACCTCATTTTGTTATAATTAGTATTCAATCTATGACTAAAATAACCACACAATAAACTGGGTCTACATACAGTAGGTTCTACTGTTTTATCGAAAATGTTCACCAATTGAGAAAGTTCACGTTTAAAAAAGTTGGATGAAATATGGATCCCGGGGGGCGAATAAAGCAAATTACACTCCGTCTGGTATATGGTACAAATTGTATAAGAAGGGCCTCAAATCGACACTTTATCCGACCAAGGAAAATAGACTGATGATCCGACCAAATACAAGATGCTTGCTTTTCACTGATGGTCGCCTGAGCATGTCAGTACTGGTAGAGGGGCTGACCTGGATCTTGATTATCAAAGAACTATAAAGGGTGTGTAATGGTAGTAGTGCTATGTCGCTTAAAACAAATAGCAGTAACTGCTTACTTTTCAAATGAGAATTTACAGCCGTTTGAGTTTAAAGGCACGTATTCTCATGCAAGATGGGATATATCGTGGGCTTCTCATTGGTCGAGATGTTCATCTCGACCAATCCGAAGCCGACGATATATCGTAACTTGTACGAGAATACGGGTCCAGGGACTGACCTGGATCTTGAGCATCTGGTTGGTGGAAATCTGGATCTCCTTGCTGATTCCCGGACCCCCCCCCCTTCCTGGCGTAATGAATCACGGCCTTGGCACGTCATCTTCAATCCCGATCCAAATCGGGATTAGAAACTTAACAGCGCTAATCACCAGCCTGTGATCATCCAAAGGACACTGCTTGGGGCTGTTTACAATTTCACAGATAAAATAATGCTGAGAACATCGTATTTTGAATTGAGTAATCGGCAGATTATTATAGTTCAATGTCCGGATTGACACGTAGTTGGCTTGTATTGGGATTGTTTCACATTGCGCGCCACGGGGCTCTAAAGGTTAATGTCGGTAAATTACAAAGCTCGCCTAAATGTGATTTGCATCGATTTCACGCAGATTTTCTCCCATTGCTGCACGTGCTGCCTGTGGCTGCTCGCAAATGTCACGTGATCAAATGCAACTGATACTCGAAAGGCACAAGTTACGATTTATCGTAAGCTACGGATTGGTCGAGTTGATCATCTCGACCTATTCTCGTACAAGTTACGATATATCGTAACTTGTACGAGAATATGAGTGATTGACTTGATTCTTCGGCATTTCTGATTTGTGGTGGTTGTGCAAATAATTTTGAAAACAGATTACTTTATATTCTTGGCTGCACGTATCATAAATGTGGCACCAATGCCAATGATAATCATAAGCAGGATAAGTCTCTTTAAACCTTTGGCCACTAGTTGTGTTTGATCTGTTTTGTGAGCAAGTGAAATAACAGTTATTGGGAATGAAATGGGGGTTTAAACATCAGGATTTGCATTTGTTGTCTTAAATTTAAAAATGTGTGTCATAACTAGGGAGAAAGGGGTTTAAGTAAATGGCATTGCGGAATTTCACCATACATCAATAAGAGGACACAAAACATTACCAGACCTTTTATTCGGGAAATATTTGAGAATCAGAAGACTACAAAACTATATACTATACATTGTATTAAGTTTTAAATTATCAGTCACAGCCTTGGTCACAGTGACTGACTGCATGTTTCAGCTTAACAATAACAGTATAAGTTAAAATTATACAAATATCTAATTTTGAAAAAAATGACATAATTGCAATATCCTACCACTGATGTATGTGCTCTACAATTTCGTTATCAAATGATTATTTGTTCAGGTAAATGCCATTTCGTGACCATTTTTTTAATTGATATTTATTTTTAACCCTTTCAAGCCTGAATTTACCATTGTCATATTCATCCACTACAAGCCGCGAATTGCTGTCGCAATTCTCGACTTGTAGTGAATGAAGATGACTTGATGTGGGTGAAAAAGTAAAGAAGATTGTTAATGGTAAACCAGATTCTTGGAAATTTTCGTTCTAAAAACCTTGGTTATAGGAGGATTTTCAGACTATTTTCAGGGATGTAAAATGATGCTTTAATACATCGTGAGGGCTTAAAGGGATAAAAAAACCTACAAATTACACAATGATTTTACAGAAGGATTTTCGATGAACGGCTCGGTCATTAATCCAATATAATTATCTCATTCGATAATTGCTTTGGTTATCATTTTAATCATGACAAATTCATTAGGCTCGAAAGTCATTAGTGACTGAAGACAATCCCTATTATCTCAAGTATATATATAAACGTGTGATAGAATAGCATTGCGATGAAAACCCCATTACCCCAAAACACCTTTTTAACACGTTAACCTGCAAATTATTTAATTGTAATTTTTACTCACTTGAAGTTGTGTCTCGCTGACGTGATCCACATTTTCAAGTGAGTGACAACTATCCAGATTTAATAAAATGGCAGTCAACGATTTTGAAATATTGCTGACCGAAGTCACGTTTTACCTTTAAAATGTTTAATAGTTGGTAGTGGTAGTTGAAGTGGCTCTGTGGGATGACATCAATTTGGGTATTTAGCTTTGCAATAAAGTAGTTTATCCCGCAGATAATGATTTTTTTTTTAAATTTGCAAATTGAAAAAAAACATTTTATCAACATTTCTAAGAATCCAGACAAAACACAAACAAACTATTTATACACCTAAAGGATGGTTGAATTCAAGCACAGCATTGGGCCATGTGTGGATGTCGTCGGGCCAGCGTTGGACAGACAGGGGAACAAACCAATCCTTTACTTTCACACACCAATTAACGTCGGTGCCTTTTGAAGTAACCTGTATTTCATGGTCTGAGACAGTGGGTATTTCTGGTATAAAGTATTGTATACTACACACCGTTTTGTTTACATGGCAGTGTAGTCTTTTCAGTGCTTTTGATTGGTTGATGATTTTTTAAATATTATTAGCTAAGATCAGTGAGCTATATAACTTCATATAAATCTATTTTTTTTTAATTGACATATCAACATATGCAGTTCCTTTAATGATAAGAAAAAAAATAAAAAATAACGAAAATAATCGGGATACGTTAACAATATGCGTAGTCTGTGAATTTTTCGTTGTGAATACCAACCACAACCCAACCAGTGAATACAAGATATCATATGTTATGAAAAAATCTTAGAATTGGACGTCTGGTTTTAATGCGTACCCCACAAAGCCGGAGCGTTGAGCCAATGCTGGATTATTGTTGGGTTAGCGTTGCAGACGATGGGCCAACATCAAGTTAACACTGTCGACTGAACGTCTCGTGGATGCTGTGAGACGTGACATTTTATGAGATGATACAAAAATTAATCACTGTCCCAAGCAAGCACAATACGTAAACACTATCCCGAGAAATACAAAACATTTGCATTACATTTGTACAATGTTGGACCAACGTTGGGCCGACGTTGTACAAATGTTATGCAAATGTTTTGTGTTTGCTGGGATGTAGCTTTAGTATTGGTCCACCGTCTGCTACGCTGGCCCAACCCTAAAACAACAATAGGCTAAGTGTTTTCAGAGTAATGGATTTTAAGAATACAAAGTTTGTCAATATACAATTTCAATATGGTTACACTTGTTAAAAACATTGGTGATCTATTTTGGGATATTTTTTTTAAAAGACGCATACGCCACTGGGCGTCAGTCCCAATATCATACTGTCCGTTACTTATTATCTAGATTATTTTAATTGTTATGTATGCATGACAATAAACGAATTGAGTTGAATTCAACTCACTAACTACCGAGGAATTTCATCGGGTTATTATGAGTTGTGAAACTGTCGCAGATCCGAGTTCTAGTGCAATACCAAAATTAATACAATTTTAAAGTTTGATACACGTATCAAATAAAACAGCTACATATCCAGATATCCTAAGTATCTATAACATCCTAAATTATTTTATATTTTATGGGACATTGTGTTTTAAAGATTATTCTCAGCAAGCACGAGACGTTGACATATTGTGTTAATTAATGTTGGGGCAGCGTTTGCGACGCTGGCGCATTATTAACCACACAATGTGTCATCTTGACGCTTTTTCTGGGGTATTTTTTTGTAAAGGTGTGTTGACTGCGAGCAGACAGATTATTTATTTAACTTCTGTCTGATACGATGTGAAGCTTCATGCATCAGTCTTTAAAATTACCACGCAGATTGTTTTAATACATTGATATGCACATCTTTATGACTTGCATAATGCTGTCAGAATGTCATTGTTGACAAAATTTTAATGAGATACAATTTTATAAAACGCTTTGAATTATCAATAAACATGTTGAACATCTTCACGACTGAAATGCTTTCACAATGAGATAGAGTTTCATTATTAGAAAAAAAATGGAATTAACCTTTATCGATTATATATTTTTTTTCTTCATTTTTTATTATCATTTTATATGTCAGATTTTAAACATAGGTAAATCGTGATATCAATCAGTAAGAATTAAAAATCGTTAACCTCCATTTTCTCAAATCTGCATAATTTTCACTCAGTTAAAGTTGTGGATCGCGTCAGTTACTGACATTTTAATTTATGTTATTAAGTCTTTGGTCACTAGACCAGCTAACAACAAGAAAATGAAATGCCAGCACGAGGTCTGTATATTGATACTACGATTTATGTAGGAAGTAATCTAAAAACGCTGAATGGGTTACTCCGGCCGCGCCATCGGTAGACTCAAGGAATATAGAAAGATTTTCTATATTCTTTGGTGGGCTCTAGTTAGTACCAAGTTCAACGCAAACACATGGTTCATCATCAGAGCGTTAGAGCTGGACGGCCAATATATGCTGATATAAAAAAAATCATGAGAAATGTTAGGGTAATCCTAATCAAATCATGATAAATGGTGGGATAATCCTAATCAAATGGTGAATTCACTTATATAAAGACAGTCAGCTAAATCCTTACGTCAGGGCATCATTCAAAGAAGATGTAAAACATGTCATTGCAAATAATATAAAACAAATCATCAATTAAACAAGGACGATTTAGTTCATTGTGTTATCCATCGGTTGCGTAATAGTAAAATTCAGAGCGCAGCCCTTCCAATGCTGTAACCTCTATCGCTCATGCCTAGAGTCTGTGATTACGGACTACGTTAATGGAAACACAAGTCTTCTGTGTAGTTTATCCTAGGGACGAAGTGCTCGGCTTCTTCGTGGGTAAAAGCCACTTACAATGAATTGTTGTTGTAGCGTTTGTGCGGAGCTTGTCTCTCTGGGTCAAACCTGTTTAGTTGCCGCGGATTGACACAATCCAGGGAGCCAAAAAACAGACTATTACCAGCTAAAACAAGACGGTGCATGCCCAGTAAACACAAGACATTGAGCCAATGTTGGCCTGGTGTTGGCCCAGAGTCCCAGACGATGGGCCAACATCAGGCCAGCATTGGCTCAACGTCTTGTGTTTGCTGGACTAGAGCATTCACACTAAACTCGAGTCGTTGAACCAATGCTGGTTTGCTGTTGGGCCAGCGTCGTAGACGATGGCCCAACAGCAAACCAACATTGTGTCAACATCTCGTGTCTGCTGTGTTTGGTTGAGTTTGAACTTATTGTGAGATTTCGATCCAGTGCCGACACAATTGTAGGTTATATTGGCCCAATCTCAGCAGTTATCCTGTGCAAACGCAACTCTATCATGCAAGGCAGACAGCAGTAAGTAAGCAGCTACTGCTGTCTGCCATTGCAAGGCGTAGTTAGTTGCTGTGCATAGGAACAATACGCTGATAAACCTGGGCCAACAACTGTATAGTTGACCCACAATTGGGCAACATTGTTTCATTATTGTTCTGCGAGAATGAACGCGATAAAAAACAATACCATGTGGGCATTGCGTTATGGATCTGGTTCAATGTTAGGCCTGCAAAACTGAGATTGGTGCAACGATAATTAAGAGAAAAAAAACGTGAAATAATTAGCTAACAGCATGTACTTCAAAGACCTGTCATCCAGTAGTATCAGCCCGATAAACATGATGCATTGACCCAGTGCTGGGTCAATGTTTTACCAGCGTCAGAGACGCTTGGCCATCATTGTCCCGTCAATAAATCATTGTATCGTGTTTGTTGGAGAGAAAGCTGTGGAGCAAGCTACAGAAACTGTTGCATAAGATCTACAATAGAGTTTCTGCAACAGCACTCACAACAGGTAGTTAACATTATACAACAGCAGTATTCACAGCATATAGCCATGAATCAACAGCTGTCACAGCATAGTGAAACCACGCAACAATTCAATTCAATTCGTTTATTATACTGACAAGTATATTGTGATACAAACAATACTATGCAAATCGATACCAATCCTATGAGACTTATTTGTCAGTTTGAATAAAACAAAAAGAACATAATTCACTACAAATAGTAGAACAATGCATCACTAGCATTCACATAAGGTACTAAGGCATACAAAAACATCAGTCTCAACAGCAAATAGTAAAGTGATGCAACAATATCATTTACAAAATTATACTGAAGTGATACAATAACAACATTAACAGCAAAGAGTAAATTCATACAACAATAACATTAACAGCAAAGAGTAAATTTATACAACGACAATATTCAAAACAGATATGGAATAATCCAACAAAACAGCATTCACAGCAAATAGTAAAGTGATACAACAACATCATCCACAACGTATAGAGAAGCCATAAAGCAACAGCATTCACTACAAACTGTATGCTGGGAATTCAGGTCGGCGTTACAGTGTCCAGCATACCACAACCGAGCAAACGCGATACATTCACCCAATATTGGGTTAAAGTAGAGTGCTAGCTGGAAACATGTCAGAGAAACCAAGGAGCGGAGATAATCTATCTGCAAGAAAATCACCGCCACAAAACCAGAGCAGGAAGCTGCATGAGTAACAAGGTGAGATGGATATACCATAATAAGCACATGAGAGGCTGGTCAACTAGCAGCGGTAATCAAAACAGCAGACAACAGCCGTGTTCCCGTACAAGTTACGATATATCGTAGGCTTCTGATTGGTCGAGATGGCCATCTCGACCAATCGGAAGCCGACGATATATCGTAACTTGTACGAGAATGCGACCCTGGGAAGCTACCAGCTGTGGCAACATTGCAGCAACAAAACTAAAAGCAACAGACTGAATGCGTCGAAACACTGCAACAACAAGCACAAATACAACAAATTAAATAAATGGAGAGTCGTGAGCAACATCCAGAGATAATGACGGTTAGGAAAACATGCGACGCTAAAAATAAAGTCTCTAAAATATGGTTCTTTTAGAGGGACAAGGCTGGACCAGCGGGTAATTAATAATGTTATTATGGAATATATATGTAAGGTCAGATAAAAAAAACATAAAATCAGAAATGCTATGAGGGTATATTGTATGTAAGACCATAGAGTTCCCTCTGTTAACCCAATGGTAACACGAAAAGATAGGCTTTAACCCTTTAACCGCCGGTACCGCATATATTTGGGTTTTCATTTTTTATCAGCACATTAAGTACCACCTTTCAAACATGTTAAAGATAAAATGGGACATCAATCAGCAATATTTGGAAACAGTTGACATTCATTTTGTCAAATCTGAATAATTTTCACTCACTTGAAGTTGTGGATCGCGTCAGCGAGACACAACTTCAAGTGGGTGAAAATTCAGATTGAATGATTTGGCGGTTTAAGGGTTAAAAATGTACTGATACGTCGTAAATATCTTTGCACAACATTTTTAACTCTTTAAGCGCTGAAATATTTGTATATAAACCATTTGACCTAAGGTTTTTGCAAATTGAAATCATCTTAAATGTCTTAGTTAGCTGTTTTCGCTTCATTTAAATACCTATGTTATAAGTTCACGGCCATTACAAATATATTTAATTCTTACAGCGCGGGGATCCACATCAGACTCAGAATGTCACGTCTACAGACGTCAGATTCTGACGTCTGAAGTCGATCCCCGCGCTGTAAGGGTTAAAAACACCCAAATATGAAAAAACCTGGCATATTTACAGAATTACGCAAGTATACTGTATGCTTAAAGTTGATCAAAATATGTATGCTACACTAAGTATTAATTACCGCATGGGTAGTCAATTCGAATTTAGCTTTCCATATATACGGGATAGTTTCAAATTGCTCGTATGGTTTGTTTTAAAAAACATAAGAGAAGGTAAATATGGACATATTCAATTCTGACAAAGACGTATGAGCTTATGGTACACTCTACCTCATGAGGCTTAATCAGAAGATTGCATAATATCATCAACCACTGCTCAATAATTTATACGCTTGCTGCAATCACGTCATCAAACAATCATGATTATATTTATTTCATGGGGCGAGGCGTGTTCGACCTCAGAGCTCGAACTTCTAGTCACGTGTCTAGAGTGTCATCTGATTCGTATCACCATCCCCATGAGGTTCACGTAGCCCAGTTTAGCCTATATGTACACAATATTGCGTATATTTTCCATTCAGTATGAGCACAATAGGGGCATCAATCGACATTCATCCATTACTATTATGTCCTGTGAAGTCAACGATACTCTTGATTTAAAACTTGAATTTCTGAATTGTTAATAACTCAAAGCGGGTCATGATCTGATAATTATGAAGCATAAGGGAGGTGTTCGGTAAATTAGAAATCTGGATGGGGGGGGGGGGGTTGTTCCTGAATTCCACCAGCGTGCTCAGACTATGAGCATGGCCGGCCTCGGCAAAATGAGACATTCACCCAATGGTGGCTAAAACATTTAGCCACCATTGGATGAATGTCCCGCCTTTGCTGTGGATACGGAGTAAGGGGTGTCCTGAGCCTTCGGGATTAGCCGCATGCAGATGGTAGCTTTATCGTTACGGTTCATTGCCGTCAACAACTCTGCACTTCGCGCTGCGCTTTTTGATGAGGCATGCCCTCCCCCTCCTCTCCCTGCCCCCTCCCCTTCTTCACATGAACGTCATGTGACCAGATCGTCCTGACGTCACGTCTTCTCAAGATGCTGATCCATCGACAGCTGTCCTTTCAACAAGAGCGACTCCTTGTAGTTGGTCTATTCACTGAGCTAAAACATATTTGAATTAGATGTACAGACAGACAGATATACAGACAGTTTGACAAACAATAATACAGTGTGTAAAATATGCATAGGCCTGGAGACTCTGACTAAGACCATGTGGTCGCTAGGAGTGAGAGTTACACTTATGAGAAATATGAGACAGACATCACAGTAAAAGATGTTGGACGTGAAATGACTAAAACCATTTAGCTCGATTAGACAATGTAGGTGCTATACATTTGATTATGATTTGAATTTTCGGACGCAAATCCCTCAGATTGTATCATGTGTTCATTATATCAGAGCCTGGTTTGAAGAAGCGGTCTCGGTCCCAAGAAACCTGAGACTGATATCATTTTTGAGCTCGAGATTGAGACCGAGATCAAATTACGCTGCATGAAAAAAATACTTTTCGGGGAATGTTTCTCGGTAAACAGGCAGGTCACTGAATGAGAACTCCACTATTATTCCAGATCTAGTGGTTCTTATTAGTTATCTTGCTCTATATTGATTGATTGATTGATTGATTGATTGATTGATTGATTGATTGATTGATTGATTGATTGACTGATTAATTGATTGATTGATTGATTGATTGCTTGATTGCTTGATTGATTGATTGATTGATTGATTGATTGATTGATTGATTGATTGATTGATTGATTGATTGATTGATTGATCGATCGATCGATCGATCGATCGATCGATCGATCGATCGATCGATCGATTGATTGATTGATTGATTGATTGATTGATTGATTGATTGATTGATTGATTGATTGATTGATTGATTGACTGACTGACTGACTGACTGACTGATTGATTGATTGATTGATTGATTGATTGTTTGATTAATTGATTGATTGATTGATTGATTGATTGATTGATTAATTGATTGATTGATTGATTGATTAATTGATTGATTGATTGATTTATTAATTGATCGATTGATTGATTGATTGATTGATTGATTGATTGATTGATTGATTGATTGATTGATTGATTGATTGATTGATTGATTGATTGATTGATTGATTGATCGATTTTCATATCCGTCGGTTTTCATCAGTCATATTACCACTATGAATATGGTTCTATTTTGAGTGACTATAGATGGGTTTTTAATTATAGCATTCCTGGCATCCTGATCCCGGTGCGGCTGGCGGTCCTGATGAGAGGCACTTGTGGCGGGTGACAGGTCTTTTGCCGGGGTCTGGATCAGGGGCCATTTGGCAGCGGCCTTCGTACGTGTCCACGTCACCCGGACGTCAGGATCTCGATCCACCATTATCCGGGATAGGCCGTGTCCCTGGCCCCTCACAATGCAAGGGCAAGCCCGGGGAAATCCCCAACTATGCGCAACTCGGAAAACACCGCACATAGAGCCAATGTTGGGTTGGTGTTGGGACAGCGTCGTAAACGATGGCCCAGCACTAACCCAACATTGGCCTGATTTTCAGCGGGTACAGGGGTCCCACGGGATGTCAAATGACTGTATCCCATTGCCACTCGCACAATAATTTCACACCATTCTACGTTTTTTACGGCCATAAGCGTAGTAATAAAGTTGTTAATTTAGACAATATTACTCAGCGGTATCTCAAAAGTCTGAACATATGAGCGGGGGACACGCCCGAGAGCTCCGGCGTGACAGTCAGCAGCGCTTAACCACTACACCATGGTCCCGCCCTGGTACAATAAAGTGTCTGGAAGAGCAACAGTGTTTCAATTAGAAATCTACATAATAAAGGCATTCCGAGAGGTGTTAAGTCACCAATTGGTAAGCACAATTTCGTTCTAATTTAACCCTTCCTCTTCTGAAGCATTCATTTGAAGTTGGAATTGGTAACGCAACTCCCAGCTTCAACTGACGAAAAACTGTTTCTATTTTTAGAAAATATAGACATTTCTCAAATTAAATTATTTGGTTTTGCTGAGCACTTACAAGAAAATGTTTTCAGAGGTAATAGTTTGATTTGAATTGTGCCTTAACCCTTTAACCGCCAAATTATTCAATTTAAATTTTCACCCACTTGAAGTTGCGTCTCGCTGACGCGATCCACAACTTCAAGTGAGTGAAAATTATTTAGATTTGACAAAATAAAGGTCAAATCTTGCTGGTTGATGTCAAATTTTATCTTTAACAGCACTCACGAAGCTCATCAATACATCATTTGAAAGTGGCATCGTACCTGTGCCGCTGAAGAAAGCTCTGGTCACTCGATTCTGAAAAAGCATGGTCTGGACGTTAACATCCTTGCCAACTACAGGCCTGTATCCAACCTCCCATTTACTGCAAAGGTGATGGAGAAGATAGCTGTGCAAAGAATATCGGAGCACTTGACATCGAATGGACTCCATGAGGAACTGCAATCAGCATACAAACCATTGCACAGTACAGAAACAGCGTTGATGCGTGTTCAGCACGATATTGCAAATGCAATGGATACCAACCAGGCAGCACTATTAGTTTTACTAGATATGTCCGCTGCATTTGACACCATCTATGCAAACATTATCATAGACACATTACACAATCGTCTAGGAGTAAAGGGCACCCAATTGAAGTGGTTCCGCTCCCACCTAAGTGATAGATGTTTCGCTGTGAAAGTAGGAAACAATCAATCAGCCGATCACAAATTAAAGTACGGTGTTCCGCAGGGGTCTGTACTTGGGCCTTTTCTATTCACGGTCTATTCTGCGGCTACAGAGGCGATTCTGAAGAAACATGGCATCAAATACCATAAGTATGCTGACGATATACAAATCTATCTTTTCTACAGACCACATGTACCGGGCGATCTAGTATGTGCTATCTACCGACTACAAGCATGTTTTAGAGAACTAAAACAACTTCTCACTACTCTCAAGCTAAAATTAAATGACTGTAAGACAGAATTCCTTGTACTCATGAGTCCCCATCAGCTCAGAAAGTATGGCTTTTCTGTCCTTCAGCTTGGTACAGTACTCATTAAGCCTGCTGTTTCAGTTCGAAATCTTGGAGCTCCTTTCATCAAATGCTCACAATGGTTGGCTTCATCAACCACAAGATCAAAGTTGCATTATACTACCTGCGACGAATAGGATCAATTCGCAAGTACATCACAACTGGTATTTGCCACAAATTAGTTGTTGCACTCGTAACATCTAATATTGACTACTGTAACGGACTCTTAGGTGGTCTGGCTGCAGAAGATAGACCGTCTTCAGCGGCTCCAGAACTGTGCAGCAAGGCTCGTAACACGCTCGAAGGCTGCAATGCATATAACACCTATCCGCAAAGACTTACACTGGCTGCCCATTCAAGTGAGAATAAATTATAAGATCATTGTGACAGTATACAAATGTATCCATAGACTAGCTCCAAACTATCTATCATCTATCCTGACTACCAGAACACGAGACAATCGACTTCGTCAAAAACAGGTGTGCCATGAACTTAACACTCATTCCTGTGCCAAAGTTGTTGGTAAACAGGCGTTTGGTACACGTGCCCCAGAACTTTGGGACAAATTGCCACTGAACATCAGGACAATTCCCACACTGCAATCTTTTAAACAGAAATTGAAAACACACCTATTCCAATCTGCATATAGATTACTCTGATTGTCCCAAGTTTTTAGCCTTGTTTTTAATAAGATACTGGAACTTTTAGCACACATGACTTTTTATTCTGTAAGCGCTGTGATCGGCTATGCAGCTGGATACAAGCGTCTGAGGAAATACAATAATAATAATAATTAACATGTTTAAAATGTGGTACTTAGTGTGCTAAGAAAAAATGAAAACCCGAACATATGCGGTTAATGGGCTGAAACGTGTCCAGT
Source organism: Flabesymbios commensalis (assembly GCA_964017125.1). NCBI lineage: Eukaryota > Metazoa > Annelida > Polychaeta > Terebellida > Flabelligeridae > Flabesymbios > Flabesymbios commensalis. Next base: position 15,816,835 of record OZ024918.1, on the reverse strand, counting down.
ACAAAGGGTTAAATTTGAAATCTAAACTTGAACACAAGACCCTCTGGTGGTGTTATGTCAGATCACCGCCCGGTGTTCAATACTCATATTTGTTATATTTGCGACCAAAAATTAAAAAAAAATGTGATGTTTAAACACTTATTTCAATCTTTGCTCTGCTAATAAAATGGATCATAGTAGGACTCACATTAACTGTGGTGATAGATTTTCGCTGATTTCTCTGTCAATTCTCAATCGATTGTGATGATATTTTACAAGCACTATGTTCTGGTGATGTGGCGACTACTCTGAAAATTTTATTGTAGACCCCTATATATTAAAAGTTGGTCTATTTCACATGTAGTAAATAAAAAAAGTACTCCCCGCATGACTAGACAATGGTGTGTGTAAAATGTCATGGTAATTGGTTCAGCATTGACTGAGGAATCCGCGAAATTCATTCACCCTGGTTAATGACTTTAATGTAAATCTGCCAATAAAAACGACTACGATGAAAGTATTAAATTGAAACACAATGCAATACATTCGAGCCACAACAAATTCGATTGTGATGACATTTTACAAGCACTATATTCTTGTGATGTGGCAATTACTCTGAAAATGTCATTGTAGGCCCCTATATATTAAAAGTTGGTCTATTTCACATGTAGTAAATAAAAAAGTACTCCCCGCATGACTAGGCAATGGTGTGTGTAAAATGTCATGGTAATTGGTTCAGCAATAACTGAGGAATCCGCGAAATTCATTCACCCTGGTTAATGACTTTAATGGTGAATCTGACTATAGAAACGACTAGGATGAAAGTATTAAATTGAAACACAATGCAATACATTCGAGCCACAACAAACCGTACACTCCTAAAAGACAATATATTGCAAACGAATATTTTAAGATGTAGATGTGTACTATGCACAGATAACCTGTAGAAATAGATGTGATGTAGTACATAAAAATCATGGTGAATTGAACTATGCATCATCTACCAATGACACCACGTATTGTACACCGTGCTGTACCCGCATACATACGTATATATGCTGACATAGGACTATAATGATAACTAATCGATCATAACTCCCCATTATCAATGATTTAATGAAAATTGTGTATAGCTTTGATGCTGTCAGCTAGCTTTAACTCATTACCCGCCAAGTTGTTTTTTTATTATTTCAATTTTCACTCACTTGGAGTTGTGGGTCGCGACCGCGACCCACAACTCCAAGTGAGTGAAAATTACTGGCATATGTTTAATTTGATACGAAATATTTTGCAAATCCTCATGTTTAAACTCTCATTTTATTCCAAATATATGTGGTTTAATCTGCTAATGAAATGTATAAGGATCAATTATAATCGCACGCACGCACTAGCATATATCTATGTGACATTGAAAAGCTAAATAACCAACCAGCATAACAATAAATAAACGGTTAAAATAATTGACTTTATGTAATATAGATTCATTGTTAATAAAGACATGGCAATGCCAAAACAATACTAGAAACTAAAATTTAATAGATTGCTTCCAATTTATCTATAATGTATGAAGCGCCAGGATAGCTCGTTGATGGCGTGTTTGGTTGAAAGTCTGGGTTCAAATCTCGCTGCAGCCCATACTTTTTCCTTGGTGCTCGGCGACCCTAACTGTTCAAATGAATGGGAAAAATAATTCATATTTTATTTATTTAGCTTTGACATAGTAACCTGACCATCTGGGTTGAAAATAAATCAGTATTTCATTTGCTTAGATGTATATCCTGCAGCCTCTGCTTACCATTTTTACACATACTTAACAAAGCATTATAGTTATATAGTTCAGAATCTGAGTCAGTTAGGGGGGGGGGGGGGGGAGTTTAGACGTTAATCTATGGAACTGTGTCAATTTCTGTTCAGACTAAATATACATGTGTCATGAAATGCACACCTGCACAACATGCTTACAAGTGACGTGTAGCGTTAGACCACTTAACGACAACATCTAGATAGACAGCAGATCAATAGACTAGCCAACTGATGGACTAATACATAGACTAGCCGGCTCAACAACACTAACACTCAAGGGTTCAACCTTATTTGAAAATGCCGCAAATCTGCCGTCAAAAATGTGTTCTGTGACAAGAACAAGGTAAAATATACCATGAGTCAATCATTTTAGTGGTCGCGGAATTATAGCATAGATCGATGGTCTAAAACAAAAGTAGTTCAAGTCAACTTGAAAAGCAAAATTGTGTTAATCGTTTTGCTTAGAACTACAATCTGCTAAATCCACTTATCAGCATGTAGACTTGGAATTACAATGACGAAACACAAAGCGATTGGAATTTGACAGTAGATCAAGTAAAATCATCAGAGTGTTTTTTATCTGCCAAAACGATTTACAGAAGCTAAATTGGAATCAACAAGACACCAAGTTGACTTAGCTCATTGTTACTCCAGGAACACAGAATATGCTGTGATTGTTCCTAGATCAACAATGAACCAAGTCTAGGCATTTCCCCTGTGTTGTATTCACAATGCGCTAAGTGCACTTGCACCTATGTTGTCCCAGATACAGAGCTCATAAGCATGTAATACCAGAATAACAACGTGTCAAGTCCACTTAGTCTTGTGTTGCACAGATATTATGCTGATAGGTGCTCCTCTTCACGAGAATAACAATGTGCTTCACCATTACAATCCAACCCTAACTAGGTTGGATTGTAATGGTGAAAACTCACCACTGCAACTGAGTATGGTACCCAAATAAGATATTGTATTTAAAATGGGCAAACGCTTGTGACCAACGAAAAAATATCTCCATTTTGACCAGTAATCAGAAAAGCAATCATGACCAACCTGCTTCCTGTCTCAGCAAAACGTTCAGTACTATTTGAAATTTACACAAATCAGCAATATAGAATGGTAGCTATTGGAAGCAATCAAATTGTCAACCTGTACTAATTTTACAAATTTGTTTTACACGTGTACAAGCCACGTAGACCAAAGTGTAGGCTATACGTATTTATTTAGATAGCCACAATAATATCATGACGTTGTTCTAAGTCATCAAATGAAGTAGTGTTAACTAATAAAATACAAAGGGCAAGATGTATACACAATTATTAACCACACTGACATAACAAAGTTGATGTTGAAAAAGAATCAGCCGTGTTTATAGAATTAAAAAAAAGAGTGAGTCCAGCAAATGACGATTCCAATGTGATCACTCATCATTACGAGTATTCGATTATATGGATGACAAGCATCGCGAAAGCCGACATGGAGTGTAGATGAATTAAATATTAAGTTACGCAGGTGACAACTTATAACCAAACAAACACAATTAGAGCCGCTTTAACATCAAAAGTTATAGATAATTAACTTTTCTGACTGTCTCATGGGCAGGTGGGATGAATGAATCAGATCGGTTACATAAAGTGACAGCTATGCTGCAGTGAAAAAAACAACAAAAGATAGTATCTACTTAAGCACTTCAAGTAAGCAAATACTGCATTTTGGCTTTGCACGACCGAATGATGAAGCACTCACATTATGCTTCTGTTGTAATCAATAAAAGAACAAAAATACACAATAACAACCCCTGTGGTCTCATGTATATTTAAAAGATCATATTTATTTAAAAAAAAGGGAATCTAAACAAGCTAAATAAGGTAATTTAAATTTTCACCCACTTAAAGTTGTGTCTCGCTACCGCGACCCACAACTTCAAGTGGGTGGGAGAAAATTACTCATATTTGCTTAATTTGACACTAAACATTCGCAAATATTGATGTTTAAACAATAATTTCCTTCCCAATAACAGAGATTGAACCTGCTATATCGTGCTTAGCGCTTCAAGGGTTAATATGAACACTATTCACATTCTGAATTCTCAGAGGAAATCACAATATAAGAACAATCTTATTTCAAGGTAATTCTCTCATTTTCTTCACAACACGATGCTTGTCAGATTGTGACGTCTATAGACGTCAGATTCTGACGTCTGAAGCCGATCACCGCCCTGACAGAGTGACATACAAACATATTTATAATGGCCGTAGAACCATAGCACAGGTATTCAAATGAAGCGGAAAGAGCTGACTAAGACATTTGTGATGATTTCAAATTTTAAAGCTACAACTTTGGTCTCTTGGCTTGTATAAAAATATATCAACGCTAAAATAAAAAGCTTAATGTCGCGAACGAAATACACAGCGTACATATCAATTTAATTGTATTGATATGGGTACATTGTGCGAAGCTTAGTTCTAACATCGTGTATAATTATGCCATGTACAGATCAAGTGACTGATTGTCTTCGTTCTAATGTACATATTAATTACAATAATGGAACACCTGCCTCGATGGACCACTCTATAAAGTCTGAAGGCAGTATCTGCTTATTTTTCGAGTGGGCAGGTACTGCCTTTTAACAACAGCTAATGCCAAAATGCAGTACGGTTTTTGTCAAATAAAAAATACCGCTTTTTGGCTTCACATAACAAGCTAGATTACCTTGAATTATTATCAGCTATTAGATATACAATGTGTTATGTAAATATAACGAGACAGTATCTGGCTACTTTTCATATCAACCCATACTGTTTTGGGGTTTTGCATTGCAGGATAGATTACCTTGCTAATAATTATTATCAGCAATTAAATATACACTGTGTCAGGTGCGTAGTGTTCAATTATCTGTCACTTAGATAATTTTTTATTTCACTGTGTAAGTTGTTACAAAGCGTACGACGTGCTGGGGCGTGCTCCTGCTACACATTGTCCCAATGTTGGGTCAGCTATTACAACTCAACTCGAACAAATGTATTGCCCTTATAATCAACACAAACTAAAATATTACATTGCGAAAAACACGCACCCATATAGTATATGTAATTACATAAGCGTAGGTTATTTTCCATTGGCTTCAGGTGTCTATCTGTACAGATGCTAGAACTATGTGCTGATACACTACCACCTGGGAAGAATAACTACCGTACATATCAAAATCGTAAAGCTACCGTACACTAACATATCCGACTCGTAATGAGAAAAACACTATTCGTAAAATCACTCTCACGTGCTAAGAGCGCCTGTACAGTTTTACCACAACAAGCACAAAACGTTGTCGTGGCCGGGGACCAGCATAGATGTACATTTGATGACATATAAAAGTACAGACAAATAAGAAATATAAAACCCACAGCCTATCCACATACTACTATAATATTAGGGATTGAAACAGCAAAAGTATCTGGCTACCATAGGATTTTCGCCTGGCCCAGTTTATCTTATATTTGCACAAGGGTGGCCTAAAACCACATTCATTTCATTTTTTACCACAGGGATTTCTTGTCAGAATCTATGTATCCACCGTGGCTCCTACTGTGGCTCCTCTTCTAATTCCCCTAGTTTAGTGTAATACATGAACTTGCGCAGCCGTGACGATTCACATGATTTAGTGTTTTCAAAATGTTTAGATTTTGAGACATTTCATCTAGGTTCCAGTTACTCTCACGCCAGAAAACTTCAGAAAACTTGAAATTATTTATTCTAAATCCACCTGGATGGGTTGATGAGGATATCCCAGCCAGCACGTTATGTTGGCCCAGTGCTGTTTTAATGCTGGCCCAGCGTCGCAGATGCTGGGCCAGCATCAAACCAACACTGAACCAACGTATCGTGTCTGCAGGGGAAGAGTTGTTCGCGTGGTCAAGACCCTCCCACGTCATCAAGATGGCGGCGAAGGAACGAGACCAGCCACCAAAGCTAATTGTTTTACTGCCCCTCCGGAGATCAAAGCTCTTAATTCGGATGCCTCTGTTGTCCACACAACCTGCAGATATTCAATGTTAACCCTTTAAGTGCTAATTTCAGATTCTTTATTTAATCCCTCAAACATTCGTTTTTAAAAGAAATTGGTATTCAGTTTGTGATATTAGGATATATTATGATGGCAATTGTAGATATGTAGGCTAAGTAATCTGTACCCACTTTCAAGGAGAAATAGGTATTCAATTTGCGATATTAAGATATATTATAATGCTAATTGTAGATATGTAAGTAATCTGTGCCCACTTGAAGTTGTGGGTCGCGGTAGCGAGACACAATTTTAAGGGGGTGAAAGTTGTAATAATATAACTTAGCTTTTTGATAACTCAGTTCCATAGGTTGCTATTATTTAACCTAATAAAGATACGTTAAAGCGATAGTTTCAATACATTTAGTATCGTCTCAAATACTCATCGGCGTTGATTATCTTTATGTTAGACCTAACGTTCAAGGGGTGTGACGCTATTCAATGAGGCGTGGCGGCCTTAACTAAACAGGCTTGGTCAGATGAGATTTTATTGCACGTCGGCCATTGTTGTGAACAGTAAACGTGCTGCTTCAGATCAGGTGCCATGAAGGGGGGAGGTATGATCAATCAGCAGAATATACGAGATGTTGAGCCATTGGCGAATTAATATTGAGCCAGCGTCGCAGACGCTGGACTAACATTAATACGACATTGGCTCAAGTTCTCGTGTTTGCTGGGTAGTTGACGCAATACACAATATGCCAATGCTGGGCCAACGTGGGCAAGCTCCAAAACCAATCATCTAACAGTGTATTTATGCTAAATTGGCCAAACGCTTTGCCTGCGCTGCAGACGGTGACCCACCACCAAGCCAGCATCAGGGCAACGTCTCGCGTTTTTGTATGTTATTATTATTTTGTTTCCCATTTACATGACAGAGAACAAAAATAAATGATTTTTTTGCTATTGATTTTCTTTTTAAATAATTAAATTTATCCAAATACCCTTAGATATTGAATTATTTTAAATTATTGGTTTGTCTCATTTTGTAATTGTCAAACCGAATACAATTATGCGATCTCCCCTTGATACCAGATGGTTGTGCAAAGATGACCCTACATAAGCTTTAGATATTATATTGGACGGCGGGGACAATCTTATTCCAAGAGTATCTGGGATAACTTTTCTTATTGTGAAATACCTAAAATTCCTACATATTCATCAGCAACAAATGTAGATAATTGTATGTATTTTTCCTTTCTGTTTTTTTCTAGTAAGACATTCTACTCCGCACGAAGCGACCTAACTCATCACTAATCTTCACCAAGAAAACTCAATCTGTATTTCTTCTGACTTCGGCACCAGAACATAACTTGTTCCAATCAATAGGTTAAGCTGTCTTTTTCAAAAAAGGTAATCTAATGCCATACAAGGTTATAGTTATTGGTTGTTGTGTGTCGTTTATTTGACCGTGGACCACACACGTGCAATATCTGGCCGGCCTATTCACAACAATCACTCACACATTTCTCCAATCTAACTCTACAATTCCAACGACAAATGGCTACATGTTTACCGCTCGGCAAAGCCAAAAGGCAGTACCGGCTTACTTGTAAAGTAAGCAGATACTGCCTTTCAGCTTTTGCACGGCATTTCTGATATTTCTACGACTTCAGCACACATACATAAACAGCGACATTGCAAAGGCAAACAGTTGTAACTGCTTACCTAAAAAAGTAAGCAGCTAACGTTGTTTACAATTGTGTAAAGTAAAGCCGAAAATTGAGCAGTTACTAATGTTTGCATAGCGGATTTCATAGTGAAATGTTATATTAAATGTATTTTTACAATTTCCAAATATGCATGGCCGGCCCCAATTTGTATTTGTATATCTTATATATGAAATAAAGACATGTTTATGTGTGAATGCACTATTTTACTATGTGTTCATCTCGGTTCAGTGACAATTTGTCAGTAAAGAGGTCTAGACCCCGCGAATGTAAAAAATAAAACAATTAAATGTTTTCATCCTACAAACGGTTGTCGGCGAGTTCTCTTTCTGAAAAAAACAAAATTTCTGAACCAGGCCCACATGGGGTGTTTACATGACTCTCATCAGATCTGAACAATATCTGAAATTCTGAAAGAGCAACGCGGATCCTGTTAACGGACATGCCGGTGAAAGGCAAAAGAAGAGGTTGAAAACCAAGACAAGCTCTTAGTTAACCTGTAACTTAACCCTTCAACCGCCAAATTTTTAAATTTGAATTTTTCACCCACTTGAAGTTGTGTCTCGCTGACGCGATCCACAACTTCAAGTGAGTAAAAATTGTTCAGATTAGACAAAATAAAGGTCGACTGTTTTCAAATATTGCTGATTGGTGTAACATTTTATCTTTAACAGTTTTAAAAGGTAGTACTTATTGTGTTAATAAAAAATAAAAAACCGAATATATGCGGCACCGGCGGTTAAAGGTTTAAAGTTGATTTAAATGTTTACCAGCTTACTTCAAGTGGGTTAAAAATAACTTTGAATGACTATCGTAGAAGGCTAATAACAGCTATAGGCGCCATTTTCTCTTGAATGGTTTGACAGCCAAATTATTTAATTTTTATTTTCACCCACTTGAAGTTGTGTCTCGCTGACGCGATCCACAACTTCAAGTGATTAAAAATTATTCAGATTTAACAAAGTGAAGGTCTACGATTTTGAAATTTTGCTGATTGACGTCACGTTTTATCATTTGGCATGTTTAAAAGTTGACATTTATTGTTCTAATAATAAAACACAGAAAAAAGAATAAAAAAGCTTCAAAACTGCCTGGCTCGAGAATAGTGAAACGTTTTCCTCGTTTTTCTAGAACAACACTTCCTCTGAAGTCATTGTATTGGCTTCCGGTATCCTTTAGAATCAAATTTAGGGTATGTTTGGTCACCTACACGGCCTTACTACACGGCCTTACTATACAGTCAGCCAATTTATATAAAGAAAATGCATAAGGCCCCACACCGTACTCGTGATCTTTGCTCATCTGACTAACGTATGTTATTTGTTCCTCTAATTAACCCTTACAGCGCGGGGATCGACTTTAGTCGTCATAATCTGATGTCTACAGACGTCAGATTATGACGACTAAAGTTGATCCCCGCACTGTAAGAGTAAAAATATTTCTAATGGTCGTAATCCCATACTATAGGTATTCAAATGAATCAGAAAGAGCTGAATGATGATTTTGAATTGATTCAAACCCTTTGGTCTCTATGATTTATGCCAAATTAATTCAGCGTTGTAAGGGTTAAGACCAAGGTGGGTAAAGGGTCTTTCTCTGTGGTGACACCAACATTGCCGAACCGTCTTCCTTGCGAAATTGGAACTTCCGAAACAATGCAATCTTTCAGGAAAAAAATAATAACTTTTTATTTGGATCAACTTTGTTCCTTTGTGTCCTGGCATGCTCGGTTGGCGACCCGGAATGAAAAAGTGGTTACGATACTGAGCATTCCTTCTGATTTTCGCACCTATGAGCTCCGGACGCCGATAAATTAGGCGTTATAAAAGTTTATAATTATATTCATATTCATATTCATATTCATATTCATAATCATTCATATTCATATTCATGTAATTGGGACCAGCACTTGAACCCATTACTTTCACAGTGTTAATGATATTTATTGCCACTTTTTTAAGACTTGCAAGGACAAGGACAAGGACAGATGCTTGTTGGACACACCACCAGGTATCTGGTTTCTCATTGTCACTGGCCATCTTCACCGGGCAAAGCCAAAGGCAGTGTATTTTGGCATTTCAGAGCAGATATTATCACGACACATTGCTTGTTGTTGGACACGCCACCTTGGTATGCCAACAACGTACATATAAGCTTAGATAGGTTTGAGAGCACGACTCAAATTAGACACATTAAATACAAGCTTTTGAACATGTTAAAGATAAACATGACCTCAATTAGCCAGATTAAAAAAAAATGACTTTCATTTCGTCAAATCTGAATATTTATCACTCACATGAAACACAAATCACCAGCGAGACACAACTTCAAGTGAGCGAAAAATCACTTGGCGATTAAATGGTTTAAAACAATTGTCAATTCTACGAATTATTGAAAGTATATTTTTACAATATCACAAACCACCGTTTTTTCCTTTTGTGGCAACTTATATATTCATGTGTTCATTTATGCAAATATATTTAATTATACCAATACAAAAGAATATTAATGAATATAATTTATTTTCCAAGTGCGATTTCGTGACTTAGTCACATAACAAAGTAGAAAAATAAAATTACAGGATACATTTTGTATTGGGAAACCCTGCTATACTTCTTTTGGAGAAATAGAGAGCCCCACCAGAGCAGGGGCGAGGCTTCTCACACTATCTTGTACAAATTCTAGCTTTAATATATTTTTTTAAATAATATTTTTTTTAAGAAAAAGTGAGTGAGTGAGTGAGTGAGTGAGCGAGCGAGCGAGCGAGTGAGTGAGTGAGTGAGTGAGTGAGTGAGTGAGTGAGTGAGTGAGTGAGTGAGTGAGTGAGTGAGTGAGTGAGTGAGTGAGTGAGTGAGTGAGTGAGTGAGTGAGTGAGTGAGTGAGTGAGTGAGTGAGTGAGTGAGTGAGTGAGTGAGTGAGTGGGTGGGTGGGTGGGTGGGTGGGTGAGTGAGTGAGTGAGTGAGTGAGTGAGTGAGTGAGTGAGTGAGTGAGTGAGTGAGTGAGTGAGTGAGTGAGTGAGTGAGTGAGTGAGTGAGTGAGTGAGTGAGTGAGTGAGTGAGTGAGTGAGTGAGTGAGTGAGTGAGTGAGTGAGTGAGTGAGTGAGTGAGTGAGTGAGTGAGTGAGTGAGTGAGTGAGTGAGTGAGTGAGTGAGTGAGTGAGTGAGTGAGTGAGTGAGTGAGTGAGTGAGTGAGTGAGTGAGTGAGTGAGTGAGTGAGTGAGTGAGTGAGTGAGTGAGTGAGTGAGTGAGTGAGTGAGTGAGTGAGTGAGTGAGTGAGTGAGTGAGTGAGTGAGTGAGTGAGTGAGTGAGTGAGTGAGTGAGTGAGTGAGTGAGTGAGTGAGTGAGTGAGTGAGTGAGTGAGTGAGTGAGTGAGTGAGTGAGTGAGTGAGTGAGTGAGTGAGTGAGTGAGTGAGTGAGTGAGTGAGTGAGTGAGTGAGTGAGTGAGTGAGTGAGTGAGTGAGTGAGTGAGTGAGTGAGTGAGTGAGTGAGTGAGTGAGTGAGTGAGTGAGTGAGTGAGTGAGTGAGTGAGTGAGTGAGTGAGTGAGTGAGTGAGTGAGTGAGTGAGTGAGATTCAGAGTCTTTTTCATATCTAGGGCTATATAACCTATCACTACTAGAACAATGCTGCATACAGGCATCTGATATTAATTTAAGGATTTATTTTAAATGTCCATAATTCTTAATATCTATCCAACGCACGTTGTGATAAAGATTTGTATTGGTATAATTATTATTTTATCTCAGCATGTTTCACTTGAATGGCTATCCGTTGTCAAAAAATAATGCCGTGCGAAGCTAAAAAGGCAGTATCTGCTTACTTATCAAGTTAACAGTTACAGTATTTTGGCTTTGCAGAACAGTATAGTAATTAGACATGAGAACGTGTGGTAACACTCAGAGCCTCCGTAATGGATAGACAGGCAATTTGATAATACAAGAGACTCTTGGGAGTTACCGTTGTGATGGACAAAGCCAACAGGCAGTAACTGCTTGCTTGAAAAGCAAGCAGTTACTGCCTTTTGGCTTTGCCCGGCAGTAGTTGTGATGTGCGTGCCCGCGTGCGCGCATTGCGCGCCGTCGCGGATCCAGCCCCGGACCCCCAGCTTTCTCCTGTCATTCCGTAAAGGATCATGCGGCCCGGCACCTTTCCCTTTTGATCGATCGGATAAGCCTGCTGGTGCACAGGTCAGCGGAACCCCCGTGATCGATCGCGGACGCCCAGCCGCCAGCGAAATAAGCACACGATTAAAAAAAAATCAAAAATTATAAACCAGATATGAGAGGGAAGGAGTGATCAGGAAGATCAAAAGCAAACGCCTGAAGGAAATGCAGAGGAGATGCCCGTCAGCGATATGGGGATGAATGAAGAGATATCATTCAACTCAACGCCTAGAGCACTGAGCTGTTCAATTTAGTTTTCAGTCACTTGAAGTTGTGTCTCGCTACCGCGACACACAACTTCAAGTGACTGAAAGTTTATGTGATTTGTGGTATTTATGTCCCTACTTATATTATCAGAATTTCAAGATTGAAGGCATTTTTTACTGTTAGCAACTGGTTATCAGGGATTATACAGGTGCTAATAAAACACAGAAGTTCGATTGTGTTAAGGCATTATTCCCTATATCATGTTCTTCACCTGAACCTACTTATTTTGGAGAAAGTAGATAACCGTTCGCCCACATATTCTCGCTCTTCTATGCCACACGCCAAATAGTATACCGCCTACGTGACAGTCATCATGTCCCCCGTTCTGTTCATAAGCAACCTTTACACGTCTAATACAACATACGCTATTGAAAACGAAACACGTCAATTTGTGAGTTCAAAAGAAAGTGTAGTGAATATCCTTCAAGGTAGTGAAATTAGCGTCATCCTTTACTTTACGAGGCCGCCATTAGCATTGTTCACAAGGATAAAATAAATGAATGAATAAACGAGTTAATTAATAAATGAAATTTTGAATGTTTTTGTTCTCATTATTGTGTGTACTTCCAGGAGAACCTCGTAAAAACGGTGACACGATAATCAGAAGACCCTGCTCTCCAGATTCGAAAGACGGTGGTCCGTGGTGGAGTAAAAATGAAATGAATCAGGCTTTGGGCCACCTTTGTACACATATAGGCTCAACTGGGCCAGGATAACCTCCTGAGGATGGTGAGATATATGAGATGACACTGTCCTCCAGACGCAGGATTCGAAATTCGAGCTCTGGCGGTCTGAGGCCGAGCACGCTACCACTCGGTCACGGAGGCTCCCCACAATACTGAGTTCTACACGTGGATTGGAAATAAACATTTTTGTTTCTTTCAAATCGCCGAGACCGGGAACCGAACCCCGGACTCTAGGCAGCGGTGCTAACCACTACCCTAGGGCCCCCAGCCCGGAGGTGGAGTACTCTATCTCCCGGTTCTCCAGCATACACGAAATGTTTTACCAATAGAGGTTTAATGTTGAGCCAGCATCGTAGACGGTGACCCAACATTAAACCACCATTGGTTCAACTTTTCGTGTTTGTATAAATCATGTAGACTAAAGGGTTTATTTCAATTTAAAATTGTCATAACGTCTTAGTTAGCTCTTACCGATTCATTTGAAAAACTATGTTGTGGGTCTACGGTAATTAAAAATATCTATATTTTTGCAGCTCGCGGGGATCGACTTTCATTCAGTCCTCAGAATCTGACGTCTGTATACTAGAGTTAATAAAATCGTCCCTGAACTGATTTTGAGTAATCCATACGATGTAGTTATGATTGTAAGATGTACGTATGATTGTATATATGAAACATTTATATTTGATTACATTAATATTCTCGAAGGAGTAGGCGTTCATAAATTAGTTCTAAAAGAACAACAAATAAAAACAAACACATGGCATTTTGTATAAAGCATATTTGTTTAATTGCTTCTGACACAGAATTTGTCAACAACGCTGTATAATGATGTTGAAAGGCCTTTGCGGTCCGCGCCAGAAATTCGAGGTAGCTGGTTCGAGTTGCCATAAGTAGGCTACGACAATATACATGCACACCATTAGTACTTGACAGTCATACGATTTGAACTAGTACATTACTCATATAAATATACCATTAGTTACAACGCGAAATATACAATATGTTCAGAACCTGAGTAACGCGTTACTCGGCGGATATCAGACGCTGTACCAGTTCTGGTTCAATGTCAGGCCAGCTGGCCTGACATTGAACCAGAACTGGTACAACGTGCTGAGACTTCTCTTGTAGTGATTGGGATTGTTTAGTGAAGAAATTGGACCCTAGCACAGCGTGAACAGAGAGAGTTTGAGGTAAACATACACTGCGAGAGTACAATCTAAGAGTAGAGTATGGTGTTAGCAACACATAGATTGTTTTAAATGGTTATGACAGCGTGATACTATATTTGAGGTAGGCTGCTTGAGTATATATAATTGTATTTAAAACACTTGTATTATAGTATAATATCATGATCAACATATCCATACGAAAAAATCTTGCACGAAGAAATTGGACCCTAACACTGCGTGAATTACTTGATTGAAATGAGAAAGTAAAACATTAAAACTTACACTATTAGAGTTTGGCCCGCGGTCATCTGATAATCTTATGTCATACCCCTGTGATGAAAGGGTGTATTTTCTACTTTGTAATGTAAGAGATACACCCTTTGATCACCAAGAAAACGATGTGTGTATCAGACAATAATCTCAATGTAAATAACTAATCATGTCGTAATGACAAACCTCTTATAACACAAAAGTAACAATGATAGAGAAGAAAATATAATAATGGCCACTCTTATGACAGAATTATACTTTAAATATATTGACACGCAAAGTCGAAGTACAGTACCTGCATACATTACAATTAAGCACATACTGCCTTTTGTCTTTCAGCATGGAAATACAACTATTATGTCAATATATAATTGTGATACCATCTTCCCTACAGTAAGGCCAGGCTTCTCAAGGGCACAGACTATGTCTGCGACATCGAGAAGCCTAGCCTTGCTATCGTGAAGTTGTGTAATACTAGCCTTGTAATATCATACGTTAACCTACTAAAAAACAAGAATATCAAACAAAGTTACAGTAGAAATACAGAGCTATATTGTAGAGCATTACGATGATGATGGAAAAATTAACAACATGGCAAAATAATATTTATGATGGAAAGACGTTTTGGTTTGACTATTGTAATATCATAGTGTAAATATATATTGGTAGCGGAAAGTTAGTTACTAACCGTATAGCATGGCAGAATACGAGGTCAAAAAAACAACAGTATGAGTACATGTACTATGGTCGCAATATGTGATATTACTTTAAGTTACTATGGTTATAAAGTGTAATATTCCAGTGATATAGTGCTAGCCTATAATGTGTAATATCATGTAAATATAATGTGGTAATAGTGCGTAGTAATGGTGATGTCATGTGGAGATGATGCTGTCACTCCAGCAAAAAATGAAGAGTAAGGGTAGCGACCCCACTCAAAGTCTTAGGATTTAGATTGTCCTGTTTTAATCTGTTTGATTTGCAGGTCAAATCACTGTGGTTATTGAGAATGAAATGTGTGTTTAATCATCAATATTTGCACATATTTAGTCTGAAACTACATGTCTATGAGTTATTTTCACCCACTTGAAGTTGTGGCTCGCGGTAGGGAGACACAACTTCAAGAGGGTGAAAATTCTAAGTCTATAATTTAGCTACATTTCTAAAATTTTGATTCTATAATTCAGCAGTCCAAGGGTTTATCTTTGTTTTATTTTCATCAGAAAGGTGAATATTTTTCTAAAGAAATCGAGAGAAAGTTAAGACAATCGTAATCGTAATGGTCTTAGCGATGAGGCTGGATCAATCTTGTACAATGCTATGCCAACGTTGGCCCAGCATTGCACACCTGAGGTAAGTCACAGCGGTGGTCTGGTCGAATTTCACACAAACAAATCTCTAGCAGTCAAAGGGTAGACACCTATATAACACACTGATCTCTAGAAGCACACGTAAACGTCACTAGCTGGCTATACACTGACAAATAGTACTGTACAATACTCACTGTACACTAGTTCTGTACACGTAATAAGTGGGACCTTCTGCGACCCAGTACCCGAATCATGAGTCAGCAAAATTAATTATATTCGTCACGTTTTATCGCCCATTCTCCAACCAATAAGTGACTTTTGTGCGACATTGGGACACAAAATTGAGGGGAGAAATGTTCAGTATATATAATTATGTTATTTCGCAAACCTGGGATATATTGTAATTATAATAAAATGCTTTCGTAATAAAGGCTCGAAGTGCACCTTGCCAAACAGAAACGACCCTTTAATACAAGTTGTTGACAATAAACGACATAATTTTCAAAAGATGCGTTTGAGATTGAAAGGTCTGATTGGTTACTCAAAATAAATCTTTAAAAAAAGTATTTTAGGTAAAAACATCAAAGATATGTCAAATGTTTTGCAGTAATTTACCAGCTTATAAAATAAAAAGTAACACTGACCTAAATAGCGACGACGATGCTTATGGTGGTGCTATTGGAGCATGTTAATATACTTATGTGCATTATTATATGTTTATCTTAGGCCTATTTCATGTTAATATGTGTATATTATGCAATATCATCTTTAATATCATCTGGAAACACTTGTTACTTTGTACATAAGATGAAGCCAGGTCATACCTAATATCTGTAAAGTCAAAAGGCAATATCTGCTCACTTGTAAAGTGAGCAGATACTGCCTTTTGGCTTTACATGGCTGTCAAGTTGAGTTATCAACAACAATATACAATTACCTCCAAATAAGGTCATACAGTGAACCTCATGAGAAAGAAATTGTGTAATAAATTAAAAAGCGAATAAAAAGTAAATACCCAGATAGAAAAACATGCTAGTTTATTGCATCTTCCCTACATCAAGAACAGGCTTCTCGAGATCGCAGCCCGAGGTCTGCGCCCTCGAGAAGTCTAGCCTTGCTCTAGGGAAGATGGTATATTATCCAGTCAACGTCATACAACGATGAATGGACGTTAACCAGCTTGTTTTGGTTTTCTAGGAACAGATCTTTGGTTTGGTTCAAACAAATGTTGAACAGCTGCATTATAGTAATATATTATTATAACATGTAGCATAGCACGGGGTGAAACATTAATAAGCGATAAAGCAGCCAGCAGCCGCAATATCCTTAGACAACATAGGATAACTGCAAGTCAAAATAAATGAACAACAACAAATATCTTTGGATTAAAGCTATAGCGAAGAAACATATGAATAGAAACTCACTAATATGGCCATATCCCACTAGGCACACGACGTCATTGCGACGTTGAATCAACGTCAACGACGTTGATTCAACGTCGCAAGAACGTCGTGTGCCCAGTGGGATGGGCGACCTGTCAGACCAGCGGTCTGGGCTCGAGCCACAGGCTTGTGTGAAACGTGAACGCGTTCAACTTGTTGTATCACATCAGTGGTAATAATAAGGTACGGACACATCCCGGTCTCGAACCCGCACTCTTTGACAGGCTCACTGAACATCGAATACGAGCGTGTGAGCGATAATACAGGAGATAAACATTCAAGCTTTGCGACATATCTTTGGTTTGTTAGCGTTACCCGCATCAGTGGACAAATCGTAGCGATGAGCAAATAGTAAAACCTCTAATCCCAAGTACATATAGTGGAGAGTATATTGAGAATTTCAGCGCAAATTACAGCCATGATCTTTTAATACTTTTTAAAACACATTGAAGCCCTAAGAGCCAATGACTACTAAAACGGTTTTCAATACGTTTTTTATCATATTGAATATTGTATTTTGTAAATTTATTCATGGAAAATCGAGACACAACTTTGAATAGGTGAACATTTAGATTAGCGGGGAAATAGGTAATTAACACTTTTAAAGGTGAAACGATATTTTAACAGATCTGAATAATTTTCATATACTCAAAGGTTCAAATACGGCAGGTCAACAACATTCAAGCAAAAACGTTTGGGAGATTAGCGGAATAAAAAAATATCCCTATAGGAAAATATGATTTATTGGTGAAACCAAAATAGCTAACTGAACATTTTGTGGTAAACCAAATATATTAAAAATACAATGAAAAGTAACATATTTCTTCTGAATTATTGCCGACTTGAATTTGAGATAGATAAAATTGTAAGTGAATTGTCATGGTTTTTGTTTACGATTTGCCCATCGCTATGCTGTATCCAATGTAAAACATGATCACGGTGTTCATAGTAACAAAATAAGCAATCTACTCTAATTAACAACAATAGCATTAACTCCAGCGAAATAATATTGACGACATAAGCAGATAGGCCTATCTTATTGATTATTTGTATGATTTCCACCGATTTTACCTGTAAATGGCAAGGAATTCTTTGGGGTTTTAATCATACTCGATTATGGACTATGTCTAAAAATATATATAAAATTATCAATGTAATGTTGTAAACGACTTTGGTTACGCATTAGAAGATAAAGTGATTTGTTACATTATGTTTATGGCGACATAAAATTAACAATTTCAGTATAGTTCAAATAATTGAATCTGCTGTAAACAGCAGGAGAGTATATCCATCTTGAAAATAAATTTAAAAATAAGACTGCAACATTAACCCTCAGAGCGCTAAGCACGACTATAGTCGTTTTTTAACCCTTTAACCGCCGGTGCCGCATATATCCGGGTTTTCATTTTTTTTTATTTGCACAGTAAGTACCACCTTTTAAACATGTGAAAGATACAATGTGACATCAATCAGCAATATTTGAAAACAGTTGACCTCTATTTTGTCAAATCTGAATAATTTTCACTCACTTGAAGTTGTGGATCGCGTCAGCGAGACACAACTTGAAGTGGGTGAAAATTCAGATTGAATAATTTGGCAGGTAAAGGGTTAAATAAACAATGTTAAAATATTATTTTAAAAATTTTACGTGCATGTATGGCAATGTGGACAATGTATTATATTATTATGCTATTATCCGTACAATTATCACGACAACATATGATAATGGACTCCTTGAGGTTGAAAAGGTGGTGAGTATCTCTCGATAGAGTGTCCCTCACCACCCTTTCAACCCAGGGAATCGACAGGAGTAATATTTATAGAGGTAGACCAGTAGTGCATAAACAGTCATGATATAAAAGTTACAGTTATACAATATATAACGTCCACTTGAACATGAAAGGGTGTATCTGCCACTTTACAATGTGGCATATACACCCTTTCATACCCAAGGTAACGATAAATCAGCCATCAAAACAGGATGATGGAGTCATTTAAAGCTTTCGACCAAAGTGCACATCTGCCCTGAGTTATTCCATTGAGTGTAAAGTCACATAAAAACATCTACATAATATTCACCCGAACATCCAATTGTCTTCAGGTAGAAACAGGGCGTAATAATAACATATACATTACAGATGATGAGTAAATAATTATAAACATTTCACATTAATCACCTGTTCGGAAAAAAAAGAAATTGCACTAAATTATAACATCCGTTCAATTAAGAGATAAGTTTAAATATTGCATACTACTGGGCCACTGCAATCTTTCAAAATAAATGGAATAAAAAGTGTTGGTGTGGTATAATAAAATTTCTAAAATTTAAACACTTGTGAAAATTATCCTCCTTTTAATATATCTATGTTTATCGTAGAGTGGAGGTGGAACATATATGATATTTTTGTTGTTTGCATAATAGTGAGTTAATAAGAAGAATGTGGTTTTCTCTACCTATAATTGTATGTATTGTTATATACTTGTATATGATTATATAGTGTTCTACAAAGCCAAAGGACAGTATCTGCAGTATATGCTTACTTGTGAAGTAAGCATATACTGCCTTTTTGACTTTGCACGGCAGCACAGTATTATTTATAGTAAGACTTTTCTATATGTTGCCGATATGAAAATCTCACGTGGTTCTAAGGGGCAAAGCTATACCGAATATTTATTTCAAATAAAACATCTATTTATTTAGCGCGCATTCTACATTCTATTTACATTAATTGAGATCATGTGACTCGTGTAGCAGGTTCCCGGATGTTACCTACACCGATGCGTTTCCATGGCAACATCCGAGCAGCACCTTCTGCCTGTTGGAAGCCGAAGCCCAACTGAAAAACCCGTTTGGTCCGTGCGAGGGAAATATATATTCCTTGGTCAATGTGCCTTGTATAGCTTTGTAAAATACCACTATAAGTTTTGTGTCTCTGAGTGCTAACAACAACCAGTTTATTGTACCCAAGAGCTGCTCTGAAAAGGCAAAAGGCAGTATCTGCTTACTTGAAAAGCATATACCGCATTTAGGCTTTACCTGGCAGTGACGTCGACCACAGTATTATTATTGTGTTTTATTAGAATTGGATAACTAAACATACGTAGTAAATTTGTGATATTGATATACATGGTGATCTCACTTTTACAAATGCGAATGATTTTCAGTCACTTGAAGTTGTGTCTCGCTACCGCGCCACACAACTTCAAGTGACTGAAAATGTAAATTTGATAATTCGATGCTCTAAACGATCAATCCCGTTATAAAAATGGCTATAGTCTATAACAATGAATCATCTTGCTTGATAATTTTTCCCAAATTCAGGCTTCAAATCAGCAATAAATTGATTCATTTTCGAAAAAAACTGAAATAGTTTTGTAATAAAAAATGTCATAGATGTATCAATCACAATGACAGATGTTACAAACCGGATGGTCCCCGTATAAGAAGTCTCAATAAATTCAGGGGGGGTGGACGTCTTGTATTTACAATGAAATTAGTTGGAGATACTGGTGAGATGCATATGTAATGATTCCATGTCTTCATAAAATTATACAAAAAATATCCTAAATTAAATCCTGGTTCGAACAGTCAGAAAAAATGTCACTTTACATTGTCCAGAGGCATTAGAGAAAATGACTACTTTCGGACGAATTATAATTACGTCAATATCAATGTGTTGTGTGATAATTCAGCATTAGAAAACGAACAGACGACTAGGCAAAAAACACGGGGAGTAGGAAAATTAGAAAGATTTATACTAATTGTACAAACTGCATACATATAAATTATATTCCCTGATTTTGACGAATACATGTTGTACTAGACAAAAACCCAGTACAATATGCCAATGTTGGCTAAATGCCGGCGAAACGTTTCGGACGTTGGGCTGACATTGAGGCAAGGTTGGCATTGCACCGAGAGGATTTCTCTGGTGTGGTCGGTTAGCTGCATTCACAAAATTAGGCTGCCCTTCGGAGACCTTTACAAATATATTCACAAAAAAATCGAGGCATTGGACAGTGTACACTGTGATATACGTAATAATATCGATAAAAGGCCCAGAAAATATATCTGCTGTAGGTGCTTCACCCTGAGATTGCTTCCAATAGTTCATTACAGCTTTACACCAGCGTTTGTTCAACGCCGATAGAGTTTGGTCCAGCAAATATGATGCGTTCACCTAATGCTTAAAAATTATCCAGTGTTTCAGTTCTATAGGAGAGCAGTTGTCGTGCAAAGCCAAACTGCAGTAACTGCTTACATTACATGCAAAGAGTTACTGCATTTTGTCTTTGCAGAACAGAGTTGTCGTGTGTACACATGATACAGTTAATTAATATGACGAGGTCGTGCACGTGAGTATATTCTTCCTGTTAATATCAGTATACAGTCTTTGTACATAAAATCAGTTCATTATATATATATATATATAGGTCAAGTCAAATCCCTGATTATATAGGCCGGCGTTGCCAGGCTCAGCACTCCGTTGTCCCTGGTAACGGACGTTCCATGTGCGTTGCTAGGGATCTGTGGGGGGTGGTGAGTTCTGTTTTGGGGATGGTGGTGGGTGAGAGGCCACCGGGATCACCCGAAGATATGCTGGCGGAATCTCCCGAAGGGGAGTTACTGGGGGAGGAAGGGGACTTTTCCATGGGTTTGATGTCGCCGTTTGGTCCCGTGAGCTTCTGAAGGTTGTTCTCCTTTTTCCACTTCATCCGCCTGTTCTGGAACCAGATCTTGATCTGTCTCTCCGTCAACCCTAAAGCGTGTGCGATCTCTATTCTGCGCCTGCGCGTCAGGTAGCGGTTGAAGTGGAATTCCTTCTCGAGTTCCAGCGTCTGGTACCGAGTGTACGTCTGGCGGGTACGCTTCTGTTCATACCCGAACTCTGGAAAGACAATGACACCATCAGTCATGACGTGTTTAGAAATAATTATAATCACGTTTATCCCCAGCAAACACAAGACGTTGAAACAATGATGGCTTAGTGTTGGGCCAGCGTCGGAGACGGTGACCCAACATTAAGCCAACATTAAGCCAACATTGGTACAATGTCTTCTGTTTGCTTGGACTGCCAGACAAAGACAAACGGTAGTAACTGCCTACCTTTCAAGTAAGCAGTTACTGTCTTTTGGGTTTGCATAGCAGTATACTGATCTGCAAATCCAAAAGGCAGTTACTGTCTTTTGGCTTTGCATATCAGTATAACAAGAGACTGTTTTACCCCCAACCTCAAAAATTAGCGTGCTACGGATGAGTCAAACTATTTTATTGTCATCTATTGTGAAATCATGCATGTTGAAATAATTTCCAATTTATATAAAAATTTTACAAAATAGTACAAATAATATTGCGAAATAAATAATGTAGAAGGTATTGAAAACAAACTATTTGCATGCTTATTTTCATGGAAGCAGATCGTACCAGTAAAACTATGTTTAATATAGGGATTACATTTTATTCATTTTCCCGGTGCAATCTATTTCTATTACTGGAGTTTATATTTTGAAAATATGACATCCCAGCAAACACGAGACATCGAACCAATGATGGTTTTGTGTTGGGCCAGCGTCGTAGATTTATAACCAACACTAAATTAGCACTGGTTCAATAAAGAGGAGCTGGGTTATATAATTTTAGCGAAAAAACTACATTAAATCAATGGTTGTTTGATGTCGGCCCAGCGTCGTAGACGGTGGACCAGCATTAAACGTGATAAATGACGTCACACATCAGTCGCCTGTGAAAGGACGCGGTAATCCCAGCAAGTTTAACGTTAATCCGATGTTGTTTTGATGCTGGACCAGCGTCGTAGACGCTGGCCCAGCATCAAAACAACATTGTGTGATTGCCTCGGGCTCGCTATTTGGGCCTGTCTGGTATTTAATAAAGACGACATTTTCCTCAGTCCATCAGATGGCGGCCAGTAATATTGATTCCTGACATAGCATCATAGACGTGTCATTCAAACATCCCACAGTTATGATGTGTCACTGAGTCAAATCTGTATCTAAGTTATGAATGAATGAATGAATGAATGAATGAATGAATGAATGAATGAATGAATGGATGGATAAATAAATAAATAAATAAATAAATAAATAAATAAATAAATAAATAAATAAATAAATAAATAAATAAATAAATAAATAAATAAATAAATAAATAAATAAATAAATAAATAAATAAATAAATAAATAAATAAATAAATAAATAAATAAATAAATAAATAAATAAATAAATAAATAAATAAATAAATAAATAAATAAATAAATAAATAAATAAATAAATAAATAAATAAATAAATAAATAAATAAATAAATAAATAAATAAATAAATAAATAAATGAATGAATGAATGAATGAATGAATGAATGAATGAATGAATGAATGAATGAATGAATGAATGAATGAATGAATGAATGAATGAATGAATGAATGAATGAATGAATGAATGAATGAATGAATGAATGAATGAATGAATGAATAAATGAATGAATGAATGAATGAATGAATGAATGAATGAATGAATGAATGAATGAATGAATGAATGAATGAATGAATGAATGAATGAATGAATGAATGAATGAATGAATGAATGAATGAATGAATTGAACGTTAGGTCACGTTAGACACTATTGTCTACTCATTATGGATTGGTATAACTTTTGCATACTGAAAATATATCAAGTAAGCATCCATCGCCTTGTTTAGGTATGAACCACGCATAATTTTGTTTTTATCCATTAGAAGCAAATTAGGACAAGTGAGTGGTATTCTGTTCGCGATGGTTTATAAATTATCATTGCAAACTGTGAGCACTCACAATAAATCTTGGACATTAACCTTTGAAGCGCTGGAATTTGTTTATATAAACCAAGAAAACAAAGATTTTTTTCATTTTGAAATCGTCATAAATGTCTTAGTTGACTCGTTCAGTTTCATTTGAATACTTATATTATGGATCTAAGGCCATTATAAATAGTTTACTGTTTCAGTGTGGGGATCGACTTTAGATGTCAGAATCTGAAGTCCATATACGTCAGATTCTGAGTCTAAAATCAGTCCCCGCGCTGAAAGTGTCAACACAATTTAAATTAATATATATTAGCATATGAATGTTCATTGTCATTATTCACTTAGGAAACTTGCTATCAAAATAGGTTTATGCATCTTTAAAGAGTGGGTGTGTTTTTCTAATAAAGAGGGTAATGTATTTTTAACTTGTTGTTCATCTAATGTCAATGTACTTTCTTTTCCAATTGAGACAGCTGCATGTGTGGCTTTTGACTAGAAAACACGACATATTGAAACAATATTGGCTTAATGTTGGACCACTGTCTGCGACGCTGGCCCAACATTAAACCAACATTGTTTCAATGTGTCGTGTTTGCTGGGTGGGTAGACACACCCCTTTCTGTGACACCTCCCATTCCACTCTCATATGAGACAGACTCTAGAAGGGCACTCATTAACCCTTGTACCGCTAGACCCTATATGTACGATTTCAAACCAGTCTTAACCCTTTAACCGCCGATGTCGCATATATTCGGGATTTAATTTTTTATTAGCACATTATGTATCACATTTTAAATATGTTAAAGATAAAATGTGACATCAACCAGCGAGATTTGAAAAGAGTTGACCTCCATATTGTCAAATCTGAATAATTTTCACTCACTTGAAGTTGTGGATCGCGTCAGCGAGACACAACTTCAAGTGGGTGAAAATTCAAATTGAATAATTTGGCGGTTAAATAGTTAAAACAAAACTAAATCACAAAATTAGATTGTGGTAAAATAGATTGTGGTAGAAGCACATTTGAAGAAGTAATTTAATTTAAAAAATGTGCATTTTTCATAAATGATAAAATGTCTTGTCATTTGAAGATAAAAGTCACATAATATACAATAGAAAATATGTTTACAATATGCAGTAGGGTCAATTATGCAATGATCGGTATATAATATATTAAATATTCCAGAACTCAAAGTGTTCACAAAGGAAAGTGACTTGTGCTGTTCTAGTCTTAAACAACTGTAGACTTTCGTAGTTGCAATACAATGACGTGGCCAAAATACCACCTAGGAAGCAATTATTGTGGTCGAGAAATTTAGTAAAAAAGGATTTATCTGAATAATACATACAGGATTGGCGCCCTTGTGGAACATTATTTTGATCAGATATATAAAAAATCAACTCTATTTGTTATCTACCAGCTCAAAACATCCTAATTTTCTTGAAAATGTAGAATTTTACTTGAAACGCTATGCAGAAAATAATGTGGCATTCTACATGCTGCAAATGCAAACTAAATTCCGCCAATGCACTATGTCAATATACTGACATAGTGCAAACCAATAGGGCAGTAACTGTTACTTTGTAAGTGAGCAGATACTGCCTATTCACTTTGCTGAGCAGTACAGCATATGCGCCTCTTCTACGCCGCCGTGCAAAGCTAAAAGGCAGTATCTACTTACTTTACATTTGAGCTGATACTGTTTTTTGCCTCTGTGGAGCAGTATGAGTATTGTACAAAGTGTTGCCAATTGAAAAGTAGTCAAGGCGACTTGAGTGACTGATTGATTTTAAATGACTAAACAGCAGTCTGACATGTCAGCTCCTACATCGCGTCTGCTACAAGCGTATCTAGTATTCTTTCATTCCTTAATGAATAATTATGAATCCCATTTTGAGAAAATGACATGATATTTTTTTTAATACCAGCCGAGCACCACTTTACTGGTTTATTTTATTCACAAAGGCTGTGTTTATCAGTGTTATATGATTTAAAAAGATGTTTAAGTTTGATTTGGAGCATTGCTACAGACAAACACTCGGACGACAACATGTAATTACAATGCACACCACAGACAAGACTATCAACAAATGTTGGTTTAATGCTGGTCCATCGTCGTAGACGATGGACCAGCATTAAACCAACTTTGGTTCAAGGTTTGTGTCAGCTAGCACCATCGGTATGCCACACAAAGGAATCCAAAACACTGCCTGACTATATGCGCTCCAAACACTCTATTCACAAGAAAAATATATGTTTCTGATTTTTCTTATCGAGCATATGATATAATTAATTCACGTTCACAATAGATCGCCATGTTACTACCACACACGAAGATATGCCGTCTAGTGTAGTAAGTGATATAAATGAGTTATTGTTTCTTATTCTCAAACACTCCGCTATGTTCACCTGTACCACTGTCTCCATGCCTGTACTAAGTACTGGCTGCTTGCGGTGCGGCCGACCGTGCACAAATGGGTCAATTACCAATTAAAGAAGGCATTTGACAAACTCTACCTGTGTGTCAGTCACCATAGGGACTGTCAAGTGACAATTTAAGTAGTCTTTAATTTTAGAATTGTTTCAATTTTAATTTTAGAAACGTTATCCCTTGCAGAGAATATGACAATCATATTTTATCATGATGTGGAATCACTTAGATTGATTTATTACATAACGAATTGTAATGTGTTACCTTTGAATGATGATTTTCTTGTGCCCTAGCATCATAAGTGTTGTGTGTGAAGACACAGCACTTTTTCATTGCTGGGGGACGATGTAATCAGTTAAATACTGCCCGTAAAATTACCCTTTTCCACAAGTGATGCCTATGTCTATTATGTGAGCAGCATCAGCTTACTTAACAAGTAATCAGATACCGTTATTTTGATTTGTGAAGCAGCTTTGTCATTTTGTTAACCCTAATCCTGCTAAGTTGATTTATTTAAATTTCACTCACTTGAAGTTGTGTCTCGCTACCGCGACCAACAACACCAACTGGGTGAAAATACTCACATATGATTTAGTTAATTTGAGACCAAACATTTGCAAATCTTCTGTTTAAACACCGATATCATTCTCAAAAACAGTGATTTGACCAGCTGATAAAACAAATTAAAAACGACTATAAATAATTTAATTTTAGCACACATATTTACAAATCTTCATGTCTAGACACACATTTAATTCCCAATAACATTGATTTTGTCGACTAATACAACAGATGACTAACGACAATAGTTGTGATCAACAGGATAAGGGGTTGGGAGCTTGGTGGTAGGCTAGTACATTTAATTATCGGTTGATACATATATTTCAATTAAAGGTGACATATCACCCCATATATAGTATGAATAAATTTGTGACAAATAAATCAAAATTGCCACAAGATGGGGCACAAGTGTTTCCTTATATGGGGTGATTGGCTATCATGTGACCCTCTGAGAGTCACATGATAGCCAATCACCCCATATAAGGACATAATTATTCATACCATATAAGAGGTGATAGATCACCTTTAAAAGATGATTTGGTGTCAGAAAGAATGATTGTGTTGATGCATATACGAGTGGTCTGTGGCGAGTGTAAGATATGTGTTGAATCAAAGATACCACAAACCCTACCCAGCAAATAGAAAACATTTGTATAACATTTGTACAACGCCGGCCAAACGTGTTTGACGTTGGTCCAACATTACAAACAGTTACCGCTGATTACCTATGCATGGCAGCTTAGTCAATGTGATGAATAACAAAATATCACAATTAGTGGAATTTCCCATTGCAATGACATTCCTTATTGGAATATTGTATTGAAAACGAAATTGAGATACACAGCATTGTAATGACTTTAATAATGTTAATCCAATAGGGCACTATTGGTAAGTTAATAATCAACCCTTAAACCTCTAAACGCGACCTTAGTTGTTTTTAATCCGTTTTATTAGCCCTTTAAATCGCAGTTTTTGGGAACGAAATATATGTTTAAACATCAACATTTGCAAATGTTTGGTCTCAAATTAAATAAATGTGAGTAATTTTCACGCACTTGAAGTTGTGTGTCGCGGTAGCGAGACACAACTTCAAGTGTGTGAAAATTTAAATAATATATGTTTTAACATCAACATTTGCAAATGTTTGGTCTCAAATTAAATACATGTGAATA
Source organism: Flabesymbios commensalis (assembly GCA_964017125.1). NCBI lineage: Eukaryota > Metazoa > Annelida > Polychaeta > Terebellida > Flabelligeridae > Flabesymbios > Flabesymbios commensalis. Next base: position 15,789,057 of record OZ024918.1, on the reverse strand, counting down.
ATTTTCACACACTTGAAGTTGTGTGTCGCGGTAGCGAGACACAACGTCAAGTGGGTGAAAATTTAAATTATCCAAATTAACGGTTCTAACCCTTTCAGTGCGGGGTTTGTGAACGTCAGCTTCTGAATGAATAAAGTATGTATAATGGCCGTAGACCCATAACATAGCTATTCAAATGAAACAGAAAGAGCAAACTAAGACATTTATGATGATTTTAAATTGAAAAAATACTTTGGTCTCTAGGGTTTATGCAAAAATATTTCAGCGCTGTAAGGGTTAACATTAAATACACTCTCAAAATATTCAAACAGGATGTTTCAGCCTGTCAGAGATCGGCGATGTGAGTGGGAAAAATTGAGTGAATGGTGCGCTTCTGGTGATAATTTACAATTTGGCAAGTCCAGTTTTGTCCACCAAGCCCAATTACCGGTGATGTCTTATAATGAGGAAAATTACCCCTCCATTTTCTCACACTTTAAATACCAGATGTTGAGTAGACTTTTTTCTCTTTCGTATCGAATCCTGGACAATGTGTAGGACTTGGTAGGAAATAAAATAAATAAGTATTATTTGTCCTGATTCAAGTATAATGAGTATCAGTGAAAATCAGTAAAAAATAAGGAAAATGGGTAATCACTGAACGTTAAATTTTGTAATTTAACTTCATCAAATTGTTGTGAATGTCCTTGAATTTCCGCGTGTGAATTGACCAAAATACAGTAATTATTAATCAAGGTTGTACGATAGTGTGACACATTTACACGTCACAAAAACCAGGCAATGTGCCCCATTCGTGCCTGAGAAAGCATTGACCCAATGTTGTTTTAAGGTTGGTACAGCCGTCACAAACTTAAAGCAACAATGTATCAACGCGTCTTGATCGCCGGGTGGTCAGTGTACAGCCCGGCATTGTTTTAACGCTGGGCCGGCGTAGTTGGCACTGCGCCATTGCACAGCCAGCATTGGTGCGACGCGTTCTTCTGCCTGCATAGTATTCTCATGAATGATGGACGAGAGGAATTGACCAGCCTCTACTGCCCAGTGCGCATGATGCCCCGACCCCCCTCTCCCTCCTCCCCACCCCATCTCAGGGCCGAGTCATTCGGTGCAGCTCGACCGCTGTGACGTCACGGCAGAAGGACACTCCACTCGCTCTACTACTAGAAGCTGGCGTAAAAGCCAATGTCAAGTCGCACTATTTATAGCCCCATTCTAGTATCGTAACACCCCCACCCCCACCGCTCTCCTGCAAGCGGCTGCTTCTCTGGATCCTAGAAGGATTAGTCAAGTTGAACCAATGTTGGTTTAATGTTGGGCCACCGTCTGCGACGGTGACCCAACATTAAACCACATTTGATCAACGTATTTGTTACGAGCCCCTCAAGACATCCATGGATAGCACTCCAGGGAAACGCACCCGATATCGCTCAGGCAAATTACGAGCGCGCGCCGTCTTGTAGGACGAGCAACGCTGATCTTAGATTGGGTTCCATTCAGAAATGACTTGCAGCGCGGAGTCAGGGAATGCGTTCTACTTGGCCGGCGTGATTAACCTAATTCAATTGCACGGAAACTTCAAACGACTGACCACACGTCCAGGCTGCTAATCGCCATTGTCCACTCGAGCGGCAAACGCGGAAGTTCAGCTTTGCACTTTGCATACAATATCTAGCTGCATGGCATCGCGCTTTCTTCTGCGTCAATCGCAGAAGTAACAGTATGTCGCATAAAAATCTACACGCGATGCGAATGCGCGCTCATGTAGCTCGGGTATATGGTCCACAGAAATTACCTTGTTAAGAATCTTCACTGGATTGTTTGAGTTTACTTACTAGGTAGTTTAGGTGTTTTTGATTTATCGATACAACCAAGACATCAAGTGTGAAATGAGTCGATAAGATATCTATATTATAATAAGGTCAAAAGTGTCAGGTAGGCTACACATGTGTACTTATGTTTGACACATAATAAATGATAATGTACTTGTGGTCAGATTTGTCAGGCCATGGTTATAATAAAAGTGCGTGAAGTTTGAAATGTATATGCAGCACAAAGTCAGCTTTCGTGTTGTGTTCTAATGCTTATTTTAACTCTTTCAAGCCCGAAATTTGCATTTAAATCCTCATCCACTACAAGCCGTGAATTGATGTTGCAATTCTAGACTTGTAGTGGATGAAGATGACTTAAAATGGATGACAAAATGTTCCATATATTCTTTAAATATGCACTGTTTTCTATGGTAAACAGAGCCTAGTCAGGGCAATTATGTAAAATAGTGTTACCGCTAATAATTCTACCCTGAATAAATATATGTTTTTATTATTGGGCCTAGTGACATTGAAAGTGGAGAATCACATATAATTCTCGAATACGTGTTCTTCAAACTTGATTCTGCACTCGACCTAATGTCGTCTGATTATAGATAATATACTGTATTCAATTGTTTTAACAGTATGAATTTAAATTCATTTATTTGTGCTTCGGGTACATTTACGCCACTTTCAGTGTTTCAGAATAATACATGCAAGGAAACTCGTACAAGTAGTGTTGAGTGAAGATTGGCCCACCGTTATAGACGTTAGTCCAACATCTCTCTCATGGCTAGCAGCATTGCTGTATTGAGGCTGGCGGCACAATTAGTCCCAGTACAGGTTGGTTTGTACTGGAGCAGATTAGCTTAGTATTGAAACCCTGTTAGCCCATTGTTTTGTGTCAAACACGTTGACCCAATGTCGTTTTAATGCTGGTCCGACGTCTCTGACGTCGGCCCAGCATTAAAACGACACTGGACGAACGTATCGTGTTTGTTGGGAAAGGGCCATTTGTGAGATTCGGCTCTTATGGACGTGTTAATGATGCTTAGGAGACTGGAGCAACCCCAGGAGTGGTTTCAGAGGCTCGTGGACATGTGGCGGGCGTGTCCAGAGGCCTGCCGGACAATGGTCACTATGGTCAGACTGGACACTGGGGTGGAAGGGGCATAGCAACTTCATCAGTGGTGACCGGCGACCAAGTGATTCACCCTCGGTCCACACCCCGCGTACACCCCCACTGACCACCCCGACTGACCACCGGCTCTCCACCAATCACAACCCCTCTTACAACACCCCCTGGTCAAGCGGTGACCTCTGGACAGCGGTCAGCTGGCGGTCAGTTTCCCGCGGAGAGGAGCGGTGCTATCACGGCTGGGGGCTCTGCCCGGTGCAACGGCCCAACAACAACAGTCATTTGCCGTTTGTTAAAACCTAATTAATCAGAGTTTTTTGCGATAGGCTTGCTTCGTTGTCTTTACTTGGTTTATGCTCATCAGTGCGTGGGTATATACATAGGTGGAGCTCGCACCAAGGCTTCACTCACCATCTGTTGGCCTAGCCCTAGAGTTTCTTACTATATGGCCAAACATAGTTTTTTATTCACTCGACTTCAGCCCTTACAACGCTGAAATATTTTTGTAAAAACCACGAGACAAAACATTTTTGAATTAAAATCATAATAAATGTCTTTGATAGCTCTTCCCGCTTCATTTGAATGTTACGGGTATGTAGCCGGCCATAGTATTTTGTTTATATTCTCGGAGTGTGGGGATCGACTTTAGACGTCAGAATCTGACGTCAACATACGTCAGATTCTGGCGTCTAAAGTCATTACCCGCACTGAAATGTTCAAATTATTAACAGTTTTTGGTTTTGCAAAATACAAGTGATTTGCTTGGTTCTCAACAAAGGGATATTTGATGTCAACATAAATACATCTATATTATTTGCCCTAAATATGTGGGAGCAGAAAATAACTGATATCTTACTCCATGTAAATAATATAAGTGTAGCCTGCGTTTCACTTCAGTCAAACTTACTACCTGCACTCATATTCAATTACTGAGATGTATTATCTCTAGATATACATATCTTTGTGTGATAAAAAGTCACACACACCCTCCTGTTTTCTAACACGAACTGTCTCTTAGCACAGCATACCCACATGTGCAAATGAGGCCGCTTCTAGGCAACCAATCACCATCAATTAAAGAGAAAGAAACTGACAATGGCCTCGGTGATTAGGGAACAGGCTGCGCTGGCTTTCTTATTGTTTACAAACCCGGGTCACAGAGCCTCGTTTGTCATCGCAAGCTGCTCGTCCGCGCGATTGGCTTTACGAATCTCCACGACTGGTGCGTAGCTCCGAAGGCGCGATACGCCGATTCATTGCTGGCTTGATGTTGGGCCAGCGTCGCAGACGCTGGCCCAACATCAAACCAGCAATGAATCAACGACCTCGGCTGCTGTGAGATGCATGCATCTTCAAAGACCAATGCTCGGTGAATGTTGTGACGATCTTGTGGATATTAATGCAGCATTGAACCAGTAATTTGTGTGATCCTGACGTCTTCTGCCTGCGTCTTCAAAGGCAACTAACCGATCCCCATGTGACAAACCTTCCATCAATAATATATTCCTGCTTCTACATGAATATGGATTGCTTGTCTACAAATATGTTTAAGAAAATACGTTTTCAGCAAATTATTCCACACTCATACTATGTGGATGTCTGAACGTAATTTACAACAAAACGTCACACAGCAAACAAAATTCATATCATAGCATTTGTTCAATGTTGGACCAACGTCTTCGACGCTGGTCCAGCATTGCTCAGATGTTATAAAATTGTTTGTATTTGCTGGGTATGAACTATTTGAATTTGTGTTGTTGTATTATGAAATAAACATACATCAAATGCTCCATAGATTTGCGCCTTTTTTACACGACAACACGAAATGTAGCTAATGATTTAATAGTGCACAAAGTAAGTTTAATAGAATTGTTACATTATTAAAACGTATGGCTTGCTTGTAAAAGCATATCAGCACAAACGGAAGGAGGAACACAATAATTTACCCGCAAAATATACCCGCATGCCCAGCTCCAAGCTGTCGACAGTGTGCCTATTTTAAATATACCCTCGGGTGAAATGTGTTGTTTCTGTTTTTGTTGTAGTGTACCCCACCTACAACCCCCCAGGGGTGATGACGGGTGGACAGCATTTTATGGCATAATTATATATGTCTAAGCTTTTAGTCAAATAGCCAAAGTCCACCACTTTTTCCTCGCGAGTTTTCTTCACCTGGCGGGTATTAATAGAAACAAAAGGGGGGTGTTCACATGCCCGCTATTCTCGTCCTTTTCCGTGGTTCTTTTCCTAGCTAATAACACTAGTCACACAGTAAAAATAGAGCATAATTATTTTGCCATGGCCCGCTATTCTGCCTTGCAAAGCCATAAGCCTTTTCGCTTTGCAGAACAGTATTGCTTTTTTACTGCTACTTTCATAAAAAAAAAATTATTTCGCGTGAACACACTCCAGTTGTATTTTTGAATTTAATCAGGAACACATTTTAATTTGAATACATGTGGCGATTGAAAGTGCGATATTCTAGGGCTTTAACCCTTTCAGCGCGGGGACCGTCTATAGACGTCAGAATCTGACGTCTACAGACGTCAGATTCTGATGTCTAAAGACGATCCCCGCACTGAAAGAGCAAAATAAATATATAATGGCCGTAGACCCATAACATAGATATTCAAAAGAAGCGGAAAGAGCTAACTAAGACATTTATTATGATTTCAAATTGAAAAAGACACAAAAGTATTTTAGCGTTGGAGGGGTTAATAATATGTGGGAGTTGTCTAACTTAGTGTGAGTTCTCGCACAGTTTATATACCTACATACGCAGCCATACCCCCGGGTGATCTGATCGCATGCTACAATAGGAAATGTCCAGTGTCTTTGAGAGTCATAAAACTATTTGCCAGTGGCTGCCCCTCAAACTGTAATGATGTGCTAGTTATATACACACTACAGTATACCTAGCAAACACAGCTCATTGAACCACCGTCGTTCTAATGTCGGGCATAATTAAAACATTAAAACAACGGCGGTTCAATGTCTTGTGTTTGCTGGGTATGTACACCAATAATTAACATGTATTTCACAACATGACCTCACACATGGCTATACGTAGTGAAAATAACTTTTAATTGTGAAATTGTAAAAAAATATGATATATATGTCTATTTTCGTATCGTTTTGAGATGCCTCAGTAGCAGCATGTGCTATACTGCATGTTGATAATACATAGAATGATATACCAAAATGCATACTCGGTATCTCAGTAACAGTGTATTGTGCATCATAAAGTATATTCTACTCTGAAAAACAAAAAGGGAGTAACTGCCGACTTGAATGCAAGTTATTACTGTTCTTTGGCTCTGCACGGCAGTATTGCCATGGCATGTATTTTGACATACTGGCCTATTCTGAACTGTGAACACATACAGATCCACCAGAGATCCTAGTGCAAAGGTCCCTGGGTACATGTACCTGCAAAACAACCTATTATATGATGTTGGGTTATAGTTGTCTAAACGCCGGAATGTTGCATGGTATTGAGGTAGCATTGCTCCAAGTTTGACGGAAGCTTTTCTACAATGCAGATATGAACGGTATGAAGAAAGAATGTGGCCATAATGAAGCCTGGTCAGAAGATGACTGATCAGTAGTGCAACACTGCTGTATACAGCCAAAAGGCAGTATAATTATGTTCACCTTACAAGTAAACAGATACGGTTTTTTGGATTTGACAGAACAGAAACTTGTGGCTTAGCCCTTTAACCGCCGGCCCCGATTATATTATTATTATTTTTTGTTTTTATTACCACATTTTTGAAGCTTTTGAACATGTTAAACGTGACATCAAGCAACACGATTTCAAAATCGTTCACCTCCATATTGTCCAATCTCAATAATTTTCACTCTGAAAATTCCAGGTAAGTAATCTGACAGTTAAAGAGTTAAAGTATTAATCACGTCTATTCTGTAGTCGTTTTGATCCATTTTGCATCTCCTTTGAACTGGACAATTTTAAGGCGAAATGATTGTTAACTTAGCTGAGCTGCCATTATGCTATGTATTGTATTGCACATATGTGAGTAGTTTTGACCTACCTGAAGTAACTGTTATGGGTAGCGGTAGCGAGCCACAACAGTTACTTCAAGTAGGGGCAAATTTAAATTATATTATTAATTTCGCGATATAGGGATCGGGCCAACACTGTACGGAACGAACAGTTTGTGTTGACCGAGTGTACGATAAAAGTCCACCAAGAATTGTTTCTCTCAAGCTTAAATAGCTCGGTTTGACTACAGGCTGTAGTTGTTTGGGTGGAGGTGGGTGGCATTCCTGGCAAAACGTTATCTTTCTTTCTTGTTTTATCGCTCGCGCTGTATCCCATTGGGAAAGCCAGGCTGTGTGATTGTCGGCCTGCAAGCTCTTCGTGCATCGATATCCCGGAGATAATACTGGATCTGAAACTACTAATGTCCATAATGTATTGTGTCACCTGTGTTTAATAGGAATGGCGGGATTCTTGGTGGTCCAGTGAGTGAAGTGTTGTCTGAATTCTTTACGGTAAGTTCCGAGGAGCAGGTGTATACGAGACATTGAGCCAATGTTGTTTTAATGTTGGGTCACTGTCTACGACGGTGGCCCAACATTAAAACAGCATTGGTTTGCCGGGAAGGCGCTGTGGAAAACAAAGTGTAAGGAGCAAGTGACAACAGCCCGGCCCTGGAGCACGAGTCTTTGCTTTCTCTGCTATCTGGATGCCTGCAAAAACGTCAGCCCACAAGATCGAGCAGCTCTTTTGATGTGCTTTTTTTCAGACGGGTCACTTGTGCACACAGATACTGCCTCGGCAAACGGCAAACGGCGGTAACTGCTGACTTTTTAAGTAAGCAGTTGCTGCCTCTTTGCTCAGCAGATCAGGATATACCGTTAGATACAAGCCAGACCTGGCAGATCTGAGCAACGCAAGAGACGTTGTCACTGGGTTGCCTAATCTATCACCAAATATGTGGCAACAACCCTGATTAGAATGCTAACAAGCTGGCCTGAAAGTAATACAACCAAAGTAAGTGACTGTTATTTATTTCTTAGACAATATAATATCAGAAAAATAACAAAGAGAGACAAATCAAACTTCATATTGCAATATATAACCAACAATCACACGTTTGTTAAGCATTGATCAGGCTCGCCACATTTCGCCATACAATTCAACATTTGTTTGTAAATAAATTACATAGTGCACTGCTATTTTGAGAACCCTGCTAAGAAGGTAGGATCATTCGGTTTTGCTTTGTTCTTGTCCAAAACACATTCTAATAACGGAGCCAGTTTAGACGGTCAGGGATTCAGTCCAGTCATCGATGTGTGATTCATCAGTTGATTCACCAAATCTGTCAAAAGACCCTTAACACCTTGCCTTCTAGCAACGTGTATTTAAGCAATCGAATACGCTGAACTGATGATGTTAAAACAACTATTGTGCTATATTGAATAGGCTAACAATAATTAAAATTGACAAAAAGTCAAACTAAATCCAGCAATTAATCTGAATGTTCTGTATGACTGATTATCAAGATGATGTGTTATGGAGTTCACTATGGGTCTTAGCAACTAGCAGTTCAGATTATGTTTGTATTTTAGTATATTATGTATATCATTTATCGGAACATTTTAATGATGATTTTTTGCATAACTTTTCGTTTGTTTGTCATTATGCTATATTAGCTGAATGGCTTAATATCTACAGACAAATAACAGCAGTAGAAATTACACATATTACAATTGGTAGATTGTCAACCAAAGTGAATGAAACCACACCACATAACAGATATAAACTACTGACCATGAACAGTATAGTACTTAAGTACCCCACCCTCAGCGGACCGGAGGTACGCCAGCCCCTCCTCAATATAGTAGTACATCAACCAGGCTAATGGGTAGAACCTACAAATCTTTCTGCGCCACAATGCTGGGAACAAGAGGGTGCGAATCGAGTAGGGGGGTGAACAAGTATGTTTAGCAGATAGATCAAGAACCCACTAAAGTGGGTGTCAGAATCAGTAAATATAGATTGTGTCTTCTCTGGAATGACACGTTGGTCCAGCATCTGAAACACTGATGCAGCATTGTGCCAACGTTATGAATGTATGCTTTTAACACAGCAAACACGATTGACTCAATGTTGATTTAATGTTGGGCCATCGTCTGCGACGGTGGCCCAACATTAAACCAACATCGGGTCAACTGGGAACACATGGAAACAGGGGGTCCTGCTCCTGACTAAGTCTGCAGCCGTGTATAATGTCATCTGAATGGGATCAATCAGACAATATGAGAGGTGCATCCAGCTGTGGAACAATGCTGGGCCAATGGTAATGGCATTTGCCCTGTATTGTAAGGGAGGTGGTCCATTTGACTGGTGTTTAAGTAGCTGTTTGAATGGTGGTCCTTAATATATAGACGTAATCAGAGGTCCCTAAGTTATTTGTTATAACCTTGAACTTCCATGAATTATCAAAGAAGAGAAAATTGTATGTACAACGTTTAGAATATTATAAATAAATAAAAAACCATCACTGTTTTTTTAATTCGACGTGTGACACCTCAGAATTATTAAAGGATCTTATCTGCCAGCTGGTAAAGTGGAAGCTGAGACCCTTTAATATAATGTATTAATATGCAAAACAACCACCAGATTATGTCTAAAGTGTGTATTCATCCGATTTCATTTAAAGGCTTTGAAAAATGTACATTATATTTTCTTGAATTATTATCATTGAAATCAAGATCTATAACTTTATATTGATTCCCGATCTGGTGTGAATAAAATTACAATGAGAAAGAAGATGTTTAATGTGTAGTCCAGTGCGTCAATATAAAGGGGGGGGAACATGGACCTCCTGACCGCGCGGTGGTTGTAAAACACCCAAGTCATGACCCAGTGTGTTAACCCCACTTTGTATAATAGACAGGGGGTTATTGCGCAAACGCAGGTCACTCGTACACCCCCCTCCTGCTCTGTAACAAATAGGTGAAGAAGCGTAGTGAGTGAATGACCACATCATCATGTCACAGCTAGATATTATACAGGTTTATAAGTGAGGGGTACTACATGACGACCAGTGATAGCCTGTCATTCAGCTGTGCCCCAGGAATGTCATTAATGGACTGATCATGCTCATGGAGCGAGATGGGAGTAATATAGTGGAAGGGCAATCAGCAGTAACTGCTTACTTTTCAAATAATCAGGTACTGCTGTTTACCTACGTGAAGTGTGCATCAGTGCAAAGACAAACAGCAGTAACTGCTTACGTGAAAAGTAAGCAGTTACTACTGTTTGTCTTTGTACTAATGGAGCTCGATGGGGGTATTGTAATACAAGGGTAAATAGCAGTAACTGCTTACTTGAAAGTAAGCAGTTACTGCTGTTTGCCCTTGTAGAGGAATTATCTGGTGCACAAGCAAACAGCAGTAACTGCTCACTTTTCACGTGAGCAGTTACTGCTGTTTGCCTTTGCAGGGTTGAGTACAAGTTGTGGCCAACAGCTGCACTATCAGTAGAGGCCTGGAAAGCTCTTATCTGATAGGGTAGTTTAGCCATCTGCCGTGAGGGGGCACACCAGGCTGGAGGGCTTGACCGGTCAGTGAGTGAGTGACCAGACTCGCCGGTGAGTCAGTGTCCAGCATGCCCGGGCGCTGACCAGTGCTGACCACTGGCTAATGTGCGCCGCGCACCACACCTAATGGCCATTTGTAGAGGCAAAACTCCCCGTAAAGAAACTATGCCTGTATATACACGGCACACAGGGACATTGCCATGTGTAATAGCCTATTAGTTACATGCTTGAGTAGCCAGTCGGCTGCAGGCGATATTACCAGAAGTTAGAGTGCCAAAAGCACATGGCTGACGTAAACATTACATAACAGTAGCGGAAGCGAGATGCCGGTCCTCGCATCAGCGTCCAGCGAGCTATTTTCGCGGATTTTGCGCTGGTTAGAAATCCGTGAACATGTACGATCGATAATATTGCACCCAGAAATGTTTACAAGCAAATTGAATAATCTCTACCACAGTTGAACGGTTATTTCTCAAATTTCTAAGATTTTTATTTATACCCACTTGAAGTTGTGCGTCGCTACCGCGACCCACAACTTCAAGTGGGTGGAAATGACCACCATTTGTATAATTTGAATCGAAACATTGCAATTGTAATTTTCCCTTTAAAAATTGTCTTCTTTTTTAAGAAAAATAAAAAGATTTAAAATGGCCATAGACGAGATTAGCACATTAAGTAAAACTATATGATCATTCTGATGTTTATAACTGAGTTTATAGTAATAGTAGTAGTGGTAGTATTTACCTCCATTCACGGGTCTCATCCAGGGATAAATAGGTAGGTTACTCTGTGCCGCGGTGTGTACTCCATTGACCATACCACCCAGCCCACCAGCGCCGAATGGGGGCACATTATGTAGTTGTCCATTGGGTGTGTGGTTGCCCTGCAGTAGGGCCGCGTCCTGGGGGGTAGTGATGGGAAGTTTGCACCCTGTGGAGCCGGGGTCATCCCCGGCGGATCCCGGTGGTCCGTAATGTCCGTTCTGGTGTGCAGAGGGTGGATACCCTAGTCCTACCTGGTAGCCAGCTGTGGTGGTCGGTGTGAACCCCTGTTTGCTCGTGATGGGCCGTATATCCAGTCTATCGTACGGAGGGAACCTGGGCAATCCCGGGTGCTGAGTGTCACTCTCGTATCCTGTCACAGGGGGCTGACCTGTCGACCCGCTATTATTGTAGAATCCCGCCTCGTACTTGGCCTCCGCGAAGTGATCCTGGGGGCTGGTACTGTGCCCGCCGCCCAGGTTGGGCGGCAGCAGATTCGCGTAGTACGTACTCATAATCTTTTTAATCTCGGGAGCCCCAGCGGCGGCGGTTTTTAATGTGTACGTCGTGATTTGTAGCGAACCTACCACTCCACTAGCACATAGCGTCAACACTGACCACAAGTAATAGCCAGGCCGACCATAGCTGACACGTGACCCCTCTGGCCAATAGCCGCTGACCGCTGGGTCATGTGGACACACCCCTCTCCTGGCCACTAGCTCTAGCTCTGGAGGCCGCAGTAGTTAATTACGCCGGGCCTGTCCGTCATGCGCCCTGCCCTCAAGCACTTAGTTCACCCTTGACTCGCCCCCCTCCTCCTCACTCACACTGGACTAAGCTTCACTCCTTCTCCTTATGAGCCACATCCCCCTGGTAGAGCTTACTCATCCTGGTTCCTGGACTCACGCCTGGCTTCTGTCCGGTTCTGGCAACTCTGCGAAATGAATGAGAACTGTAGATTATCCACTTAGCAAACACAAGACGTTGAAACAATGTTGATTTAAAGCTTGTACAGCGTCCCAGACGCTGGACCAGAATTGAAACAGCATTGGTTCAAAGTCTTGTAAAGCGCATTGGACCAATCTCGTTTTAAACTGATTCAGCGTCGTAGACGATGGGCCAGCATTGAAACAGCATTGGTTCAAAATCTTGTAAAACACATTGGACCAATCTTGTTTTAAAACTGATTCAGCATCGTAGACGATGGGCCAGCATTGAAACAACAAAACACTACTCACATTGGAACTATCTTGTTTAATCACTGATCCAGCGTCGTAGACGTTGAGCCAGCAATAAACCAACCGTGTTTCAACGTCTTATTCGCAGGTTAGGTTTATCAGGTCGGCGGATGTCCACTGATATAATCTATAGATGCTGGTGTATAGAGGCCTCCGGTGTACAGAGGCCTTGGTCTGCCTCAGGCTACCCTCTGGTGCACAGAAGTATTGGTCTGCCTCAGGCTACCCTCTGGCTATGTGCTGGTGTACAGAGGCATTGGCTTACCTCAGGCTACGCATTGGTCTGTCCCAGGCTACACTCTGGTGCTCAAAGGCATTGGTCTGCCTCAGGCTACCCGCTGGTGTATAAAGACCTATGTCTGCCTCAGGCTACCCTCTGGTGTATAGAGGCCTTGGTCTGCCTCAGGCTACGTGCTGGTGTATATAAGCCTTGGTTTGCCTCAGGCCACCCTCTGGTGTATAGAGGCCTTGGGATGCCTCAGGCTACCCTCTGGTTTACAGAGGCCTTGGTCCGCCTCAGGCTACTTTTGGTCTGCCTCAGGCTACCCTCTGGTGCATAGAGGCCTTGGTCTGCCTCAGGCTACCCTCTGGTATATAGAGGCATTGGTCTGCCTCAGGCTACCCTCTGGTGTATAGAGGCCTTGGTCTGCCTCAGGCTACCCTCTGGTGTATGGAGGCCTTGGTCTGCCTCAGGTTACTTCTTGGTCTGCCTCAGGCTACCCTCTGGTGTATAGAGGCCTTGATCAGCCTCAGGCTATCCTCTGGTGTATAGAAGACTTGGTCTACTCAGGCAACGCTCTGGTGTATAGAGGCCTTGGTCTGCCTCAGGCAATGCTCTGGTGTATAGAGGCTTTGTTCTGCCTCAGGCTACCTCTGGTGTATAGAGGCCTTGGTCTGCTTCAGGCTAGGCTCTGGTGTATAGATGCCTTGGTCTGCCTCAGGCAACGCTCTTGTGTATAGAGATATTGGGCTGCCTCAGGCAACGCTGTTCACAATGAGCACCACATCCAATGCCTTCTTGATTGTTTGATTTGCACGCCTCATAAACCCAGCCACGGCCGGCCGCTGACTAAATATTTTCCAAAGTCTGACAACCGCACAGCTTGCCTCCGCTGCCGTCGTAGATCACGGGCAATTTAAGGATCAGTGGCTGCCACGGATCAAAGAGGTGCGAATCCCCGTCAAGTTTTGTCCCATTGGCTGGGTTAATCCCATAAAGAGGGCGGGGTATATGGCCGGGCGACAGGTGCGCCAAGTAGTCCAGTGCAAATCCAAAAGGCAGTAGCTGCTTACTTTTCAAGTGAGTCGCTACTACCTTGTGGCTTAGAACGCCCAGTAGTCCCCAATTGACTCTTGCGCTCGATCGCTTTTATCACTTTAGTGGCTAGGGATGCGATCTACGCTCTTTTCCACCCATGTTATGGTGCTGGCAGATATCCTCAAATTTAGTCAAAATCATTTGTTTAGATCAACATTTTTCATTCATTCTTCACACAGACCTTCAACACCATCCTCATCACCGACCAAAAGCTTGTATGAAATGTGAATCACTGTGGACATACCAGTGATTAAAATAGCACTGTAGCAACACTGTCAGTCACGTACATTGTTTATTACCCCCCGGGGGGGGGGGGGGGGAGGGCGAGGGGGCTGATGTATGTTACGGCACTACTCATAAGCAGCAGACCCCCCCCCCCTTTAACCCTGGTTGACACAGGGCACTCCGTGTTATCACTTACGAGTGTGTTATCACTGCCTAGGTGGGTGTTATATGCTCCGTTAACCCTCTAACCGCCAAATTATTCAATCTGAATTTTCACCCACTTGAAGTTGTGTCTCGCTGACGCGATCCACAACTTCAAGTGAGTGAAAACTATTCAGATTTGACAAAACGGAGGTCAATTGTTTTTAAATATTGCTGATTGATGTCACAGTTTATCTTTGTCACATGTTTAAAAGGTGGTACTTAATGTGCTAATAAAAAATAAAAACCCGATTATATGCGGCACCGGCGGTTAAAGGGTTAATTGACGATTATCACCACTACACCCCATCTCGCAGAACTTGATGGCAGACGTATCGTCCTATTGGTGCTAAGATTCCCATAAATCCTATCATTGCTGGAAACTCAACAGGTCAGATTTGCAACACGCCACTCTTATATTACATCAGCAATGCTTTACTGCTATGCTCACATCCAACGCCAAAATGCGGTATATGCGTACTTGAAAAGTAAGTAGATGTTGCCTTCTGCATTTGCACGGCAGTAGTGTGTGTGGCATATGGTCTTTGACAATGAAAAAAATAAACCAAGACATAAAAGAGCAGAGGAAAATAGAGCAGAACAGAGCAAAACAGAACAAACCAGAGCAGAACAAACCAGCGCAAAACAGAGAAGAGCAAAACAGAGCAGAATAGAGCAAAACAGCAGAGCAGAACAAACCAGCGCAAAGCAGAACAAAGCAGAGCAAATCAGAGCAAATCAGAGCAATGCAGAGCATCTGAATAGCGCAGAAAAGAGCAGAACAGATAATGGCAGAACAAAGCAGAGCAAAACGAGCATAACAGAAGAGGAAACGTGAAGAGAAGATAACGCAAAAGAAGACAAACAAGAGAGAACAGAACAGAACAGAACAGAACAGAACAGAACAGAGCAGAACAGAACAGAACAGAACAGAACAGAACAGAACAGAACAGAACAGCAGAACAGAACAGAACAGAACAGAACAGAACAGAACAGAACAGAACAGAACAGAACAGAACAGAAAAGAATATAAACCAGAGAAAACCGTGGTAAAGTCGAGAAGATGAGAGAAAAGCAAAATAGATTAAACTAACAATAGAAAAGAATGGAACGAACAGAGCGGATAAAAACAAAGCAAAGCAAAGCAAACCAAAAAAGAGCACAACAGACGAGCACATCGTAGGGCAAAACAAAACAAAACATAACACAACTTAACCGACGAAACGTAACAATCACAAACTCATTTCATAAGTAGATTGCATGCGCACCATTTTTTGAGCTCTTCATCTTATATAGCTGATCATATTTCACGTTTCTTTGAGGATCTGTAGATGTTGTACACGTACTTGGAATTCACCCTCTTGTTTTCATGACAAAATATTGAACAACCTGATGGCAGTTTTATGGCTTCATTGACGATTTCTATGCAATAAAATTTGCAGCGATCGTCCATTCGCAGTGCCCTCTGAGAAAACAGAAGACTTGGAATCACTGTTGTTTAAATGCTGGCCCAGCGTCTGCGACGCTGTCCCAACATTAAAACAACAGTGGGTTGATGTCTCTTGTTCGCAGGGCTATTGCTGCCCTGGGCCGTGCCCTGGGGCAGGACATAGGGCAGCCCCGGGGCAGGGTGTAAACTGCCAATCAGAACAGGTCACAGGCTCATTGTAATCTGATAGCTAGGGTTTCAGTGGCCACTGTGCGTTATGGCTTTACACGGCGCTCATGGTCCGAGCTTCCCCTGACCACCCCACCCCCCGGGGGGAGGTTGCCCTGTCAGGGACCGGGGATCCACCCCTAGCCGGACAGGTGAGGGGTGAAGTGCGGGGGGCAGGCTGCAAACTACACCCTGATTTATGTGTGGACGACCACGCTGGTCACATGACCCCTGATGGGAGACACCCCCCAAGAAGGGTAACAACCCCCCCAAGGCTGGACACTGGCTACCTGGTCAAGAAAGACCAAGAAAATAACAAAATGTAGAAAACTATAGTTTACAAAGTCTATGTGACCAAGCCTACTAAGAATCTTAGAAATTGTTTCTATTGTATTTTTCATTCATTTGAAGCTGGAATTGCCAACGCAATTTCCAGCTTCAAATGACGGAATTTTTTTATTTTTTTTTAAATATTCAACTCCCAAATATTATTATTAGACTAACTGAGCATCTACCATGAACTGTATCATCCATTTCAGAGACATATTATTTGGTTTAATATATTTCTCTCATTTCCATTAGAAAAGTTAGGATAAATCTCAATCTGGAGTTTCTTGTGGGATGGGCATCTAGTCTACTCTTTTTAATAAACGTGGTTTGCTCTTACACCAATGCTAAATGACATGATTTCTTTGTTCGCGTACAACCATTACCTATTGTTTTTTTTTTTATATTTCACATGTCAAGAAATTTAGCATATATTTTATAAAACGTGATCATACACATGAGATAATCCTTCTGAATTTAGTATTAATCAGTGTGAACTTCACGACAGCGGATGTTGAATTTGATAGCTCAAGAAACGATGATAATATTCACGCTAATGAACGTGAGCAATACAGAACATTGCTGCGTGTACTCCTATTGATAATGTGACAGTAGGCTGCTCAGCAATATTATCACATTTCTTAAAGAATCATTCAGCTTCAAAACGCGCATGCCTGGGACGGTCAAGTGTAGGCCAACAGTAGCCTATTGAGTACAGATTGACGGCATTAATATAGCCACTGAACTGATTACAAGATACTACTCAAACGAGACATTGATCCAATGCTGTTTTAATGTTAAGCCAACGTCTGCGACGCTGGCCCAACATTGAACCAACATTAGATAAATGTACAATGTTTGAGAGAAAGTCCTCCTGCCAGAAAACGCAAGACATTTGTATGACATTTATGCAATGTCGGCCCAACGTCATCGACGTTGGTCCAACATTGCATAAAGTCATACAAATGTTTTGTGTTTACTGGGTGACAATACAAACTTGGGGGTCAAGCAGTTTCCAAATCCCCGCAGTAATACAGTCAGTTTGTTTGCAAGTAGGCGACCAAGTAGGGGCAAAAGACAAGGGCTTTGAATTATTACCTCATAGATGTCGCTCAAGTATTTATGAACTTGCTGTGATTTGAGAACTTGCTCTTAATGAGGCTTTGGGTATGAAACGCATATTTAGTATTATTATGGAATAGGGCCTTGGCTTACCCACGGGCACTATTGCCTTCTGGGGGACCCTTGTCCCGCGAATTTTGACAATGTTGACTACACCTTTAAGGATTGGAAGAGAACTGAACAAGATACCAGCATTGCTATCATCTGGCAGACCGCCAGCTGGCAATGACGTATGTCCATCAAGCACAAGATATTGTTCCAATGTTGTTTTGATGTTGGGCCTACGTCGTAGACGTCGTAGATATTGGCCTAACATCAAAACAACATTGGTTCAATATCTTGTGTTTCCTACGTGTATCGTAGCAGACTCCACTCCTTGAACCAATGCTGGGTGAACACTGGACCAATATTGTTGGCATTTTACCAGCAATACTTCAGCATTGGGTTAGTGTTTCCTATTTCACAGGGACCTTGCTTACGTCAAGAAATATAGTCCTCCTATATTCCTTGCTTACGTGTAAGGCTGCCATTTACTTACAATAAGATTACTGTGTCAGATGTAAGAAATTTAGCCAGGTTGAATGTGCACAGCGCAGCTAAATTTTTTACATCAGCTTTTTCAGCTGTGGATGTAACATTTATTCATGTCAATATGCTCACGCTTTGATTTGCTGAAACCTATTTATGTGAACCTACACGCTATTGTAGAATGGTAATCTATATGTAGAATTCTACGATATTTACATCCATTTTGCATGGTATAATATGCATGGGATAATATACCAGGACTTAATATACACATAGTACATACACAGGGTCATCACTAAACACTGATGCAGCGATGAGAACGTATTATAGGTCAAGGCTGATGACCACTATGTAGGACACTACTAGTAAATTAGTAAATGATGTAGGTATAGAAAATCATGTTGATCACAACTCTGAAAAAATACTGAAGCAAACTAATACTATGATTGTAGATGTAACCCATATAAACTGAGATATGTCAGGTGTTATTTACAAAAAAAAACAGTAGGTGTTGATCAGAAGTCTTCATAATCAAAATGATTTCATTAACCCTTTAACCGCCTAATTATTCAATCTGAATTTTCACCCACTTGAAGTTGTGTCTCGCTGACGCGATCCACAACTTCAAGTGAGTGAAAATTATTCAGATTTGACAAAATATGTTCAAATGTTTTCAAATATTGCTGATTGATGGCACATTTTATCTTAAACATGTTTAAAATGTTAGAATGTTAGAATCTCGTATGCCTCTATGGTCACATCAACTGGTTGACAGGTGGGGACTACCTGAATTCCCCACGCCATCGCCAGACGATGTAGCTATTGCAATTCTGAAATATGTTTGTATACATCACGGAGACCAGAGGGATTTTTCAATTTTAAATCACAACAAATATCTTAGTAAGCTTTTTCCGCTTCATTTAAAAAGCTATGTATAATTTGAGTCTACGGCCACTAAAAATATTTAATTCTTTATGTTTTTGGAAAATCGCAACAGCAGTAAAAAATTGTGTGTTGATGCCACCGTAACATGCTTAGGGTTTAAATTTAACATGGACATCCAGTGTGCCACCCTAGCAGGAAGAATGTTACCACATAGAGTCCTGCAAAGACAGAAGACAGTAATTGCTTACTTGAAAAGAAAGCAGTTACTGCCTGTCTTTGCACTGCAGTATAGACTTATATAGACATCAATTTAGCTGCTGTGGCAGGCAGAGGGCTGACATGTGTAGGGACACCTAGCGGCCGTACTCAGTGTCCTTGACATGCACCTCAGGCACCCGGATCAAGTCCTGCGGGATCCCCTGCAAACACCACATGGTCACCCACCCGGCATCGGCTCAATAACGGGCCAACTGGCCCGCTATTGAGCCGATGCCGGGCCAAATTCTCCGCTCGGGATCCCGGCGCGGAATTCAAGGACGCAGTTCACAGGGATCCCGCACAATTCGCCGCATGGATAGGTCGATCCCTCGGGAGGATCCGTATAAAGGGCGGGCCTTTCCGAGTGGAAGCGCTGCCGGAACGTCGACAAACAGAATGTCACCCGTAGCATCTCCCCACTGCCCAATGTCGGGCCAGCGTCGAAGCCAATGGGCCAACATTGAGACAACATTGGGTGAATGCTTGCTGGGTGGGTACACGATGTTATTGCGACGTTGAATCAACGTCTTTCAGGTTGATTCAAATAGCGTCGTGTACCCAGTGGATGATCAGCGGGTTATGCATACGACTCAGGCCCAACGTCAAGCCAATGCTGTACGAACATCATGTTAATTGATGAATGATGGAGCTGGGCGGCCTAGATGAGATGGCCTCTGATTGGTCTAGGATCTAGGTCAGCTCGTTAAGCTGGACCACTGTTATTCCCCAATTGGGCAATAAAACTGATACAATATAACTTTATTAAGTAAAATGTTAAGTAATTTAAATCGTTCCAATTTTATATAATTTTAAGCAATCTATCGGAATAGTGCTATCGGTATATTTTAAATCTTCTAATTTTAGTTAGATTAGAATAGTTGTGGACGGTTCATGTTTAAACCAGTCAGCTCCCTGTTTAAAACCGTGTGAATAATTATGACCAATGATGACGTGTTGATGTTTATGTCAGAAAAACATGCAAATACGACCAGGACATGGTTTTTAATTATGTTCCAACTTTAACACTGCGGTGGACGATTTAACCCTTTAGCCGCCAAATTATTAAATTTAAATTTTCACCCACTTGAAGTTGTGTCTCGCTGACGCGAACCACAACCTTAAGTGAGTGAAAATTATTCAGGTTTGACAAAACGAAGGTCTACTATTTTCAAATCTTGTTGATTGATGTCACGTTTTATTTCAACATATTTAAAAGCTGATAGGTAAAGTTATAACAAAACGAATAGATTCGGTACCGGCGGTTTAACTCTTACAGCGCGGGAATCGACTTTAGTCGTCAGAATCTGACGTCTATAGACGTCTAAAGGCGATCCCCGCGTACAAGGGTAAACATATTTCTAACGGCCGTAGACCCATAACATAGGTATTCAAATGAAGCGGGAAGAGATAACTAAGACACTTATGATGATTTTAAATTGAAAAAAACCCTTTTTCTCCATGATTTATACAAATATATTTCAGCGTTTTAATAGCGAAGGATGATTGCTGTCCCAACTTTAACACAGCGATGGACGATGTTTTCTTTCTAGGACAGACAGCTATATGTTGGTTATCTCAGGTGATTGTCACCAGAGAAATGTTGGCTGTGGTAAAACCAGTGATATATGGGTTTATAATGCAGTGTGAGTGATGACACATTTGCCTGACAGTTTGATTTAGCATCCCTGACACACAGAATGTGCGTTTTTACCCCTGTTTTTAGGCTTGGCGGGTTTACGTAAGCGGTTCTGGCGTGGTCGTATGTTTTGTGAATGCCGTATATACCAAGGAATCGGGCTTGCAGGTTAAAGCTGTGTATGTTTCTGGTTTTAGTTGTACTCCGGTTGCCTCTATCTCTGTGATCAGCGTGGTGTTTGCTGGGTACAGATGTGTCCCGTTGTACGTACACAGTGGACTACTCCTTTAACTCTGTGCTTAGCAGATCTGTTCTGAGGCAGGACAAACACTTGTTTACAATGATTACTCCGCATCATGAGAAGTGCGCAGGAAACAACGTAATAATAATAATTATTAAATCAAAATAAAGCAATAATTACAAAAAACGATGGAGTGTGAACACACGAAGCTATCTTTACAAGAGGCCAGTTGTTAGCTATGTTAACCCTTTTCTCATTTAAATTTTCATCCACTTGAAGTTGTGTCTCGCTACCGCGACCCACAACTTCAAGTCGGTGAAAATGATCCACATTTGTTTAACTTGAGACCAAATATTTGCAAGTATTGGTGTTTAAACGCTCATTTTGCTTAGCGATGGGGAGATGACATTGCTTGCTCGCCAGACACAGGATTCGCAATTAGAGCCCCGGTGGTCTGAAACCAACCACGCTACCTCTCGGTCACAGAGGCTCCCCACAATAGTTATGATCGAGCGGGGAAAAAACTTTTGTTTCTTTGGAACCAGAATGGCAGATAGTTGAGCCCGCCAGCTCCGACTTTCTCGACAGGCAGCTTTAACCTCTGCAGCATACTATGGAAGAAAACTGATTTAAATACTAGTGTGTTTTGTGATGTAAGTCATTTTTTTACCATTTCCACAGTCTCAAGTTTTGGCCATCGCTGATCCGGTATCTCTTGGTTAACTGGGTTGCTCCCCAGACTTGCCAGAGCTGATCCATGCGTATCCCGCACCAACGGATCACTGGCCAGCGCCGCGACAATGCTCACCCAACGTCTCCGACGCTGGATGAGCATTGGCACGGCGCTGGCTCATCTCGTGGGCTTTTCTTCTGGATATGAGTGACGTTGCGGCCTGTGCGGACAAACACACGTCACCTCGTATTACGGGATCGTCAGGGATCCTCCTATTAGGGGCGTTTTGCTGTGGTATGGAAAATCACACGTGGGAGAAATGCTCACGGACTCGGCATCTGGATCAGTCCCGATCCATGCACACGTCAGTTACCCCTCAACCATTACTCATCAGTCATTTATACTGGCTCCCTGTGTGTCCTTCTACCTGAAGTAGAGGTATGCAAAAATACAGACTTTCAACTTTTCTGTAAATCCTGCACTAAAAAATCCTGTGGCATAACTTCCCAAAACTCAGTATACTGCTTTTCAAGAGAGCTACAAAATGTTCAGATTTCCCTGAAAAAGGGTAAAGTACTAAGGACATTTTCATATAAATATACCAACACTTTCTCTACCAGGCACAAGGACTTGGCCCATGTTATGTGTTGAAGTCTATATATGTTAGGTCAGAACAACTGATTATGACGATTATGTGCTAGTTTAAACATACAAGATACAACGTACCAAACCAGCCCTGTCTAGAAAACATTTCCGTTTTACAGCTGCAAAATTTTTGTAAGTTATTAAGTGCTCTCAGCAAACACGTTCAACCAATGCTGGTTTAATATTGGCCACCGTCTATCATACTGGGTCCAACATTAAACCAACATTGGTTCAAAGTCTTGTGCTTACTGAGTTTATGTCTAGATTGGTTTGTAAGTTTCACTGCCATTGAGATTCAATAAAGCCTCGTGATTCTATTTTCCTTGGTTATAATAACATAGGCCAAAGTTATTGATGTGTGGGTGTGACCATGGAGATTTGCCTTGGTGTGACTAAGTAAAATAGAATCATGATTATATTTCCCTTGGTGTGATTTAAATTAAAAACCCTGATAAAGGGAACACATTCTTACAGGGCTTTACTATGATTACTTGACTTGACTGTTTTCTGAAGAAGGGCTGTTCTAAGTTTTAATTTCTAACGATCATTCATTTTCAATTAACACTTACATGGTAATGCGTCTGTGCAAGCACCATACGCTGAGCCAATGTCGATTTTAAGTTGGCCCAACGTCTTCTCCGTTGACCCAACATTGGCTTTACTTATCGTGGTTGCTGGGTTCAAGGAATATAGAAAAAAATTTCTTGCTGGGTTTAATTACATCGTGTTGACAACGGATAATCTCCTGTATTGCGAATTCAACCAATTTCATCAATATTTTAAGGATGAGTTATAGATGTTTCGCTCAAACAGACAAGTTCTTATTCGACATTGAACTTTTGACTTGACCACTTGGTCGGACTCTTTGGCACCAGTATACGACCTGCGTTTTATGGTACTGTATGAGGGGACATGACCTGTGCATTCTCCACACTGATTTTATCAACAATACCCGGCATTGTCCGGTTTAACACCATGAAAGACCTGTAACAGCCTTAAACACATTACAACGATTTTCCGGTAAATCTCCGAGTACACACGACACATTGACCTAATGCTGGTTTAATGTTGGGTCAGCGTCGTAGACGCTTTACCAACATTAAAACAACATTTGGTCAGCATTTCGTACCTGCTGAGATGCCATCGTTCGGGCAGAAAACAGGAAGTTCCAAATATTTGTGTCAGAGTAAATAAAAAATAAAATCCGTGTTCTCGTTGTTATGTAATTTATATGTTTTATTTTATCATCCACAAGGGCATGATACATATACTTGGTCCAGATTAACACATCTTTGCATAAGTGTCATGATATGCAACCCTGTTTTGTGCTGGTGGATCTAGAAAAATAGAACCAACTTGCTCTGATGGATTGACTGTATTGTATGTTTGTTCTATATTGTCCTGCTATACTTCTTTTGCAGAATGCACCCAGTTTCAATCGACAAATACATACACAGAAAACTATAAAGAACATGTGTTTTATCTGAATTTGATTAATATTAAAATGAATTACAACAATTGTGAAATAATGTAAAAGATTGCATTAACCCTTTCAGTGCAGGGGCCGTGTTTATAAGTCAGAATCTGACGTCTGTAGACGTCAGATTTTGAAAAGAAGAATTAAAAAATGTATAATGTTCGTAGAACATATGTATTGAAATGAGCAGAGAAGAGCTAACTAAGACATTTATGATGATTTCAAATTAAAAAACCCTTTATTCACCATGGTTTAAGCAAAAATAATTCAGCGCTTAAGGGTTATCACCATTTATTTCTAACCAGCTGTTCACTGACGTGCTGTTTAATTTGCATGTCGGAATAATGGCATTTAGATCCAGTGTGATCAACTATTGGACAGTTGTGCAATAAAATATATTTATTTCAAGTGGTTGTATCTGTTTTGGACAGTGGCAGATATAGGAAAGCTTATTACCAAAGTGAATATTTGCCTAATAGTAAAATTTTGTGTTAAAAATGGTAAAGATTGATTTACCTTGTGTATTTTATTTGTATATTTATAGTGATTTATACTTAGCTTCCTTATCAAACTCCAAGTTTCCACAAAACATACCAAAAAAACATGTGTTCTGCAGTTCGCATTTAAATTTCAATGGCAACGACGTCTGTTGTTTGAGATTTCATGAATGGGTAGGTATGAAGAAAACACTTGTGCCCATTATAATTCAAATCTCACAATCCAAGTGCTGACAAATTATAATCTAAATGTCTAGACATACATTATGTAGATGAGGGACATCTATCATTACCCACACTGTATTATCCCCCCTGAATTATCAGCCGGTATTTTTCATTTATTTGAAATAAATAAAAAATATATAAAAATCTTTGAAAAATATACATCTTCCCTGTTGAAATATTCGATTAACTGAGCAACAGTAACACACTATTTTAATCATTTCATCGGCATATTTTTAAACAATCTTGAAATCGTGTATATATTTATATATGTACTCGAGTCCAGTAAGACAAGTGCTAACCCCAAATTGTTAATCCCCCCACCCCCCCCCAAGAAGATGTGAATCCTACGCCATCCACAACTGCAAGTGGGTAAAAACATACATGTGTTCACTATTTGAATCCACATATGCCATTGTAGCAAAAGAATCTACATTTCCCCTTAAAATTTGCTTATTTCATCGACAAACAAAAAGTTAAAAACCTCTCTAGACTCGATTAACACGTTAGGTGTTAAGTCTCAGAATAATCAGACGGTAATGACTGAGTATGAGTTTTCTGATAACAAGTGGTCAGTGTGGGCAGTGTGTGGTCAGTGGGCTGTTATTACTGGCGGGTCCTGTCCACTGCAAACCCCTCTTTAGCATGCCAGATTTCGCGTCTGAGATTTAAATCTCACGGGAATAAATTCAAAGAAAAGATCCGATTACAATCCACCTTTTATGTCCCGAAGTGTTAATAAAAAACACCCCCACGTTCCATACATATCCTGGATTGTTTGTTTTTATCTCTCATTCATTTAAAGCTAACGCAATTTCTAGCTTCAAATGACGAAACATATTTTTTGAAAAAAAAAAAAAATTCATGTTGAAGGATTTGATAAATTGATTACGTAACACAAACTATTTTATCAATTTCACTGACCCACCATACGGGACTAACTTACATTTAACCTAAATGCAAAATAAAAGAAGTAGATTTATCTATTTTTATCATTAAAGGCTCATATCACTGAATTTTATAAGAGTCTGATTTTAAACACCGCAAGTACTATATTTTATTCTTGAATCATTAAAAAATACCATAAATATTCTCAATACTGGAGGCGATTTATGAATTAACAAAAGTAATATGTTTGGAAATTTAGCGCGAAAACCAAAATTAGAAAAAACGGAATACTGCTTGATATTTCGATATCTTATATTGCACGTCGTTTCTCAGTACAGCCCACACGGGCTGACCGTGTGTAGCTTGACCATTGGTCAGCCGGTCAACTAATCAGAGTGGGGAAAGATTTCACGCAGCGCTGCTAACGATAATGGCGCGCAGTGTTTCCGGTCCAGCGCGCGTGCGTCCGCGCCTGCGCACTGAGGCAGGGCGGGCTCTGACGCGAGGCAGACGATATTGTGAATAAGCAGAAAGCGCGGCGGCCGAATTTGCACATAAAATCCTCTGAAAATCACTGTTTTTCCGCCAATAATCACCCTGGGCTCACGTGATTGCCTCACTTAATTATCCAGCCAAATATGCATGGAGCAGATTGTAAACGCGTGGCCTATCAGCGAGCACCAGACTCACTAACTCATCCCACCAGTGATTTGATGACATTAATCAATGAATTAACTCACTATTATTCATCCTGAATTGTCAACAAGTTCCACACTCTGCTGTAGATTCCTCTAAAATTGTTTTTTTTTTTAATATAGCAACTGTTGTTTATTTTTAGCTTGTATATTGAGCAGAAAAAATATAATGTTGTCAGAAGAACGAAATAATCAAATTAACTAAAATAGTAACTTTGATTTTTTCTGTGGAATTTTTTCTAACTCACTCACTCACTCACTCACTCACTCACTCACTCACTCACTCACTCACTCACTCACTCACTCACTCACTCACTCACTCACTCACTCACTCACTCACTCACTCACTCACTCACTCACTCACTCACTCACTCACTCACTCACTCACTCACTCACTCACTCACTCACTCACTCACTCACTCACTCACTCACTCACTCACTCACTCACTCACTCACTCACTCACTCACTCACTCACTCACTCACTCACTCACTCACTCACTCACTCACTCACTCACTCACTCACTCACTCACTCACTCACTCACTCACTCACTCACTCACTCACTCACTCACTCACTCACTCACTCACTCACTCACTCACTCACTCACTCACTCACTCACTCACTCACTCACTCACTCACTCACTCACTCACTCACTCACTCACTCACTCACTCACTCACTCACTCACTCACTCACTCACTAGCTTTTCATAGTTGTTTGTTGTTTTCATGGCTTACAAAGTAATATAACTATGTTATTAATACATTTTAGGATTTCAATTCAATTGAATTATTGCAGCTCGTATATTGCAATATTTTCCTTTTCTTTTTATTAGCAGATTTCTTAAGTTCATACCCCATCCCTCTACACTACGTAACTATATAAGTTTTCTAACAACAGAGAAAACATATATTATAAAGAAACAAGCAGATATCAATGTGAACCAACAAGAACTTTGTAGGTTTAGACATTCATTGTAGACTGAAATTGATTGGTGATATTAAAATAATTGTACTTTCATAGTGTAATAAATAACTTGTCAAATCCACTTAAAAATTATTCATATTCTATGGAGAGCCCATACATATACATGCACATAAATGTTCTGCCTATCTGTATGCTGGTGGTGTACACTACAATTAACTTGGTCTGCTATTGGTATTTTTACCACACGTGTGTGCGTCCATCACTCAATTCCAGCCTCACAGAAATACGACAACATCTGCTCAATATTGGACCAACGTCGTAGATGTCGGTCTAACGTTGAACCAATGTTAGCCATGGATGTTGCTGAATCGGGATTTCTGTTCAATCATCACTGCGGCAGGTCTATGCCAGCAATAGAACCAACACTGTGGTCAGTCAGCACTGCAGTGACCTTAAGATTAGCCCAATAACCTGACATATTAATCCCCAGGGGATCATATTTGAGGGGACATGGGATGCATATGGATATAATATACTTTCCCGCCCTCATCCCTGCCCTCCTAAATATGACGTACACGATTATGTGAAAAGAG
Source organism: Flabesymbios commensalis (assembly GCA_964017125.1). Classification (NCBI taxonomy): domain Eukaryota; kingdom Metazoa; phylum Annelida; class Polychaeta; order Terebellida; family Flabelligeridae; genus Flabesymbios; species Flabesymbios commensalis. The sequence continues at coordinate 15,761,526 of OZ024918.1, read as the reverse complement.
CAGAAATATCATGTAAACTGTTTTTTTGTAGAGGTGATATTTTCACAATTTATGCCCTGTCTAGGGTCCAAAGCGTCCCTCAATCCGCATTCTGCCCGGGAAGCTTTTCCGGGAAGCCGGGTGTCATGCTAACAACAAGTCATATACAGAGGGGGAAGATTAATGTTAGACCATCAGTATGCCCAACGCATACAGGACCATTGGTATATATAGGTCATACCATGTTATTATCAGGTTAAATTCGCTATTATTTACCAGCCATTTGAATCTGGTGTTGACAAAGCAAATTCCAGCTTAAAGTCACAATTTATTTTTATGTTTTAAAGAATAAGATTAGAAATTTCCGAAATTTAATTTGATAAATTTCGTTCGCAGTAAACACAAAACATTTGTATAACATTTATACAACGTCGACCCAACGTCTTCTACGTTGGCCGACGTTGTATACATGTTATACAAATGTCTTGTGTTTACTGGGAAGGCATTACATTTGATTTGAAACGTTCTCGGCAAAGAAGAATATTCCTACGAGGGATTGCATAATGACTTAATACACATGTGGGATTACTTACCCCTCTACCGTTACATACAACGAATCATAGTCGTCTTTGATCTGTTTTATTAGCAGGTTTCCCTTAGAGCGCTGAATTTTTTGATGAAAACCTTGGAGGCCAAAGGGTTTTTTTCAATTTGAAATCATCATAAATGCCTTTGTTAGCTCTTGCTGATTCATTTGAATACCTATGTCATGGGTCTATACGACCATTGGAAATATTTTTATTTTTACAGTGCGTTGATCGACTTTAGACGTCAGAATCTGACGTCTTCAGACGTCAGATTCTGACGACTAAAGTTGATCCCCGCACTGTAAGGGATAAATTACAGTAATTCGGAATAAAATAAGTGTTTGAAAGTCACTATTTGCGAATGTTTAGTCTCAAATTAAACAAATTTAACATAAAAAGGATTCATTCATATGCCGATGTGAAATGAAGACAAAGTTGTTTATATAAAATTATTTAAATATTAGGCTACCACAAGTTTACACTTACATTCGGACCAAGTATGGCACAGCCTGTCACATGATGAGATCAGCTATCATTCAGTTTGTATTTACATTAGGGGGTAGAATACCATGCTTTGGCCTAAAACCCCACCCCTTTTACGTAATATTAATATCACATACGGTTTCATCAAAAACACAAATTGATCTACTGTTGAATTAATGTTAGCCCACCGTCTGCGCCACCAGATGTATATTTATTAATCTATTATTATCGTGTATGCACAGCAGAGTCTGAATTAAACTTGTACTCAGTACTTGTCAGAGTATGTAAGAATCAGAACAGAGCAAGAGCTGATACTATGATCTTTTTCAAGCAAACAAAACATAAAGTTAGGCAATGCCACATGAAACCAGACGACAAGGTGATATTTTGATTCTCTGGGAAAACGCTTTCAATGTGTATTCATATAAAATAATCTACAAACATACATTTTGAGATCGTTGGCAAAGAACAAAGAACAAAAAAATCGTTCACATTGCATCTTTTCAGGCTGATTGTATTTCTAAAACAACTTTTAAAATAATAATAGCACCGTGATATTTAGGCCGCTACAGCGATTAATGTAAAGAAGGGGTCTATAGGGATAAACGTGCAAATGATGTCATCATTTGTATATGGGGAGACTAACCCAGTAAGCACAAAACATTTGTATAACATTTGTAAAACGTCGGCCCAACATCTTCGACGTTGATCCAACATTGTACAAACTCTTGATTAACAAGGCAAACAAAGCGGACCTTCTGGAGATTTTGAAAAAGGGGCACGCTATTTCTCAATTGCTATCTTTTGTCGGCATTATCAGGTTCACGCGTACTGCTCACTGAATAATTGTCTTCCCCAC
>OZ024918.1:15552118-15749618 GCA_964017125.1 Flabesymbios commensalis | reverse complement strand
ACAAATGTCTCATTTGGCTCACTTTGAGGGGATGACCGGTGTGTTATTGTGAGAGAATGACAAATGTTCCGCTGTTAGGGAATGACGAATGTCTCCATGTGAGGGAATGACGAATGTCTCACTTTGAGAAAATAACGAATGTCTCCATGTGATGGAATGACGAATGTCTCACTTTGAGGGAATAACGAATGTCCCACTTTGAGGGAATGACGAATGTCTCAATGTGAGTGAATGACGAATGTCTCATTGTGAAGGAATGACGAATGTCTCACTTTGAGGGGATGACGAATGCCTCACTGTGAGGGAATGACGAATGTCTCAATGTGAGTGAATGACGAATGTCGCACTTTGAGGGAATGACGAATGTCTCACTCTGTGAGAATGACGAATGCCTCAATGTGAGGGAATGACGAATGGCTCATTGTGAAGGAATGACGAATGTCTCACTGTGGGGGAATGCCGAATGTCTCGCTGTGAGGGAATGACGAGTGTCTCACTTTGAGGTAATGACGAATGTCTCAATGTGAGGGAACGACGAATGTCTCAATGTGAGGGAATGACGAATGTCTCAATGTGAGGGAATGACGAATGTCTCAATGTGAGGGAGTATGACGGATGTTAATATTTTGTTTGACTTTGGTCCGGGCTGGATTCTATATCAGAAGTGTCACCCCTCAGCAAACGCAAAACATTTGTATAATATTTGTACAATGTCGGCCCAACGTCTTCGACGTTAGACCAACATTGCACAAATGTTATACAAATGTTTTGGCTTTACTGCGCTAATACTGTCTCTTCTACAGCTGCAGAGTGTCCTGTTTGCCTCCCATTTTTAACAATAGTCGTTCACATTGACCGTGGTGAATAATTTTCACCGAGGATCATGTCAAATGGTCTAACTTCAAAACTAGTTGTAACAACTTCGATAAAAGTTTCAGGGAATCATGACATGAATGGAGAATAGTGTGTGGGAGAATTCATTGAAAAATCCGCGAAATTCATTCCCCCTGGTCGATGAATTTAATGTGAACTTCACTATAACGTGATGCATTATAAGTCACCCAGAGGAAGTAATGACTAGAGCGTTAAATTTCAGTGGTTCAACTACAATGCTGTGCAATGCTTGCTTGTACAGTAAGCAGTTATTGCTTTTACGTTTTTGCTCTATTGTCTTTAGTATCATTAAAGCGCCATATAGTTCTGATCATAATACTTGTCAGAACTTGTCTGTGGGAACAGCATATCAGATCGTGTATTTTTGGACCAGAGTTCACTATATAATGCTGTGTTGATTTCTATAAATAACGAACAGCTTACTTATTTATGTCCCCCCCCCCTCCCCTGCCCCACCTCTAATCTGATAAATATCCAGAGAAAGTAGGTTATAGTCCAGCTGCTGATGCCAAATGGCAGGTCGTGTGAGGTCAGGGGCCCTGATTGCCCAGCAGACTGACCACTCACTGACCAGAACACTACCCTCTCTGTTTAGGAATAAGCCGCCAAAGCAATGGGCTACTTCAGTATATTCACACACATTCACCCTACAAGTAGCTAATTACAACGAATATTTAATATTGTATTCATATAGAAAACTAGGTTTTTGAAATAAAATAATTCCACGAAGCAAATGTGTTTCTTTCATCTGAACTAGATATATATAGATATAGATATTCTTCCAAGTTTATTATTTTGAAAAAAACTTTGGTTTAAAGCTTATGCAGCAGATAAATAGAATAAGGTATTTTTTGCAAAGGTTTTGTTCATAGAACAAGCAATCAAGTATTAAAATGTTCAAAGGAATGTGGGTTATCGAGAAAGAGCAATGGTAACTATCCATCATCATTCAAAAGACTGAGTGAGTCGACGCTGGCCCAACCTAGATCCCACTTTACGTATTGTGATTGCTGGGAGGAGACTAGGATAACAGCCATCATAAAGTGATAGTAGAGCACAAAGACTTGTGTGTCTTCATTTCAATCAAAGCGTAGATACATCCATCAATGATGTCTGTGTCAGCTTCTAAATTAGAGCCACAGACATTATGTCCAAGAATAACCATCAAAGCTCTACATGAATCTAATAAAAACAACTTAAATTTTTACCCACTTGTAGTTGTGTCTCGCTGCCGCGACCCACAATTTCAAGTGGGTGAAAATTACTCATATTTGTTAAATTAGGGACACCACATTTACAAATTTGGACTCCTGAACCCATATTATTCCCCCCAATATCACCAATAAAACATATTAAAAACAACTATATTCGCCCTCAGCGGATTAGAGTTATTACAGGATACATTGGCCCAGCATTGGCTAAAGTGCATGGTTCAGATTGGGTAGTGACACCGGATATATTAACATTTTATAATCCTACATGGTGCATGTTCACTGGCCAATAAAGATATTTATTTGTGCGGTGATAAAACAAACAAATCTAAACATAGCTGATTAGAAATTCTGTGGCAGTGCCCAAAACTTTATATCAAGTACTTAGTAGAACCAGAGAAGATGTGTTTATGAAATGTCCTTTTCGAAGGGATAGACATCACATGGATCAAGGAGGGTACATGGATGTATGAATGTACTATTACCTGCATAAGAGGAACCTAGTGATTGGATAAGCACACATTCACGTGGATAAATGCAGTTTCTAGTGTAATATCCCACAGTTGTGACGAATCTCATAATTTCGTCAAATTACTGATTAATTGACTAAAAATTTAGGGACACATTGGTAAATCAAGGATCTAGATTGTTAATATATTCTGGTGAAGTTATGTTTATAAATATTTTACTGTCACCTGTTGGCTGTCATCATTAGGACGAAGGAAACCAAAACCAGTGGATTTCATACCATGCAAAAGCGTTTCGTGGGTGCCTGTGTATAATATGTTGCCACCAAATTTGCGTAACAGTACTGCACTATAATGTGGCTTGCAAAAGTTACAAAATAATGGGGAGTGAATAGAAAACAAAACAAGAAAGTGGAATTTCTTCAGAATGAATCACACATAGACAACAATTTAATAAGGTGACTTTACTGGACTCAAGTTAAACCTTACAACGCTAAATATTTTTTTTATAAACTATGGAGACTAAAGAGTTTTTTCAATTTGAAATCATCATAACGTGCTTAGTTAGCTCTTTCCGCTTAATTTGAATACCTGTGTTATGGGTGTATACGGTCAATTTAAATATCTTATCTGTCTATGGACGTCATATTAACCCTTTCAGGCCTGAATTTACCATTGTCATCTTCATCCACTACAAGCCGCGAATTGCTGTCGCAATTCTCGACTTGTAGTGGATGAAGATGATTTGATGTGGTTTAAAAATTGCAGAAAATTGCCATGCATTGGTAAAGCAGCTTCAATGATATTTTCATTCTAAAACCCTTGGTTGTAGGAGAATTAAGTCTGTTTTCAGGGATGTAACTGATGCTTTAATGCATCGTGAGGGCTTAAAGGGTTAAGACGTTTAAATTCGATCCCCTCACTGAAAGGATTAAAGCCAATATGTTTTGGCCAATATGTGTCGTATTCCAAAAAAACGTTGTCATTATAAATAAGGGGTGTATATCCCTTAATAATGAAACATGCGCGTTGCTGCAAAATAGGACAAAGTGTGAGATAGAACCCTCTAATACCCATGTTGACAATGTAGATCTACGCACCTCAGGCATCTGTGCATTACGACTACTGCCATGCAAACCCAAAAGGCGGTGACTGCTCACTTTTTAAGTAACCAGCTACTGCGTTTTGGTTTTTCAGAGTAGAATAGAGATCTGCATAATGTCTTAGTTTGTGGAGACCTGCATCTAGAGGTGTGATCGTGCCATGTGCCTCACCCATTACCACTCCTCAAGCTGGTCAGTTTTTTATCGCTGCATGGTCGATATAACAGCAGGCCTGATGACTGACCATAAACTTCTTTGTATGTCCGGCCATTACGGGGGCTGCTGAGTATATTGCACGTACAATATAGTGAGCTCTAAGTAAGCAATCTACCATACTGTACATGTGTAAACACAGAGACAGTGACACTGGCAGCAACATTGTTTTTAAGTGATAGTGTTTGTTTATCTGTTCGCTCTTACAGAATACATCCACCAAAAGTGCAATAAATGGCACTCAGTTAAACATATAGAAGCAAGGCATGAAATGCAAACACGGATAAAACTCAAGACAACATTTGAGCAGCAAACGTCAACTTTCTTTTTATTTGCATCCAGGAACTCATTCTGTAATAAAGGAAGGCGTCCAAGAAAAAAGGGATTGTTGCACATAATAATTATGAAGCACTGTCATGAAGACGTATAATATAAGATTACGCATAATATACAATCTGCAGTCAGCCATTCTCAAGCATTCTGAGTGAGTGAATATTGCTTTACGTCACTTTGTGCTCAATCATGACGATTTTGCGACAGAAGGAAGCCCGAAGTCGGGACAACGCCCGACTCTTATCGAGTGACTTCAAATGTTCTTCATAGTGCACAGTACCAAGGACAGTACTACACACTCCAGGCCTCTGAACAATGTGGACCACTGTATTTGCTGAACCTCGATGACAATCATGCGACCCGACTGGGATTAGAACCCAGTACCTCTGAGTTTCGAGCCACAATCGAATCGAATGAGCCACCATTATAAACCATGACGAATGCTGTGAACACGAATCATTGATTTTATTTTAATGTGAAAATCTCTGATATACTATGATATTGTCACACGAGATACTTTCTGGTATTAGCGTTACATATACAGCTGGATAAACGCGCCCGAGTTCACTGTGAATAAACTCTGCTAAAAAAAACACGTACAAGAAAATGTAACAACTGTGAATTGGCAGTCGGTGCCTCGGGCTAGATAAGACAGTATACGACAAAGCAACATGCGCCCGGGAAAGTCATAGAGCCCCCTATTACACAGAAAACACAAACCTGTCGGAGTGCAAAGCGAACCATCATTGTGGCAGTGTTGGGTCCAGTTTACAAATATTGCGCCATCGTTACTTCGACGTTTGGCCATACAGTTATTTTCGCTGATTCGCACCCAGCGACACTAAGCATTACCCGAGTGCTGGTTTAATGTTGGGCCAGCGTCTGAGACGCTGGCCCAACATTAAACCAGCATTCGGTCATTGTCCTTTGCCTCCTGGGCGATGTTCTGTTAATGTGTCGAGGTGAAAAAATAAGTGAACTGGTGAGCTGGCCTACGCCTATAGCCCTGCTATCTACAACGGCATCCGGGGACGGGCAGAAAAAAACAATATGCGAGATAAACAAAGCCAAACAACGCCACATTATTTGCCACTTTTATCTGGGGAGGAGGTCTGGATTTTTTAGGACCCTTGAGTGTGTGCTTTTTTTTGCCTTCTGCCACCACGGTCATTTTCCGAGTTGCTGCAGAAGTTACGATAGTGGATCGCTGACAAGAAGCTGGTGTAATGTGCTGTTTTAGAGGCTGTATCTGGTCTGGGCCTCTTGGGGCCAGGATAGGGCCATTTGAGGCTCGGGGCTATGGGCATTTACTCCCGGGGTGCCGGGTGATTCCCGTGGTTTATGTGGTAATAACCATCTTTACTGATCCCTCTATTGAACGTGTGTGCCCAGGCCTGGTCGGCCAATCGGCTAGTACAGAACCGACACTCCCTGGCAAAGCAAACTCACTCTATCTGCAAGATTAATAGAAAGGATAAAAACTAGCCGCCTAAAAAGTGGATAATAAATGAAGGGCTGGAGCCGCATGGGTGTGACAAACTGGCTAATAGGAAGCCCGGCCAGTCAGTTAAAACAATACAGTCTGCCAGTACACACGCTCTTGGATACATTCCGACGGGTGTGGACCTCATTTGCCGAGGTCTAACTCATCCCGAGCCCTCACGATCTACTTGGATACGGACCCACTGATCCTGTCTGCAATGCTGTTCCAGGACGCTTGACCAAAGGGGCAACGTCCTGCTGACGCAGGACGTCGCCCCTTTGGTCAAGCGTATAGTCACTTACAGTTCCAGTGTGTATATACGCAAAGTATGTATTTTCAATTCTTATGACGACTGCATGGATGAGTTTTCTCAAGGTGATCTTCATCTAGGTTACCCCGTTATGGCAGCAGTCGATGGCGCGCCCAGAGAGCCATGTACTGGCTGATCGTGTATGGGCATTTCTCGCTGTCCCGATACAGGGCTGTATAAGGATGCTAAAAAAAATACACGCTCCAGAATCGGGAATGGCCCCAAAAGACCGGTGTGTGCAAAACAGAGACAACGCCTCAAGTATCTGGCTTGCAGCAGCCGCGGCCGGCGTGATGCTGCCCTAGAAATAACGCCTAGAAGAGGGATGATAAACCTGCATAGTGTGTGTGATGGTGAGCGTCATAGGCGGCAAAAGTGAGGGTGCGAGGGGAGCTGGGGTTCGAGCCCCGCGCTGACCTGTACGTGTGAAGTGTCACTCATGCGCCACATCAGACCGGAGGGTGGGTGTCTCCCTCCCTTGGATGGTCTCTTTCCAGAGATAGCTTGGCGACCTTGACTTGTAGAACAAAGGGATCTTCAGGACTCGCGCTTCGACGTCCAGGTAAGACACAAGAAAACACTCGGACTAAGGGGATCAGATCCCTGGGGTGAGGTAGGAGGGCTGGGGTGACACACTTTGAGCCAATGTTGTCTTGATGGTGGTCCAGCGTCGCAGACGCTGGACCACCATCAAAACAACATTGGTTTAATTGTGTATATTTGCAATCCCGGTGTTACTCGCACCACTGACCTTCTCCATGCGACCAAACCCTGGCCGTATTAACGGGACTTGACGGCCAAATCGGCCGCAATTCTGGAGATTGCAGTTGCTGTCACGTTTGGATTAAGTGCCCTGGCATTGACACTCCCTGCTGAATCCACTTCAAATTGTCATTCCCCCCACGCGGTGATTCACACCGTCAAACGAATGAAAATTACCGAATTTAACACAATATTGATCTCCAGAAACACAGAGTCATATGTGTATATTCTTAGATTTTTATGTATAAGTTATTGATTGGAGTACGTATTTTATGGCAGATCTCTGAATATCAATGGTATCACTGTTGCTTGTCCCGGTTTCAAGAGATGCTCAGCAAGTGTTGGTTAATCGTTGGTCAAGCATCGCAGCCGTTGGACCCGTGTTTGCTGGATTATCATTCCCACCCTGGACAGGGGGGGGGGGGGGGGGGCGTAAGTCCATTATGCTAGCAGGTGTTTGCAGTAGGGTTACCCCTTTGTCTTGCATACCCCTCTTTACCAGGGCACCTATGTAAATACCCCTTTTTCATATTCATAACAATCAGCCTGCCACACTACTTAGCGCCTTTTTATAATTTTGTATCCCACAGATTGAGTGGTAAGGGTGGGGTGGGGGTCTCCTATTGTGTAGCTGACCATGGTCCAGCCTTGGTCTGCTGGTCATCTGGTTGAATGATGGCCACAGGTTAGAGGGTGCAGATCTACCATTTCATCACGCTATGCACCACTTAACAGCAAAAGTACTTCAATTAAATCATAGACAATACTTAGTACGACGATTTCAGTTTAATTTGATTTGAACTTAAACTTGACAAAAATGTGACAATCGTTTATTTTGTTCAAGGAGATACTTACATAAAACATGAATGGTTTGAAGTCTGTGAAACTATCTTTTCAAATATAGCCCCAGAAGGGTCGCAGACCTCTGTTGACCACTGTATACAAGCCAGCAGGTCTACTTCAAGACATAGCCAACAAACACGAGGCATTCGCCCAATGCTGTTTCAATGTTGGGCCAACATTGAAACAGCATTGGGTGAATGTATCGTGTTTGCTGGGATATAGGTGTGTGTGTGTGTGTGGAGGGGGGGGGGGGGCAACAACCGCCACTATTACACACCTAACCTGTGTTTTATTTTTTCGCTCGTTCGTTAGTTTGTTCGTCATTTTTCCGTTCGTTCGATTGTGAAATGCACCTCACGTCTTCGTAAGAAAAATACGTTAAACCAATGCTGGTCTATTGTTGGCCCGCCGTCTGTGACGCTTGCCCAACATTAATACAACATTGATTTAAAAGTCGTGTGTTTGCTGAGATAAGAGGAATGTTGATGCCAACATAACAAACATCACGCATGTGCACCATATACTTTGACCTGATGTTGGTTTAATGCTGGCTTAATGTTGGCCTTTTCACTGCAAATCACGAAAATAGTAGTTTTTAATCCGTCAAGATTTACAAATGTTTGGTCTCTAATTAAACAAATATAATTGGTTTTTACTCAGGGTGTGAAAATTTGAATAAGATAATCAGCGGGGAAAGGTTAAATACCGTTGTTCAAAGGGATGATTTGTCTAGAATTCAACCCTGAGTAATATTATTTTCATCAAAACTTCACATTTGATATTATTTCATTTCTTTTCATGGAGAGCGTACATATATAAAATATAAATAACAATTACAAAAAGTGCCGTGGTATACAATATCAAACAATATTACCAATATATGATTTAAATATGGCCAGAATTATTGTATGACATAATGATGTACATGTATCTACAGAATAGATATGTATACAAAATTATGTATGCATGCAAAATTAATTTGAGTCGTTTATTACTTATCTCACATAACTACATGTATCATTGTATCCATTTATTATTCTTATTATTTTTTATCTCCGTTGTCATTGTTATTTATTCATTATACATTACAATTATACAGCTCAACGCTAATTTATAGGTCCTTCAGAAAAATGGAATGCGTATTTACCCTAGCTACCAGACGGTTAAACTACGTACTTGAGGTTGACAGGTCATGGGCATTGTGGTCTAATGATGCTGGTCAGCATTGAGTATTATTATAACAGCGCCAACTGGAGCTGATACTGACCATTCCCATCTAATCAATCAACCTATGCTGAGCCACTATTGGCCCACCATTGGCCCAACGCCAACGTTTTGTGCTAGCTGGGCACATCGGGAATGAATGATATCTGATAATCTTCATTATAGTCATAGGCGTAGGTCTACTCATTTCACTGTGTCATATTGCCATTGATGTCAATAACAATTATTATTATACTAGTACCATGCAGTCGATGCATGACCCAGTAAACACAAAACATTTGCATAACATTTATACAATGTTGGGCCAACGTCTAATAAATGTTATGCAAATGCTTTGTGTTTATTGGGGGTGCAGCCGCGAGCACATATATTTATGGTATGATATACATTTATCTACAAATTAACTCTAATTATTAAAAAAAAACATAGTTGAAATATTGCGTTTGAGCCTTTGCTTCACAAGCGATCTGATCGTTATAGTGTTAGCATTTTGGTATTACACTATCTCATGAACGTGCCAGTTGCCTGTAGTCATGTTGTGAGTATATGTGTGAGTCAGTGCCTCAGTGCTATACTATGGTATGTAGCCTGCCATTCAATCATACTCATGTCAATGGTATACTGCTGTTACATGTACACCACCTTAATTACAAACACATCCACTATCTATTCTGTTCTTCTCTGCAAAGACACAATGCAGTATCTGTTTACTTGTAAAGTAAGCAGATACTTCCTTTTGGCTTTGTATGGAAGAATTATAACTTATATTTTTTTTTACATAAATATATCACCGTTAAAACGTAGAGTATACGTTCTTAAAACAAAATGTGTAGGCCTATTTAAATACAATTAAAATAATAATATATTTGTTAAAATATTACAACTATAAAAATGAAAAGATATTTTAATTTCATGTTGTGAAGTGTCGTATGCCGTAAATCAATATAAATAATTTAATGTGATAATTTGTTAGTCAGTTGTTGGAGAGAGTATTACATTTCTAATTATCCTAGTCAGGTTATTTGCCAGATGATCAATCACTATGCTTTACACAATCTTATCATATGAAAAGAGGTCATTAACAATTGAAAGAAAGTTAATTTAATTTCATATGTAACTTATGGTTGATACTTTGACTCTGGTAGATCAACATCCAAAGACTATGTCACATTAGGAGCTGTATAGAAAAACTTTTCGTTCTTTTCCTCGCGGCAGATTGAAATAAATAGGTCTCTCTGGTTGGCTGTCGGCCATCTTGGATAGATGCCAGTAAAGCGTGGTTCTGCTGGTAGCGTGTGGTTAGACCAGGTTAGTGAGAATTAAGTTAATCTTTAGAAATGTATATTACACAAACCGGGTATGTGACATTTCAGTGACATATCTCGGGGTCTGTTACGTTCTCATTCAGCGTTCTCTCGGAGTTAAACTGTCGGTATACAGATCGCCTCTATGACCCGCGTGGATGATCAACACAATATCTATCTTGTCTGTACATTTACTTCGCTCTTATATGGAAAATATTTCCACAAAACAAACATTCCAGTAAGTTGAACAAATTGTGATTCAATGTTGAGCCAGCGTCGCAGACGGTGGCCCAACATTGAATCACTATTTGTTCAATAATGCCTTTAAATCTCATTATTTTTATTTTATACCGGTTAAATCGTATTTCGGTCGTTTATGTCCAGTCTACGATATGATTTTGTTGTTCTTCACATTTATTTGAGTGAAAATAATATAACAGTGATAAATAACATATATAGGGATAGACAATAATAAAATATTGTATAATAATATGTTCTTTTTATGTGAATATTAATTTATAACCACAATCAACCACACTGATTAGTATATATATATCCATATATTTAAATTTAATACAAGTAGAACTTATATACAGCAACACCAACAACATAATTATACACTAGAATATTATCTTTTTTTTTATTTAATACAAATGAAACATCGATTAAAAATTAAATTATTCTATGTAATAAATAGCTCATTGACAGCAACATCAAAATATTTTTTTTCTACAGATTTTCCAATGATTATTATTTTTACCATTTGCACAGCATAGCAATATTTCGCCGCTGTATTTCAAATATTGCAAATGTATTTTTTATACTTTTAAAGCTTTAATATAATTTAAATGTTTTTGTCAAGCGGTTACTTAAAAATAAAAAGGAATATAACAAAATTATTGATTTTGCGTCAAACTAATATAATTTAAAAAATAAATAAAACAAAAACATATATAATATACAAATAATAAAAACCGGGTAATTATTCATAATAAATAAAAAAAAACGGAAAAACCCCTGATGTTTTAATATGTAGTCATAGCAGTAAGGTAAAATATTTTAAAAAATAGATTATCAAATCAAAAGCAAATGTATTTGCACAACAATTAGCATTGTATTTATTTATATTAAACTTATGTCAAATATAGATTCATTGACATCCATGATTGCATATATACATAGGCCCTATATATATATAACCACATTATTAGAGTATCCGATAAATAAGTATAATTACACAGTATATTGCCAAAGAAATACAATAATATTTTATAAATAATTTTAAATAAATAAAAAATACAATGACAATTAATAAATCTTTATACATGTTTGTATATAATATATGCCTTTTTAAATTTAACTCGTCACTTATTAATCGAATAATTTATTATTTAACACATTATTTTTATGTCCACATTATTTATAGTTTTTTATAGCATCCATCAGTAGTTGTGTAAATATATCAGTACCAGTACTTATAATATATTTTATATTGTAACATCAATTATTGTGACAGCATAACTATTTTATTTATTTATTTGTATGCGCATTTTTATATGGCATTAAACAGGTTTTAATCATTTTCTGTCATTTTATCAGAACAAAATAATTTAATACTAGTTTTGGGCTAAGAATGTAACGAATTTGGCATCCAACAGCATCAGACAGTTTTATTATTGTTGCATGTATAGAGTCACTTTCGTGTCAAGGTTAAAGGAGAATAGCAAACTGCAGGAAATATAGATTTCTCCTTGTGTGTTGTGTGGATTTAAGCCCATCCCCCAAGTAACATGTGATGCTGGCAGTAGTCCCACTCTCTCACAATGATCCACACTAGTGTACTGATCAAATAGATATTCACACGCGTTGTTATCACGCAGTCTTGTCGATCACAAATAATACAAATATTGATAATAATTGTGATATTTTTATATTGATATGTTTTTCATATCTCTTATAAATATTTGTATTTCTAATAAATATATTACTAATAAAATATATTACTAATGAAATATATCTAAATATAACATGAGTCAAACTAGCAACCTAGACAAATAATATACAGTATACATGTATAATATTATAAATTAGCTTTCAACATATATTTTATTAAGGGGTGTAGGCGGCTATTATTTTATTTATTTATATTCACATTTTTTTTATTTTATCTGTTGCTATAGCCTAATATAAATCAGTTGCGTGGAGCTCAGACTCTGCTAATCTGGATAATTATTGGTGTATCCGAAATAAAAATTTGCAGCGATAAATAAAAAAATATGCTTAATTTTTGTAATAAGCATAATATTTTACAAGTGTGTATTTATTAGAATATTAAGTTGATGTAAGGTATCAAAATAGAACAACGAATTAAAATAAAATTATATGCCCGACTTTCATTTATTGTAACTTTATCAGCTCTATAAAATATGCACACTATTTTGATACGGATACCAATTCATTCGAGTAACGAAAACAACTAGGTGCTAATTAAATTGTGAAATACAAAACTGTTAGTTTATGCAGTGAGACGTCGTGCGTTTCGTGGTGTGTTATTTGTGTGTCGGCCGAGCCTGTGATACTGCCTGCGATGCCTACAATACACCCAGACAGATAATAAGCTGGTCCGCAGACGGAAAAACCAATCAATTACATCACTGTGACAGCCGCAAAAAGACACTCACGATAGCGGTTCCTCATGGGTGAACTGAGCGGAGGCCGCAAGAAAAGGTGGATGTGGGGGGGGGGGGGATTAATTATTTTTCAGATAAATACCATCCGAGAATAATACAGATTGGTAAACAGTGTTTATTAGGGGGGTTGATGCGGCTGGGGTCGACACGCGCACATTCGTCAAAACTCCGCCATGACGAAGCCTCAGGTGCAGAAAACACGGGAAACATCAGACATTGATCCGATGTTGTTTTAATGTTGTGCCAGCGTCTGCGACGCTGGCACAACATTAAAACAACATCGATTCAATGCCTCATTTATTCTGGGAAATATAGGCTTGCCAAATATACCCGCGCTTTGAAACTGACATGAAATTGACATGGGATGCGCAGACTCAAGCGGTGTCAGTTTCATAGAATCGTAAGTTTAATTAATTATGTGAAACGCGGTACTCTCTAGCGGTGTTTTGACAGCTTTTGACGTTGTAACTGTAATTAATTTCACCCCCGTCGCAAATTAAAAATTATACAAAAATAATACAAAAAATATTGTGTTTTTCAAATAAATTTATAACGGAGACTTTGGTTTTAGACAAAAATATAAATAATTGGTATGCTTATATAATATTTTTCTGTACTCATCTGGCAATATCCATAAAATGTATAAATATAATAATAATAGTTCTATAATTGGAAATGCTTTATGGATAGAAGAAAAAAAATCTCGTGGACGTATATTGACTGATTGATGGCTGCCTCCGAAACCACAACAAAGAAGGATGACAGAATAAATACACAGCATCGAATGACTCTGTTCTGCAGAGCACAGTCATCTGATGCAGTGTATTTATTTTGTAACCGGTGGACGCAGCCCGCAAATTATACTCACCTTTTTTGTGGCAGAAAACCCGATGTGATAATTTCCCGCGGGAAATACGGCCTAAACTGTTAGATCTATACCGTCAGTGAATGCTGGACGGGGTAAATACAGACAAAACGCAAACCCTGCTGTATACTCCTCTGCAATGTCAAAAGACAGTAACTGCGTACTTTAAAAAGATAGCTTTTACTGCCTTTTTGGCTTCGCACGACGGTATACGGACAACCAACGCTGGGGAAAAACAATCGATAATATCCCTCTCTACGATGTATCACCTGCTATTATGGCATCTTTCTACTTTTTTCTGACTTTTTATTTTGTATATGATTTAATACTTATTTGATATATTATTGCTCGGAACCCATCTACAATATTTTATATCAATAGTGAACAAAACCATTTTTAATTTATTGCACGTTTTTTTTATTTAATGAAAATCAATATAAGTGCGTGCTACCGATTTACCTGACTTATATTTATACTCGCCTCAACTAATTTATTTAACTCTCCTCGAATATGTTATAATTAGCTGTGCATGCTTTAAAACTTCTTTATGAATTATCAAGCGAAATGTTACAACATATATATATATTTTAAATTAAAACAGCAAATATACACATTTTTAGTGTTTAATTAATTTCTCAACATCTCAAGCAAACAAAATATTAGTTGAATGGTTAACGAAATATCTGTTTAAAAAAAATACACATGTATTTTAAAAAGTGGACGTCGTTCTGATAAAGTTATATTTACTATAACGTAAGTGATAAAAGTAAAGAATGTAAACATCCAAGCTGTGACAACGAAAATAAATGCCACCTCACCCCCTCTATCACGCAAACGTTATACAGACAATAAATTATTGACTATTAGTGCTATAGTCGCGTCTATAGTCGAGTTTAGTCTTTATATTTGTCCCTCTAAAATGAGAGTTTGTATGATAAATGAACAATAAAATTGAAATAATTACATATATTCTGATTTTAATTGTACACATATAATTATTTTTTACCCACTCAAAGTTGTGTGTCGCAGTAGCGAGACACAACTTTGAGTGGGTAAAAAAATATTATATTATGTAGCACTTTAAGGATTATAATACCTGAATAAAGATACTAAATAATTGTATAATTTTAATTTTTATATGTAATATTTATTAAATCGAAATGTTATACTTCGCACTTCAAATTTCACTGTTTGTTGAATTTATTTCGATAACTAAAAACAATGAATACATATCATCCATATGTATAAATTGGAAATGTTGCTGTTCAAATGTTACAATACAAATGATGTTGCCTTGCTTGGAAATAAATATAGATATAACTATGAACAGGTTTATTATATTTATAATCTTATTAAAAAACACATACCACTAATTAGAATACATGATAACAATTATGCACTGTAGGATCTTCTATAATTTAGTATGCTTATCAAAATATATTTTTATGTTTGTGTATATTATAATTGAAAATGTGTATTTTTATCAAAACAGATACAACAGACACATATTTTTATTTGTACAAGTTTGTTATGTCGTTGATGCATGATTAAATATACAACAGTATTTTAATTTGGCTAATTTATTTCAAGAAATTTTCAGATAAATATATATATATTACAATCCAGTAATACAGCTTAAGGGAAACTTTAAATAACTTTTAATTTCGTTCAATTAATTTAGTGCAATATTACTAATATTGTATATATTTTTTGAAATAATTTTCAGAAGAAAAATAATTACCAAACGATAAATTGTATAATTATTAATTGTAATAAATAAATTACATGACTAATTGTTTTGCTCGGAATACGCAGCTACACGGGTTTTTAAATATAAATATAATGAATATTAAAAAATAAATTGTACATCTCCTATTTGTTGTATATTTTTTTTGCGCAGGCAGGCAGGCAGGCAGGCAGGCAGGCAGGCAGGCAGGCAGGCAGGCAGGCAGGCAGGCAGGCAGGCAGGCAGGCAGGCAGGCAGGCAGGCAGGCAGGCAGGCAGGCAGGCAGGCAGGCAGGCAGGCAGGCAGGCAGGCAGGCAGGCAGGCAGGCAGGCCCCCTTTGTCACGGTGGTCCTATACCTCGGTATACACAGTGCGACATTTCTGGTTGAATGTTGAGCCATTGTTGGACAGCTCCGCCGTATTTGCCAGCACCGAGCAACTGCGGCTATCTGCACAACAAAAGACGCGGCGAGTCTCCCCCTTCGGGCGCACATCGGCCTTTCCAATTCCCCGCACAATTTCCCCATTTCCCCACCCTCGGCCGTGAGATGCCATTCAGACCAGTATAGCCAGCCCGCATCCCTTGTTAATTCGCCTACCAACTGGTCCCGGGGACAATACCGAGAGGGAGCAAATGAAATTACAGCGGCAACAGGACACGTAGAAACACGCCAGTCCATGGCGGAGCGTTACGCCAACGTGTCCGGCGTAATTCAGACGCTTTGGGCAACGTAGGAGTCGGGACTGTACCCGCGGGCGGAGATCTGCTTTCTCCCTGCCGCTCAGGCACTGGGGGGTCGGGGGATCCCCTCCAACCCCCCAGCCCCCACTCCTAGCCGGGAGTAAATCGATCACGGCCAGTCTGGAGAGGAAGGTCTCCATCATGTTTGGAATGAACATCTGACACCGGAGAAATCGTTGCCATAGCAACCAGTCGGCAGAGGTCGCCCCCAGGGGCAAGGTTGAGGGCACAGGAAGGGTGCACCGAGGTGGGGTAGGGGAGACCACGGAAACTAGGTTAAAATTCGCGCCCCCGGGGGCCTGGCTGTACCCTTGTAGACCGGGAAAGATTAAGGAGTAACTGCCTCCGCGCTCGGTGCTGGTTTAATGCTGGGCCAGCGTCGTAGACGTTGGCCCAACATTAAACCAGCACGGGCTGACCGTCTTGTGTTTACATGGCAGTGGGTCAATACTATATCCAGATTTCTAATTTCTGCAGCTAGTTACCTTTTTCAGAAAATAATTCGAAAATCTTATTTTAGAATGTGAATTGCATACAATTCGTGACGTTCGGGGTTTATTAAGTATTTACAGCAGAGAGTGTGACTCGCCTGAACAGCTGATACCGTCACCGAAAACCTGCAAAACACCCATAATCATAAAACGGGGGCGCTTTTTTAGTTGTCTGTGGGCAGTCGCGTCAGGAGAGTGGAGGAGTGCGCTGCTTGGCAGTGTGTCAGAGAGAGCCGATCCTAAGACGGATGAGCCCCGCAGATTGCCTTAGTTAACCCTCGATGCCCCAAGGGATGTAAATAATACTCCGCTGAGTGATACGCTATAATCTTCACCTGTTGTCTTCGCACGGTTATCATTTGTGGAAGTGTGGTGGGTTATGTTATAGGTTATATTTTTGTTACGTAATAGCCTTTTGGGTAGCTGGTTTTGTTGTAAGGGGGGTTGGTTTCGGATTACCACTGGACTTGTGGTGATGAGACCGTCTAGGTTTTCCTTATGAAAAAACGTCAATCATGTGTTGACAACAGACATGGCTGGCTGTGATAAACCGAAAAATGGTATAATGAATCATCTGATTGGCTAAAAAACTACGGAAAAGCCGTGAGTGTGAGTGAGTGAGTGAGTGAGTTGAGTGAGTGAGTGAGTGAGTGAGTGAGTGAGTGAGTGAGTGAGTGAGTGAGTGAGTGAGTGAGTGAGTGAGTGAGTGAGTGAGTGAGTGAGTGAGTGAGTGAGTGAGTGAGTGAGTGAGTGAGTGAGTAGCGAGTGAGTGAGCTCCATATCTCCACCTTTTTGACATCAAGCAGTAATGCATCACAATGTGATACATTGCTGCATGATGTCACAGTGTACTTTTTGATCATGTGATTAACACTTCTTTCTCAATGTGATTTTCTCATTACAACATTTTCCCCAGCCACCAATAGGTGCAGGTGCTTTTTGTATTACCTCTGTCTCTGGTCGCGGTATCTAACTCTCTCTATTTTAGCCGCCTCATCCTCTCTCCCTCTTTATCAGCCCGCATCTCGTTCTGCCAGCTCGAGTCTGCGGCTTTTTTCCATCAGCCCCAGACCAGGCTCGCAGACTACACTTTTACTGACAAGCAGCTTGTCATTGGGCTCTGTTTGTGTCTGTAATTTCGACCCCTTTTGACTACACGCCAGCCCGTCATTTATCATCATTATCGGATCCAGTTGTGCTTTTGTCGGCTCTTGAATGGGACCCGTCCCACCCCTACCCCTTGAATCTCACAGCTATCAGCTTCTGACTCGTGTTTCCATGCCACACTCTCTGAAGGCGAATTATTTTCTCCGAACCCCCCCCCCCCCCCTCCCCCCAGCAAACACAAAACATTTGTATAATAATTGTACAATGTTGAGCCAACGTCGAAGACGTTGGTCGACGTTGTAGAAATGTTAAACAAATAATTTGTGGTTGCTGGGCCTAAAATAGTCATGTGATCCCAGACTAATAAAGACCAGGAATTTGCTAGAAAAAATACTTGACTGTATTTGAAAGTACATATATAGATCACAAAAAACGATTGGAAAAAAATTGTCTTTGTTTTATAGCAAATTCCTGGTCTATAGAAAAAATGCATTTTATGTATTTTTTTGGTTATAGACTAGGAACTTGATTTAAAAATATTACTTTACATTATACAAATTTACACATAAATCTCATTTAAATGCCGATTTTTTGCATATTTTGTTTTTTTAAAAAGAGTACTTTATCAGTTGATTCTCTCGGGTGTATCTTTATTGGTAATTAGCGACAGCAACCTGTGCTGTCGTACAAGAGCAAACAGCAGTAACAGCTTACTTGAAAAGTAAGCAGTTACTAGTGTTTGCCTTTACTCGCAGATAATCTCATTCAGATTCATTCTGATACCATGGTATATAGCAGCCAGCCACAGTACCTAAAATGTGGAGCATGAAGCGGGGAAGCGGCTGACTGCATGGTTATGACATTCAAAGTGAAAGTGACCGTCGGAAAGCGACCCCCCCCCCACCGCTTATTTCTAGGGCCTAACAGGTAATTGGGCGACAATTGGGGTTCTCAGTAAATAACATCTGTATAATAATCCCCGGGGACTCGCGAGGGATGGATGTCCATAATTCCCCCCTCTACACTCGCTCCCACATACTACCCTCACATATACATACTTCAGCAACAGGAACAATGTAAATTTATATTCGATTTATATTCTTAGTCCATACAATGTTAGGATGTAATTCATATATCGTTTTGTTGAAACCTACATTACAAAATTATAATGATGTCAAAAGGCAGTTCCTGCTTACTTGAAAATAAACATATACTGCACGTTGCACTTTATTTAACAAACAACAACAATCGAATTATATTCACACCATTACAATTATTTAAAAGGCAAACATATATTTTAATCAGGTCACTCTATGGATCAAAATCCCAATTTAACAGTTTAACATGTCCAATATAGTCTACTTTGTTTTATAAGCATTTCTATTTTCAAAATAAACGGTTTCCTTTTCATGAACTGTGCACGTTTTTCATCTTCAAAACTTTTAACTATTTGAGCCTCAATGACGACCATAATCATGTTTAAATATTTTTGCATTATTATTTTAAATTATACATTTGAAGGTGAAGAGTATGTAATCTCACTAAGCGTGATTTAGAAGGGATTTTATGAGAAAAATGTATATTTTTATTGATTGTGAAGCTGTGGACTTGGAGTGGGTACACAAACTACACATGCCTTGGCCCGGATACATAACCTGGAGGCTAAGGGGTTAATTTTGCTTGTTATCAAGCGATGGTGCTCTGTATTTGTGGCAAAATTCACAATCAATTTAATAATTTTTTTGAACTGAACAGAATGTGTTTTATGTTTGTAATTTCGTTTAATTTAATGCAGAAAAAATATGCACAATTTTTGTTAGCATTTTCTTGCGTACACACATAGACACCACTTTGCTGTAATACACATAAACAAATAATAATGACTTACGATTTATGATCGCATAAAGTCATATCAAATAATACCACACTGCGAACAAAATAGAAACTTGCAAGTTAATTTTAACAAATTAAAATACTGTTCAACTTGTGGCAATTGCTGTTTGTAATCCTTTTGCAAAATAAATAATGCTTAAACTAAAATATTGATCACAATTATTTGCTACAGGTCTTATGAGTGATAAAAAAGCCAGATATGTGACAAAATTCAAATTCAATTTTCGGTCATTGGAAATACCCCTAATTAACATAAACTTTTTCTTTCTATGAAACTATGTTTGCTATATATTTTGGTTGTTGTCTGTGTGTTTTAATGTCGATAATAGCTGGTGATTTGTTCTGGGAGAATCACAGTCTGACCATTTCTGATAAGTGTAATTTGACAAGCTTATAAACACAGTCTGCACTTAATGTGTGTGCATTGTGTTTAGCTGAGACTTTTGAACATGTTGAATATGCGGAATATATTCAAATAGAGAGGCATTGAGACATGCGATAGATACATATATATATATGCAATTCACACATGTAAATAACAGATTTTCTCAATCAATTTGAAAATTGTTTAGAATAAAATTGTCAAATTGTAGACCTGATAAATAGTCATCAATTTGCAATTTTCGTTGGTCAGTTTGTTTTTCACCGCCCCCCCCCCCCCGCCCTAGATCTCAACTGAACTGGAGTACTAAGAGGTAGTAATAGAATGGTCAGTTGAGGGCAAACAACCCCCTCCTGGCTGACCTCCCATCAAATAGGGACGTTCAACTGACGTTCGTTCAATGCTGGACCAGCGTCACAGACGCTGGGCCAGCATTAAAACAACGCAGGTTGTTTCTGACCCCCACCCCCCCCCCACGATCGCCGTGTACGATGTCGAATCATGATGCATTTGGCTGTAAACCCCTTACCATAAATCACAAGGGGGGTAGGGGGCGCCGCTGGTGGAGGTCGCTTAATAGCCCTACCACTTACGCACCCCAAACCTCGAGGACAACCCCCGTAAATCGTGAATCAAAGGTCAGGTGACACGTCTGATACCCGGGCCCGGTAAATATTCAGATCAGAGCCTCGCTTCCAAACCACCCTGCGTGTTTGACGTCTCTGTCAACCCCTGCCCTCCTAGGTCCCTGTCAACCCCTGCCCTCCCATAGGTCAGTATTCACACTGCATCACTGCCTTCTTTATTAACCCTTGTGTGGCTGAGTCGTCTGTTAGTATTTTTCGTCGTTTGAAGCTGGAATTGCTAACGCAATTTCCAGCTTCAAACACGAAAAATATATATCCATTTACGAAAAATAATCATCAGGGAAATTATATTATTTCCTAAACTGATCATTTATCACAGATTGTTTTATTGGTTTATGTTGTATTTTAGTTGTTTTGCCGATTGATTTAAAACGTAGCCTACGGCATATATAAATTATATGGTGCTAGCGATACAAGTGTGAAAATAGAAAAAGTAAGATGAAAATTAGGCAGCTTCTTAGGCGTGCCATCTTCCCTACAGCAAGGCTAAGCTTATCGAGGTCGCAGATTCTTTCTGTGACCTCGACAAGCCATATAGGCTAGCTGTATAGGAAGATGAGATTTGAAGTTATTATATATACTTTGACTGCCTCACAACAGCCATGGAAACCCCTGGATCCCCCACTGTACGTTTTTAAACCTAGTTACAAAAGACTTGAAGACAAAATGTTGCTGTACTTGACGGGAGAGATTGCATAGATGATCGGTTGATCAAATTCTTTAAACTGGGACGTGTGTATTTTCAGACACATAATTAGAAATATATTTCCTGCTTTGATTGATGGTGGAAATTGTGACCGCAAAACCAGCATTAAATAAACTGATAAAAAAACCCGTTTATTTTGAGACATGACATTTTAAATTTCTATGTTTGAACACACATTTCATTCTCACTAACAGTGACGTGATCGGACAATAAAAAAACAGTCTGAGCAGTGTGTATGCGGGCTGCCAGCCAGTGAATAGATACAAAAACGCTCTGACGATACTACATCACCAACACACACTCAGTCAAGCGTGACTTGACATAGTGTGACTGGTAACTCTGATATACGCATAGCGTGATCAGATCGATTAGCACCCTTTGGGCCCAGCAGCGTCTTGGAATTCATTCATGCCCGAGGAATTACGATGCGTTTACCCAATGCTGGTACAATGTACCAGCATTGGGTGAACGTCTAGTGCTTGCTGGGACTCGCCTTGCGAGGGATCCATGCTTCGCGATCCTTGGACAAACAAAAGTAATTATTTCGGGCTCGCACGGAGGCAATTCCTTCTAATGTCAGCATCCTAAGTGGACTAAGTAACCTTCTGGGGCCAGGAGTCCATCCCGAATTAGAGGCAGCCAGCAAGAATTTGCTGGTGTGCGAAAACAGGTCATCTGAAAACACCCCAAGTGCAGGTATATACTATATAGTGTGACATAATAGTGTAAAGCAAACGAACCGTTGGTGTTAAAATGGACCGAATCGGAGAGCGTGTAGTATGGCAGGCTGCCCAATAATAAAGAAAATTCAACCCTCTGCCAGTTTAATATTGGCCCATCGTCTGCGGCACTGGCCCAGCATTAAACCTACATCTGGGCAGCATCTCGTGTGATAATCTGGACTAGCGTGTGACATTGTTGATACAGCGCAACCAGCCTGCAGACCAGACATTGGCCCGGAATTGTCCTGGTATTGGCCTGTCGTCACGTATTTACATATTCCCAGTTCTACATTCAGGTTATCCATCACCAGCCGGGATTAACCGTTGAGGTCCCAGAGACATATGCTGAGCCCTTGTGCTGTTAACTTGTCTGACGCAATTTCCAGCTTCGAATGAAACATATGTATTTACGGATAATTAAGTTATTTCACTTACTCAGCGTCTATCACACACTATTTGGTTTAACTCCAGTGGTTGTTTTTCAATTTAAAATCATCAAATATGAGTTAGTTACCTCTTTCTGATTCATTTGAATACCTATGTTATGGGTCTACGGCCAATAGAAGTACTTTTACTCTTACAGTGCGGGGATCGACTTAAGTCGTCAGAATCTGACATCTGTAGACGTCAGATTCTGACGTCTACAGACGTCAGATTCTAAAGTCGATCCCCGCGCTGTAAAGGTTACAAATTAAAATTATACATCAAGTTATTATAATTAAAATATTCGATTAGGGACCATTTCCGTTTTAGCCACAGCACTGAAAAAAATTAAAACTTAATATGCCTAACCAACTATTTAGCTATTACTTTGATTTCAAATGGAAGACTCTGCTTCGGTGTGTATAGTATAGGAAAAATACAATTACAAAATGACAATTATTCTTGGAGATTAAGAACAAGTAATCGTACTGATAGTTATAATAATTGAAAGTAATAAAATTAGGAGATTTTTTATCTAGTCAGACTATCATTCTATACTAATAAATTTAAATGTGACATTGTAGATGTTTTAATTTTCGCGAATTAAACCGTGTTGGCTATTACGGTAATGGTGATCTGGCTCCTGGGACTGGCAACGTGTAATCAGGGGAAAAGCCGCATCTTAATGACAATCCCCCTGTCCTGCCCTTGAAGCTGTCACTCGATAAGCATTTGTCCTAGACCCCCGCAACCCTCCCCCCCCCCCCGCCACGGCCCCACCCTCTTATCAAGAAACATCATCAGACAATTACGCCCGCCCAACACACGCGTGTAATTCGAGGAGCATTTTCAATTTCAATAACTGAAACAGATGTTTCCTAGATGTTTTTCTTTGTTAAGCACGTCTAGTGATCTGCAAATGACAACACAAATATGTTTACCTCACTCTGTAATTTCAAAGGCAAACAGCAGTAACTGCTCACCTGGAAAGTGAGCAGTTACTGCTATTTGCATTTGAATTGCCGCGTTGAAGACAATAAGAGTGAGGAAATACAATTTAAATAGAGCTCCGGGATAATAGCATAACCTAACAACTTTGCAAAATTCCATTCAGAATTACATTCAATTATTTTGTCTCTACCACATGAATGAAGTTGTGTTCTTGAGTGAGATATATAATCTGAAATAAATTAAAGACATCATATCCCTAATAATTGATTAGTAGTGTCTCTTAGAGCTTAATACACTTAATGCAGACACATATACACATACAATCTCGTTTTTTATATACAACATTAAACACGTATTTTTACTCAGTAATCTTATATGTTTTTATATTTCTAGGAGTCGAAGTGTAAATTATATATAGTTTTTCACACGTGTGTTCAACTATACCGTACTTCTTTCTTTTATGAGGGAAATATAATGTGTAGCTTAAAAAAAAGAAATAGACCACATTCATGATATATATTTGCACACCTTTATTTGAACTTAGTGTAATTCGTGATTCAAATTTACATACCTTTTTTCTCCAGAGTGGTATTTTTTGTGAAAATAAATAAAATCAAAATATATTATTATACATAAACACTGAATTGGTTAAGAAATGCTTATATTGAAATATCAGTTCAGGATTGGTGGAAATATTGTGTGGGAAATCCTGTGCAATGTATGGCTCGCTCTAATTCAACTGACATGCTGTCTGATTGGTTGAATCGCGTCATGTGACTCCGTGTAGCCGCCATCTTGTTTTCTATTATATAGTTTGGCCAATACGATTCTATGACAAAAATTATGTTTATACAGACTTCTCAGCTACACCATATTTCGAAAAGCTGATATTGTATCTTATATGCAAACAGTTTATCAATTTTTAACAATATGCGATATCCAAATCATATAACGTGATTGTTTTATTTTGGTTGTTGTTGGATTTTATGGGTTTTACAGGAAATATCGTTCGAATTACGTTATATATTATACATTTTTTTTATTTGATCTATTTCATTTTTTTTCTCTGTTGGCAAATCAGGTAATATTTCTGTGTTGATGTACATTTGTCTGAAAATTGTCTTTGCACATTTTTTATGAATCTGTTTACGCAAATTTGTATCCATTGCATCTTTTGTATTTGTTTCATGATTGTGAAGGTGATATCAATACTAATGCGAGACGATGTTTTAGGCGTTATGTACTGAGATATAATTATTATAATTACATCTCATTTGATCAGACATGATAATCAAATCAAATCAATCAAATTAAAAATTAGTGTTTTGGGGTCATTGCACATCTAAAGTTTAATTGTTTTTTTTTCTTGGAGGAATTTTACATGTAAAATTAAAATTGAGATTTTTTTGCAATTTTTTTACAAGACTAAAAATGTCAGTCAGCATCACATCATGTTCATTTTCAAATTTATATTTCTTTGTATGTAGTTTAAACATCATTCAACACCATGTAAGTCATTCACAATATATCAATTACAAAACATATAAATTACATAGTAGTTGATATTATTAACCCTTTAACCGCCAAATTATTCAATTTGAATTTTCACCCACTTGAAGTTGTGTCTCGCTGACGCGATCCACAACTTCAAGTGAGTGAAAATTATTCATATTTGACAGAACGGTATTCAACTCTTTTCAAATATTGCTGATTGATGTCACATTTTATCTTGATGTGCTAATAAAAATTAAAGAAATGAATGTATGCGGCACCGGTGGCTAAAGGGTTAACCGATTTATCACAATTGACAATATTACTGTAATGTGTATGTTCTGTAGCTGAAACACTATGTACATATAAACCTACCATTTCTGCCTTATTCCGTTACAATATGACAAATAAACCCACGATGTACCTTATTTTGAACTGGAATCATACCGATCACATATCATACTGCACAAGTGCACGATGAATCACTCATACGTATTTCCAACATCCAAGCAAACTCGATATATTGGGTTAATGTTGGGGCAGCGGCGTAAACAGCTACTGCTTTTTGCCTTTGTGCTGCAGTGATTGCTGTATATTTAAGGTTTAATTGAAGACCATCCCACTAAAAATCTTAAAATTGACATTATCTTTACTTGCATTCATTCCCATTAGAAAAGTGAGGATAATTAATTGAAATGAAACCAAGTTAAGATAAGCTTAATTCAAAAATGTTTAGTGGGTTGAGTTAGTCACCCAAGTTTAAAAAGAAACCACACTCCACCCTACTGAACGATTGTTGTTTTGTCAGATTTTGTCACGATTGGGTGTGTTTTGTGTCGGCTTGGCCTTCCGCAAATCGGGTTGTGAGGTAGTGTCTGTGGGAAGCCCCGAGGCGCATAACACCTTACAAGGACGAGGGGCCGAACTTGTGATTCTCTTGTCGTTTTCGGTGTCATTTCCACCTCGGTGTGGCTTGCAGGCACCTCTAGATCCCCCAGTAAACATGAGGCCTTAATCCAATGCTGGTTCAATGTTGGGCCACCGTCTAAACGCTGACCCAACATTGAGCCGGTATTTTATTTTCTGGGTCTGGCTTTTGGTGTGAGTGAGCTGCCCCCTCAGGCTGCGTACTAATAATGTGAGTGATTGGAAATGATCGCGGGAAACAAGAAACGTCAATCCAATGTTGCTTTGATGTTGTTCCACCGTCTGCGATGGTAGCCTAATATTGGTGCGACGTCTGTTCGACTGGGATCGCAGCTAACCTGTTGCATGCAGTCAATATAAAAAAAGAAGTTGGTGGATAGTTTCTGATATAACCTTCAATCTCATTATAATATATACATGAACGTGTTAACCTTTTGAGCTAAATTTTCGCATTTATAAAAAACATGCCATATTTTAACCCTTGAAGTGCTAATCCGTTTTCAGCATTTTTATTTTCTCTTTAAACACAATAATTGGAAGAAACATTCAGCATTGAGTTTGCTAGCTCGGCATATGTTTTGATTACAATTCTACAAATGTAAGTATTTTTTACCCACTTGAATGTGTGGGTCGTGGTAGCGAGACACAACGTAAAATCAAATCTTATATCTTAGCGAAATACACCAAAATAAGGAGGTTGTTACATTTAATTTGATAGATTACAATCGGGTATTTGACATGGCTACCGAAATCAGATTTTTAGTTTAACCCTATAACCGCCAGTGTCGCATATATTCGGGTTTTTATTTTTTACTAGCACATTAAGTACCACCTTTTAAAGATAAAATGTAACATCAATCACCAATATTTGAAAACAGTTGACCTCCATTTTGTCAAATCTGAATAATTTTCATTCACTTGAAGTTGTGGATCGCGTCAGCGAGACACAACTCCAAGTGAATGAAAATTCAGATTAAATAATTTAGCGGTTAAAGGGTTAAAAAAATACATGTTTTTTTTATTGTTTATAAACATACTAATGTATAATTATTGATATATGATGTACCTTACCATCTAAACTTATAGCATCATAGGCTACTAACGTTATATTTTATCGACAATATAATTCAATTTAATTTATATACGTGAAAAAACAATGACGATAGAATATGGGGTTGCACCTTGCGTAAAGATCAACATAGTGTTTATTGCACTGTTTCAAGTAAGTAGAATGAGTGATTATTTGCATTAACCATTCATGGTTGTACCTTAAAACTCAGCATTTTATTTAATGGAGCTGTAATATATAGTTATATTTAAGCTCATTGCTTCAACCAAGGAATTATAATCTCTATTGAATTTTCTTGCTCCAACCAAGAACTTTATATTCTTGCTCCAACCAATCACAGCCGTCATTTGGTCACGAATGGGCGTGGTCTGAAGTAGAGTTTTTTAATTTGCTTCTCCCTTTCTACTAAAAATATTATAATGATCGCGGGTGGGTCTCAGATGGTTAAAAGGCTAAACTGCGTCCAAGACACACATCTGCGGCGTGCTCGTTTACAATAGTCAGTGTATCAGACGAGAAACGTGATACCAGTGGGTTCAAAGAGGCGCCTCCGCCATGCCCCCAGCTGACTGGTAGACAGGCATGGTCGACCTGTCAGTCTGTGTGCTATCCAAGGCTGCACTGCAAAGCCAAAGGACAGTATATGCTTACCCAAAAGAGTAAGCAGATACTGCTTTTTAGCTTTGAATAATTGCTTTGCAATCAAAACACATTATCTGCTAACTTTTTGAGTGGGCAGATACTGTCTTTTGGTGGGGGTGTCCAGCAAAAAGCTCTAGGCATTCACACATTGCTGGACCAGCTTTGCATATGGTGGCCCAGCGTTGAGCCAACACTGAGGCGACATCTCCAGTTTGCTTTATGGCATCCAGCTGAGCATCTACTGAGAGCAGCTTGTTACCCTGCACACACTGACCCAATGCTGGTTAAATGGTGGGCCAGCTTCGCAGACTGTGGCCCAGCATTAAACCAACATTACTCTTGTGGTTAATGGGATATATTTGCCACTGGTTCTATCCACATATTGACCCAACATTTATTTTGTGCTGGGCCAACGTCATATACAAATAGCCAGCTATAATTATTCAATTTTTATAAGGAATTCATCCACTTTCTCTTCATATCCTCTGCCCTTTGTCCATCTTGTTCAAGGAATTGTGCCCCTGTACTCTACAACCTTTGGCTATTTCAAGTGGTCCATGTGTACAGAAAACCTCAATTATTGAGCTTTGAGATCATTTTAATTGGCACATCCTGAAACAGAATGCGCCATAAATCTCGCAGACAGCTATGTATGTAGCGTACAAATGAGCTGAGCAGCACGGTCGCCTGGATTTTCTCAGGTAAAACAATTTAACAGCCCACTGATCAAGTGGTGGCAGAAATGGCAGATATACAGAGAGAAAATCCAGATTGAATAAATATGGGGAACCTGAAGCAAGGTCAAAGGTCATGCCATAGCTTATCGGTTTATCCATTTGTTTTACAATCGGACATATGCCATGTTTACTTTTATTTTCCAGATCAAAAAAATAAATATATGGGCGTCCCTGGTTGGACAACGTCTTTATGTATGTTCAACAAACCTGCCATATTATATTTTCTCTATTTTGTATTCTTTATTCTAAGGAGATCTACAATATAAGGCCTATTTTATATTCAACATGTACCAATAAAGCTGTGGTATGGATACATTTGTCAAAACATAGGAAATATATTTATATTGGCCATAAGCCGATAACATAGGTATTCAAATGAACCGGAAAAAGCTAACTAAAATATTTATAATGATTTCAAATAATAATTAAAAAAAATTGGTGTCTATGGTTTATACACATATATTCAGCGTTGTAAGTGTTTAGCCCTTTGAGCCCTCACGATGCATTAAAGCATTATTTTACATCCCTGAAAACACACTTAATTTACCTAGAACTAAGGGTTTTAGAACGAAAATTTCCATGAAACTGGTTTACCAATACATGACAGTTTTCTTCAATTTTTAAACCACATCAAATCATCTTCATTCACTACAAGTCGAGAAGTGCGGCAGCAATTCGCGGCTTGTAGTGAATGACGATGACAATGGAAAATTCAGGCTTGAAAGGGTTAAGAATGTGGCTGACGCCTTTCCCAATGATACGAGTGAGTAGTGAGTGATATCCCCAACTGAAGTCTGGACCACATCCCCCTACTCTAACTGTCAGGTCAAGGTCACCGCTGATCCTGATACAGTCTACAATCCATTAAATATACCACACCCTTTATGTCCAAGAACTGACATCAATCCATTTAATATACCACACACTTTATGTTCAAGAACTGACATAAATCCATTAAATATGCCACACCCTTTTGTACAAGAACTGACATACATACATTTAATATACCACACACTTTATGTCCAAGAACTGACAAAAACCATTAAATATACCACACCCCTTATGTCCAAGAACTGACATAAATCCATTCAATATACCACACCCTTTATGTCAAAAACTGACATATGCCATTACCACACCCTTTATGTTAAAAAACACTGACATTATCTAATTAATATACTACACCCATATATACCACACCCCTTGTGTATAAGAACTGACATAAATTCATTCAATATACCCACCCTTTAAATCCAAACACTAAGATAAATATATTAAATATATCACACCATCTATTTTCAAAAGCTGACATACATTCATTCAATATACTATACCATTCAGTCAAAAAAAAACTCACATTCACTAGATATACCATATCCTTTATACCATAAATATATTAAATATACTACACCCTTTATACAAGAAAACCTGACATAAATCTATTAAATATACCACTTATTTTATATAAAAAAGCTGACAAAAACTATTAAATATACCACACCTTTATATCCAAAAAGTAATTCATTAATTATACCACACCCTAATAAAACAAAAAAAACTGACGTAAAACTAAAAAATACACCACACCTTTTATATTCAAAGAATGATATAAATATATTAGAGATACCACAACTGACATAAATTCATTAAATATACCACACCCTAACAAAAACAAATCTATTAACTATACCACACTCTCTTTAGGAACAAAACAATAACATAACGCCATTAAATATAACACACCCTCTGAAACGAAAAAATGCATAACTCCATTAAATATACAATACCCTCTAGAACAAAAAAAGGACATAAATCCTTTATAAATATACCTTAGAACAAAATAATGAATATGGATGGTTGGGTAGAACATAACAGGTAATCATTTTATTTCTAATCACGACCATTATCGCTTATAATCTTTATAAGAAATCAATTTTTAAACGTGAACAATTAGCCAAATTTAAGTCTGAATTCGGAATAATATACATGATCTGGCATCATCACTTCACCAGGGAACTGGATGATTTCAGAGACACATAATTCTATCACATGTTCCATAAAATTAACACAACAAAATGATTCATCCATCCACATTTTGAAGTTTTCCACCGCTGCTTTTCATTGTGTTTCACTTGTCATTTAAAATATTAGAGGTTTATAAAGAGTGCTACTTTAAATTTGAATATGTTATCCATCTACACCTTGTGTAAAAAGGCCATATCTCATCCATACACCACGCCCATCGCCACGTGCCCCGAGGTGGCCCCGGGGTCATGACCTCCCCCGCCCCCCGGCTAGGTGTATCCATGTCTTCTCACCGGGATCTGTGGATAGTTATAGGCGTCCCGTCAACGCCAGTGTCCGGATCTATCTACACAGCTAGTCTACCTTACCAGGCATGTCAGTCATGTTCATGGTTCTAATCACGAATGCTATGCAAGGTTGAGCAACAGTACCCACCAGGCAGACCCGAGACGCTCACCCAATGTTGTTTGAATGTTGGTTCAGCGTCGTAGACGCTGAACCAACATTAAAACAACATTGGGTGAACGCCTCGGTTTGCTGGGCACCGTCAGTCAATCAATCAATACCCAGGAAAGTAAGATTTGACACCATGTTGGATTAAGATCGGGCCAGTATTGTACACGGTAGTCCAGCTTTAGCCCAGCATTGGGTCGATATCTGTTATATTAGATACCAACCGTCGATCAAAACCAAGCAAGCAAAACATGTTCAGGCAATGTTTTTGATGCTTTATCAATGTGTTTTTTAAATTTATAATTATTACTAAACCAGCTGCTGTGTTATGGTGTATAGATCGCTACCTTTTATTACCACTGTATACCTGTATCTGTCTCTAAACATTTAACAGTTTAACAGCTGCGTCGTTTGCAATGGAAATGGCTGAAATTGCTGACGCAGTATACAGTTTGTGCAAGGATGGGATTACTTTTTTTAGATCCACTAGATGTCAAAATAATCGAATAAAATTTATTGGAGCAAAAAAATCATGATAACAAATAACAACTTCTTAAATAAGTCATTGATAGTCAAAGCGTCACCAATATGGTATATAGGAAAGAGGGAACTCCAAGGTTTGTGACACGATCTATGTTATTCTGGGACATTCTGATATTAAATGAGGATCATTAATAACACTAGTGGTCATTGCAACGATATATTTTACTAAGCTCAAAATAAAAGAAAATGCAACTGTTTATTGCAGCTTCTATATGGCTATGGTGGGTAGAGAGTTAATCTGTGTGTGGTTGCATTAATTCCTACTATTTTTTATTCATTTAAAGCTGTTTGTTTAATTTTAAATCATCATAAATGTCTTGGTTAGCTATTTTCGCTTCATTTGAATACCTATGTAATAGACATATGCCCATTATACATCTTGTACTCTTTCAGTGCGGGGATCGACTTTAGACGGCAGAATCTGACGTCTCTAGACGTCAGAATCTGACGTCTAAAGTCGGTCCCCGCTATGAAAAGGTTAATAAGGGTATTATGTGACCACATGGGGAGATAAGTTATCGCTAGAACGAACGATTATCGGTAGTTTCTGGTTGTGACACAGTTCACCGGGAGCCAGGAGCAGCGTATTGTGCCCTGAGCCGTAATGATTATTAGATAATGGCGTGATTAATAGGCTATAGGCATGAAGAGATATATGATATTTGTTTAGCAGATACACTGTGTGGTTAACCGTGGCGTGGTAGCGAGCAATTACAGTATATATGTGATCAACATTTGAGGTACCAGACGTGTATTTACACTTATTTTGACTTTTATGTAACTCTATATTATAAAGTTATTGTTTTAATCCTTAAAGCACTGATATATATTTTTTTTTATTGATGGTACGTGTAATCACTGTTTCCCTGTTACGCTCTATTATTGGTTAAAATGAAATGTATCCCAACACTTGGATGTATTTGAAAAATATCATAGAGAGCGGTCTCAATATCAATCAGTCACTGGATGCATCATTAATATGATGTAGCGACCCACAACTTCCAGTAGGTAAAAGTACGGAGATTTAAAAAACGATATATTACAAATATGAAAAAAATATATATTTGAAATATGATGACACATGTGATTGCCTGCTACCCTGCTACATGCAATTACAGGCTAGAATGGAATCTCAAAACTGGTCCGTCTTTGAAAATATAATAATAACAATAAGTAAAGTAAACCGGGGAGTGCCACTGTTTGTATCAGTTTTTTTCAGCTGATTATTTATTATTTACATCGAAACAATAACTTGACCAGCCACCAGACCTGTTGTTACATCATTTATCCGTCTTTTACACTGACAGAATAGAAAATGTCAATATCTATGTCGTGTAGTAATCCAAATTTCCATCCTGAAAGCCAGCTACATGTTCAATGTTATGTCAGTATGCAGCATATAAACATTATTGTAAGATTTTAACGGATTATGATATATTTTGTCTGATTGTCAACTCTTTATGGAGTATAAAACACTATTAGCTTCCATTGCAGGCCAGACTACTTTGTCAGTTTGCATCAACAATATTTTCAAAGTATCCAACAAATTCGTAGCATTCAAATTTTGGCAATAATTATCATCTAAGATTTAAATGAATTGTAAATCATGTTTATTTTTACTATTATCCACATCATACATACATGCGACGTGAATGCATTAATGTCATTTACTATGATTTACAACGCAATGGCGAACGTTCTGCTCATTCCAAAAAGGCCAATTCTGAACAAAATAGCCATCGTTGACGTGGACATTATTAAGAATGGTGTGACCACTTTTGTGACGTGGTGAGTTACCGTAATCACCGCTGTTTATAAATGACAGATCGTATTTGCCAGTTGGCACACTTCATGGAGCACAGGACTATCACAATTATGCTCAAAGCTGGCACAATGATTCAGCGAATAGGCCAACTTTAATGTAACCTTGGGCTCTAGTAATTGAAGTGTTATATTACATGTTCCATGTCACGCATGTGTGAAGTGTCATGCCTCATAACTTCCCTGAATTTACTGAGTGTACTAACTAAATAACAGCTCATACACATTGTGCAATCCTAGGCCCGTATTCTCGCACACGGACCGATTATATCGTATGCTTCGGATTGGTCGAGATGGTCATCTCGACCAATCCGAAGCCTACGATATATCGTAACTTGTACGAGAATACGGGCGTGTAGGTCTAGTTCACTCACTCACTCACTCACTCACTCACTCACTCACTCACTCACTCACTCACTCACTCACTCACTCACTCACTCACTCACTCACTCACTCACTCACTCACTCACTCACTCACTCACTCACTCACTCACTCACTCACTCACTCACTCACTCACTCACTCACTCACTCACTCACTCACTCACTCACTCACTCACTCACTCACTCACTCACTCACTCACTCACTCACTCACTCACTCACTCACTCACTCACTCACTCACTCACTCACTCACTCACTCACTCACTCACTCACTCACTCACTTACTCACTCACTCACTCACTCACTCACTTGATCACTCTCTCACTCGCTCGCTCGCTCCTGGGTCATATCATTTTATCACGATAAATATTGATATCTTTACGTTTTATGCAAATACTTATCTCATATTTAATTGATCAGAATAATGAATGACGTGATAATGGGACAAAATTCAAAAAACATTAATTCCGTTTTCTTCTGAAATGATTTGCTTTTG
Source organism: Flabesymbios commensalis (assembly GCA_964017125.1). Classification (NCBI taxonomy): domain Eukaryota; kingdom Metazoa; phylum Annelida; class Polychaeta; order Terebellida; family Flabelligeridae; genus Flabesymbios; species Flabesymbios commensalis. The sequence goes on along the minus strand of OZ024918.1, from coordinate 15,715,541 downwards.
CTGTGGATCATATATACCCCCCCCCTCCCACTCCCAGAAAAATATGTTGCACTTTGCAATAACAAAAATAAAACTTTGTATTGTTATAATCAGAATAGTGTTATTGCAATGTGTCATGATTCATTGCAGTTGTGCGGATGACATTTAATTAAACATAAGTGTATACTAATGTCATATTGATCTAACAGGGCCAGCACTGATGTCATTATGGCAAGCCATGCCTGGTAAACAGCAGGCTGTGGCCCAACTCTGCCTAAATCATGGCCCAACATCCGCGGATGTTGGGCCATGATTTAGGCAGATTGGGCCTGTATTCGTTGTCGTTATGTTGACTTTGATCTGGGAGAGCTGTGGTTGTCGCGGTTTGAAGTGACTGGCAATTAGAATGAGTGGACTGGGGTTATTCTCTCTCCCGGGGGGGGGGGGGGGGGGGGGGAGCGAGCAGGTTCAACAACTGTATTTTGCTTAAACTTTATTTTTTTATACAGATTGCCAAAACTATATCGCCCTAGTCATGTTTAAAATCAGTTTTGTAAAAATATGATAACTATATATTAAATAAGCTTATTATTTTGTTTACTTATTGCCCCCAAAAATAATAGTATTGTTGAATTGGAGAGGTCTGCTTGAGTAAACGGTGCCATAGGTTAGGACGGCTGTAGACTGTTGCTTGCTGGTGGAATTGCATGACGTTTTGTGGTTTTGCGTGCTGATGCGAGGCCCGGGGTGCTGCAGGGGGTGTGGGGGCTGGTCTGGTGGGGGTTCGAGGCCGTTGTGTGCGGGTGTACTGGGCGAGTTGACGGCATGCGATCACCTCGCTGCGGACAGTGCCTCGACCGCGGCCATGCCGAAATTAACCAGGGCGAAACCGAGCAGGAATAGAGATCGCTCATTCTGACATGCTCATCCATCATGCCTGTCAGCCCTTGGGGGAGTCAGGGCCATCCCCCGTCGCCCTACGCCGGGACATCCAACCAATGTAGGTTTAACGTTGGGCCAGCGTCTGCGACGCTGGCCCAACCTTAAACCAACATTGGTTAGAAGTGTCTGCTACGCCAGCAACAACGCCGCCGATCAAACCCACCAAAACCCCACCCCCCGCCCACAAACAACACCTAGCGATGCATCACCATTGGGTCATAGTCTACGATGCTGGCCCAATATGCATGCACCGCCATGCCATAAATACTTCTGAGATCAACTGAGCCCCGTTTTTTCGAACCCAAGTCTTGTCGGTTGAGCCCTTGGTGAGGGGAGCTCGGCCCCGATGAGCGTTCAACCTTCTGCTCGCTGGTCCAGTGTCAGGTCACAAACAGGTGGACTACTAGATTCACGAGCTGACCTAGAGGGTTCTACCAAGGATACTAGAACACTGTGTTCTAGTATCCTTGGTTCTACAGTGCATACCTGTTGGTCTTGTGGCTTATTGGTGTCATGGCCTGCTGGTGTTATAGCCTGTGGCCTTGTAGCCTGTCGGTCTTGTAGCCTCTTGGTCTAAAAGCCTGATGTTGGTGCCCTGAGGGGGCGTCACACCACAGCCTGTTGGTCACTGAGCTTGTTGGTCTTATAGCCTGCTGATATTGCAGCCCGTTGATCTTATAGCCTGTTTGTCTTGTTACAGGTTGGTCTTGTAACCTGCTGATATTGTAGCCTGTGACATACTAGCAGGTTGGTCTTGTAGCCTGTTGGTCTTGTAACCTGTTGGTCTGGTAGTCTCTTGGTCCAGTAGCCTGTCGGTCTTACGGCTTGTTGGTCCTGTAGCCTGTTGGACTTCTAGATTGTTGGTCTTGTAGTTTCTTGGTTTTGTGGCCTGCTAGCATGTAACATGTTGGTCCCGTGGCCTGTTGATCCTGTAGCCTGTTGGTATTGTAGCCTTTTGCCTTTGTAGCCTGCTGGTCTTGTAGCCTCGCGGTTTGTGGCCTGCTGGTCATGTACCCTGTTGGACTTGTGGTCTGTTAGTCATGTAGTCTTTTAGTCCTGTAGCCTGTTGGTCAGGTACCCTGTTGGTAGTGTGGCCTATTGGAGCTGCAGCCTGTTAGTCTTGTAGCTTGTTGGCTCTGTGGGCTACTGGTCTTGTAGCCTGTTGGCTTTGTGGGCTGCTGGTCTTGCAGTCTGTTTGTTTTGTGGCCTGCTAGCCTGTGGCCTGTTGGTCCTGTAGCCTGTTGGTCCTGTAGCCTGTTGGTCCTGTAGCCTGTTGATCCTGTAGCCCGTTAGCCCTGTACCCTGTTGGTCTTGTGGACCTGTTAGTCCTGTAGCCTGTTGGTCCTGTAGCCCGTTAGCCCTGTACCCTGTTGGTCTTGTGGACCTGTTAGTCCTGTAGCCTGTTGGTCCTGTAGCCTGTTGGTCCTGTAGCCTGTTGGTCCTGTAGCCTGTTGGTCCTGTAGCCTGTTGGTCCTGTAGCCTGTTGGTCTTGTAGCCTGTTGGTCCTGTAGCCTGTTGGTCCTGTAGCCTGTTGGTCTTGTAGCCTGCTGCTCATGTAGCCTGTTGGTCCTGTAGCCTGCTGCTCATTTAGCCTGTTGGTCCTGTAGCCTGCTACTCATGTAGCTTGTTGGTCCTGTAGCCTGCTGCTCATGTAGCCTGTTGGTCCTTCACCCTGTTGGTCCTGTGGCCTGCTGGTCCTGTAGCCTTTTGGTCATGTAGCCTGTTGGCCCTGTACCCTGTTGGTCTTGTGGACCTGTTAGTCCTGTAGCCTGTTAGCCCTGTAGCCTGCTGCTCATGTACCCTGTTGGTCTTGTACCCTGTTGGTCGCCTGTTGGTCCTGTAGCCTGTTGGTCCTGTAGCCTGCTGCTCATGTAGCCTGTTGGTCCTGTAGCCTGCTGCTCATGTACCCTGTTGGTCTTGTACCCTGTTGGTCGCCTGTTGGTCCTGTAGCCTGTTGGTCCTATAGCCTGCTGCTCATGTAGCCTGTTGGTCCTATAGCCTGCTGCTCATGTAGCCTGTTAGCCCTGTAGCCTGCTGCTCATGTACCCTGTTGGTCTTGTACCCTGTTGGTCGCCTGTTGGTCCTGTAGCCTGTTGGTCCTGTAGCCTGCTGCTCATGTAGCCTGTTGGTCCTGTAGCCTGCTGCTCATGTACCCTGTTGGTCTTGTACCCTGTTGGTCGCCTGTTGGTCCTGTAGCCTGTTGGTCCTGTAGCCTGCTGCTCATGTAGCCTGTTGGTCCTGTAGCCTGCTGCTCATGTACCCTGTTGGTCTTGTACCCTGTTGGTCGCCTGTTGGTCCTGTAGCCTGCTGGTCCTGTAGCCTGTTGGTGTTCTGTTAGATGCCCTGAGGGCGGGTTGCACCAGAGAGTCGCTCCTGTAAGATACATCAGAGATGAAGGACGCTTGTCAGGCGGACAGCACAGCCAGCTGATAACAGGCCCTAATATGGTGGCCGCTTGTCAGTCTCAGTCCAAACCAAACCGCTATCTCCCCGCGGCAGAGCAGCTAGCAAAAGCGCGATTGTCCTGCTCTGTCTTTATCTCACAGAAATTCAATACTAGAATGGCTGACATTTCAATTTCAGATAAACCTCCCCAGTTGCTGCAGTAACTGTGCAGTTCCAGTTTAACCGTTTGCCAGCTAAAAGTTCCTCTTTTTCTAATGTTCACCGTAATAATTCCCCTTTATTTAGAGCTTATGCTGTGGATTGAACCCCTATCCTGCTGAGTTAATAAATTTATATTTTCAACCACTTGAGGTTGTGTCTCGCTACCGCGATCCACAACCTCAAGTGGTTGAAAATTACTCATATTTATACAGAAGACCGAACATTTACAATTATTGATGTTTCAACACCCATTTTCTTCCCAATGTCAGTGATTTGACAGATTAATGAAGCAAATTAAAACGACAATAGTCGTGATCAGCAGGATAATGGCTAGCAGTGGATTAACATGTTTACATATTCTTATTTATCTATTCCCTCAGTGAATACGTACAGTGGTGACTTTTGCTCACAATGGTTTTCTATTACGTAACAAATCAATGCCTTATGGTGTTTCATATACCTGTACCAGGATGGAGCAGTGTTACAGCAAACAGCAAACATTTGTATAACATTTGTACAATGTGCAATGGACGTTGATTTGTATATTATACATCACGTGGCCCAGATCAAAATACACATATTTTTGTCAGGCTTTCCCGATTTAGCTAATTCCTGGTCCGGTTGGCCCAGACGACAACTGCTATCGCCTGAAACTGATAAATTATATCACCATGATTCTGATCACCGTTTTTTGTTTTACTGCGCCTCTGAGCTCGGATCACCCATAATTTAGAAGTCCATGTTTAACGTTTTTTATTCGTTCTATTTGTCATACTAGTTTCCAAGGAAATGAAGTGCCATGGAAATGATTAAAATAGTTTCTGGTGGATGCCCAGTTAAGAAAATAATTCAATATTTGAGATATCTTTTTTTCATCAATGTAAGCTATTTTTCATCATTGGAGCTTCGACATGTTCAAAAAATAAATACCGACGGTGAACTCTACAGGACGAGGGATAAGAACCAATGCATTCCCAATAAACGCCAGACGCTCACACACTGCTGGTTTAACGTTGGCCCGTCGTCTTTGAAACCGGATTAAACCAACAGTAGCCAAACGTATCGTGTTCTCAGATCCAATGTTGGGTTAATGGTGGCCCGGTGTGTGCGACGCCGGGCCAACGTTAACCCAACATTAGATCAACGTCTCGTGTGAGCTGTGTAGTGACGTGAGTTGATCGGAAAGCCATGGATCATTATCCAGATGAGTCCACATTTACATGACAGCCAACCCTGTGCGTTTTAACCCTTACAACTCTGAATTATTTTTTGTAAAAAAACATGGGAAATAAAGTGTTTTTTTTAAATTTGATATCATCATAAATGTCTTAGTTAGCTCTTTCCGCTTCATTTGAATACCTATGTTATGGGTCTACGGTCATTATAAATAGTTTTACTCTTTCAGTGCGGGGATCGACTTTAGATGTCATATATCTATGGACGTCAGATTCTGACGTCTAAAGTCGATACCTGTCCTGTGCGTTTTAATTCCTCTTCTGTTTCAAAAGTGATACCTTATTATCTTATTGTCATTTGTTTCTTTTGTGAGAGTGTGGTTTTCAACGACATAATTATAACGTTATAGTTTGACAAAATTAATAATGTTATTTATTTCCGGATGTAGCTCAATGGAACTTCAAACGAGACCTTCAAATGCACTCTAGTTGCACTCTAGTTAGTTTAAAATTGTGTACTCAAATATTTTTTGGGATAAAACTACGTTTTGCCTGATTTTTCAAGATATATTTTATCTTTTATCACAAGATAATATGTTAGTTGAAAACTAAAGGTTGTTAATTTTTTATTTCGTCAGCAATTAAATCAATGTGGAAAAAATAATTTAATGATTTTTTTCCACATTGATTGAACTGCTAAATAAAATGAGAAATTGACGCTTAGAGTAAAGAAAACGTGAAGACTGTAAGTCATTAATTTGAAAGACGGTAAAAAAAAGCTTCGATGCCATAGAGTGAAACACGTCAACAAAATAAATTGGAGTAAATTTGTGCGAAACAAAAGAAAAGGGAATGAGGGGAAAAGGGAATGCGACGAAAAAATGCAATCAATTGTGCGAGCCTGCAGACCTGTCTGTTTGCCGCGTGAGGTCATGACATAACAAGCCAGTTTTATTTGATCAGCGCCGATGGAGACTACGATCCCCCATTGGGCCAATGCCGGACCACAGTTGCAGACGTATGCCCGGCATCGGACCGGTGCTGGGTCGACGCGTGGCTGTTGTTGGTTGGAAACAAGTGGCCAATTCATTATCAGAACTGCGCGACGTGAGCGAGATGCCAACGACCCTGCGCCGGGCATAGACTGAGACACCCGAGGGGGAGGGTTCGACACCACGACGTGTTATGGGCCCCACGTCACACCACCCCCGAGGGTCCACTGATGAGACCCCCAGTCCTATTGGACCTAGATCTGGGGGGGGGGGGCAAAGGGCTCATAAACCTCTGTGACTTCGTAGAAACCTGAGCCATTGGCCCCGATATTGGTTTAATGTTGGGCCAGCGTCTGCGACGCTGGCCCAACATTAAACCACTATCAGGCCAAAGTCTCGTGCTTGCTAGACTCCAACCCTGTTCTCTTGCGCATAAACCGTTATTGCATTTTCTGTTTCGGCCAGAAATGTGGCGCGCCGACCTGTCTCTATATTTATATTGGTTTTTGGCGTGATTATTAAAACGTTCTGGTGCCAAGAGCTGACCCGGCGTAAACACGATCAGAGATCAATCGTCTCAATGGTTATCTTCTGCAAATAAACCCAGTTTGACCCCAGAAAAACGGATAAATCTGCGTCGGTGCGTGCGCGCAGCTTGACGTGGGTATATACAGGGCACGGGTGTATCCATGGCGACCGAGATTGTCCGGTCGGGGAGATCCCGCGAAACAAACCGACCGAAATCTCGCGGAATGAAAAAGACACCGGATTGCTGAAATATTTACCCGGGGATGAAGTGGCGTATCGCATGTGTCTTTGTGAAGGGTTATATTGCCCGCCCTTCCCTAATCCAAACCCGGCCGCGACGGGCCCCGCTCCAGTGCCGGCCTACCGCCGGGCCGGATTTAAACCGCAGGCCCGGCGTTTAGAGAACGCTGTTTAAACGCTTCGTCGTCGGCCGGGCCAATACCACGGAGATTATCGATTCAGCCAGAATGTCACGGAATGCTGTGACTCACAGTCATACAATTGCGTTTGTCTGGATATTAAAATGGCTTTGTTGAAAGGTTCCCCTGCACGACATCTGTAGGTTTTTGATGATATCCCAGTCAGTTTCCTGCCCCCGGGACGTCTACACTGCTCTGTATAACCAAAATACAGTATCTGCTTACTTCTAAAGTAAGTAGAAACTCCATTTTGGCTTCGCACGGCACCACATGTGTCTAGATTTAACACCAAATGTCCCGTATTTATTCCACACCAGCTGTAGGGCCTAGATTGGCATCACAACAAAAATATAGTGATTTTTTGTAATCCACTTCAATATAATGGGAGCGTACATTTTATCTGATAATGACAGGATGCTTTGTGTTGAACAGTAATTGTTATTTAAAAGATTTCGTTGGCAAAATAAAAAAAATGTATTGACGTTTTACACAATTTAGAATCTATCATGTCATATACATGTACTCCACATCATGATTTATTCTATATAAAGCTCATTTTACTGCAAATGATGTTGTTTGATGAATCTGGATGAACTAACAAAAAGTTTAAAAACGGTTATAGACGCCGTAAGCACTTAAAGGGTTAACCCTTAAAGCTCTCAATTAAATAATTTGTGTTTTAACCCGCTACCGCGATCCACAACTTTAAGAGGGTAAAAAATACTGACATTCGTTTATTTTCAGACCAAAAATTTGAACACTGTGATGTCAAAACACCCATTTCATTCCCAATAACAGTGATTTAAACTGCTAATAAAACGGAATGAAAACGACTATACCCAACAAAAAAAAACAATTGTAAAACATTTGTACAATGTCAGTCCAACGTCGAAGACGTTGGGCCAACATTGTACAAATGTTATACAATTGTTTTGGTGGTAACCATTAGCACTCAAAGGGTGAATACGTCAGATCAAGTGATACTGATGGATTAGCTTATATCAGACATTAATTATCATCTCTGTTCTAACAGTTGCCTGAGGCTGTGAGTGAAATTCAATCAGATTTTTCGTCTTTTGACGCCGAGTAATCTTACAAATCATCAGGCACATGTATGTGTGTGATTAATGGTCGTGTCTAACGATAGGCGGCGCTGAAGGCTGAATACTACCCCACCGTTTAGCCCTCACAGGGTTCTGAGCGCTGTATTTAAGTTTTCAAAACATGTATTAGTTTTTTTAGATAATTGAGAGATAAACATATTATGAAAGAAAATACTATATTTATTTATAAAAATACGTGTGCACACTAAAATTCTACATAATACCTTATGTATGTGTCGATATATTATTATTATTATATTATTATTATGTTGTAAGTGTAATCACTAGCCTCAGTACTTATGTTGATAAATACTATAGATTTTACACTGGTTTTCATTCATGGGACATACTAGCTTTATAAGTAGTAACCCAGTAAATACAGCTGAGTGAACCCTAGCACCCGAAGGGTGCTGAGAGTGGGATTAAGGCATTCGAAGCTTGTATGAAAGCTTTCTCTTAGCCTATCCAAATATTTCATTAGTATATAATACTCATTAGAAAATGTCTGGTTGGCAAGGGAGGCAAGGAACCTGGAAACAGAAGCATTTTAGAATTTAATTAATTTTGATGCGCCCTCGGCGAACAGAGGGTCGCGGTGGTCTAAATGAGGTGTTGAATCAGCCGGTAGCTACCCTATATCTCGTGTCTTATCTCTTGAAATCTGGATGAAAAAGGCCGATAAAGTGTTAGTTTTGACAGATCCTTTAAATGAACATTTGAGACATTTCTTTTATTAAACCTATGCCTCTCGTGTACACTTAAGTTCACTTAGTATGTTTGACATACTTAAAATTGCGTTCTGAATTTTGGATCAAATGTGATCAATTTACCTCGTGTTGTTTGCCTGACTGTCTGTGTGCCATCGCCATACTCCCGCATACCCTGAGAAAGAACGTCAGAGTTATGGAATTTCATTGAATTTGGGTGGAATGGTCTAAAAGGTGTCTAAAGTTGATAATTTGAGAAATAGAAAATTCCTAGAAGCGTGTCATCTTAATTGTGAAATTAAGAAAGTTCGCTTGTTCTCTTTTCAGAGCCACCAGGGGATTTAAACCCTTGCTTTCACTCACCATGACAGTCCTCGCGGGGGGTGACAATTATGTTGATTATCACCCCCTGCGGTGACATGTGGTGAGTGACAACAGACTGTGACGTCTGTTGTTATCGTGACGCGGTGGCTGACCAACGCCGTAGGTGTTGGCCCGTCAACGCGTCAACGCTGTTATCACACTCACGAGTGCTTGTCAGCGCCGCTAGCGTCGCGCCAATGCCGGCTCAGCGCTGTTAGCGCTGGACCGACATTGGCACCGCGGTAGCCACACTGTGAAAGCACTTCGGTGTTTCTGTCACTCACCATGCTGCCAACGCTGCCAGTGTTGCGTCAATGTCGGCCCAACGCTGTTGACGCCGGACCGGCATTGACACAGCTCTAGCCGCATTCAAACAGCAGTCTCAATTTTCATCATAAATTTCGGCATATTCTGATATTAATTTGTCCAAATGTGTTTTATGCCCTCTTTTAATTCTTGAAGCTCTTAATTCATTTTGAAGTTTGAAAAGATCTGAATGCTCTTTGAGCGAATCTATGAATTTATACGTTAAAATTTGGAATCGATCTTTGATCAGATCGATCTTAGCAATTTTATGAATATCTTCAGTGTGCGAAAGTGGATCCAATTTGTAGGCTATTCTGATGGCCTTATTTTGAATGATTTGAAGTTTCTTGATATACGCTTCTGACGCTCCTAAAATTACTGGAGCGCCGTATTCTAATACTGGACGTATATAACTTTTATATAGTCTCATTAGTGTTTTGGGTTTACAGCCCCACTTTGAGCCGCTCAGGAGTTTGAGCAGACCAAGGCGTTGCCTTCCTTTTTTAGCGTTCTCATCTATATGAGCATTAAAAGTTAGTTTCTTATCTAAAGTTACTCCTAGCAATTTTGCTTGCTGTACTGCAGTGAGTTTTTCGTCAAAAAGTTCTAGTTCTATATTTTTCTTAGTTTTAAGCATTATAAGCTGCGTTTTCTTAGCATTTAGTTTTATTCTCCACTTGGAGCACCATGCTTCTAGGTCTGATAAAACTTTGGCTAGCCTATATTTAATTGTTTTTTCACTTTTAGCAAATGTCCAAAATCCCAGGTCGTCTGCGAACTGAGAGACCCCTACTGTATTACTGAAGGGATCTATTGGAATATCATTTACATAGATTAGGAATAGAAGTGGGCTGAGAACCGAGCCCTGAGGTGTGCCGGCATTAAGTGAAATTTTGTCCGAAGTCTCATTATTTATTTTGACTGAAATTTTCCTGTCAGTTATAAATGAAGACATTAATCTTACTATTTTATCTGGTAAATTTGTATTCATTAATTTATATCTTAGTCCGTTGTGCCATACGGAATCAAAAGCTTTTTCTACATCTATAAAGATTGCAGCTCCTTTATGGTGACGGCTATGTGCTATGTGCGCATCATCAGCTAGTCTGAGAATGTGTTCCATAGCACATCTTTTATTTCTATAGCCTATTTGCCATTTATTAAAGAAATTTTCTTCTTCTAATTTACTGCGCATTCTATGAGCAATTATTTTTTCAAAAAGTTTGCCTATGCAACTTAATAAACTGATTGGTCTATAGTTAGTTGGAATTTTATTGTCTTTTTTAGGCTTTGGGAGCATAATTCCTTGAGCTTCCTTCCATTTACTTGGAAAATATCCTATTTTTAGGCACTGATTGTACATAGTTTTTAGATTCTCAAATACTATTTCTGGACATTTTTTAATTATAGTGTATTTAATACCGTCTGCTCCTGGAGCAGACCTACCTTTGGTCCTATCTAATTGTAGTTTTATTTCTTGAATCGAGATATCCCTGAGTAGTATACTATCGTCGCCGTCTTCTACTTTATTTTCTTTTAGAGTTGAAAAAAGCTGCGATTTTTCATTTATAGCTTTATCTATTAAATTTTTAAATTCATCATCAAAAATTTCACCTGTGTGAGTATTATGAATTTTGCCTAAAGATTCAGCGAACGTGGTTGCTTTTTCTAAGTCGTTTTGAGTTAAATTACCATTTTCTTTAATTATTGGCTTGGATGCGCCGCCTGATTTCTTACCATTAATACTATTGATAGTTTTCCAAAATTCTTTAGAGTCTTTAGTTTCGTCTAGTTTTTTAGTTTGCTGATTCCAAAATTCTTCTCTATCTTTGTTTACTTGTTTACTTACTAAGTTGTTTAATTGATTATATAGAGTTTTATCCTCTGCTTTTTGCGTATTTCTAGCTAAGCGTCTAATTTGTCTCTTTAATTTGATTAATTTCATTGTTTCATTTGAGATAAAAAGTGCTTTATCTTTACGTTTTGCTTTAGGACACGCTTTATTTAGCCCTTCTTTAATTATATTGCTTATTTTTTCGTTAGCTAAGTCTAGTTCCTCTGGTGTTTCAGGTTCGAGTCTATCTAAGTTATTTATTATTTCTTTATTAAACCTGTTCCAATCTGTTTTTTCATACTGTAGAATTTCTCTCTGAAATTGTTTTTGAATTTGAGGTGAAGCTAAAGTTAAATGAACTGGCAAATGATCTGAACCAATGTCATCGCCTACATCACATGATTGGATGCGTGACGCCATCTGGCGGCTAACTAGCGCTAGATCTAGTAGATCGCCGCCAGAGGACGTCCCTGGTCTATAAGTTGCAGTGCTGTCGTTAGTTATTAGTAAGTCTAATTCTTCAATTATGTTAAATAGAATGTCTCCGTTAGTATTTCCTACTTTACATCCGAAAAAAGTATGCTTACAATTGAAATCTCCAATAAGAATTGAAAGTGGATATAAATTAGTTATATGCCTGAAATTCTCTATGTTTGGTTTAATATCTGGCGGGTTATAAATAGTTGCTAATGCCACTGTCTTACCTTGTGATTTGAAGTTTATTGCCAAAAATTCTTCGTCAAAATCTGAAGTATCTATTTCATTAAATTTGATATCTTTTCTAATTAAAATAGCTACACCGCCTGCTGCATTCTGCAGGCGCCCATTAGGATAAATTATATTTCTATCTTTTCTGATAATGTTATAATTTGGAATTCTGATTCTAGTTTGCTCTCTAAGTCTAGTTTCATTTAAAGTCACAAAATGTGGTTTATATTCATTTAAATAGTTAATTAGTTCAGTCCTTCTTTTATATAGTCCGTTAATGTTAGCATGAATAATTTGAACGTTTTTAGTTGGTGTTAAACTGTTATCCATATTTTATAAGTACTGTACTGTACTTAGCCCTACTTTAGTTTTTCCTACTTTAGTTAGGTTTTTACTGGTGAGTACTGTACTGTACTAGACCTAGTAAAAACGGCCCTACTTTTTCTACTTTAGGTTTAGGTTGTACTTACAAGTTCTCAGGAAGTTGGGATAGGTAGTCTCTGATGATCAGTGGGGAGATGTCTTTCCTGAAGGCCCAACCGACTGCTTTGCTGGCTAGGTGGGGTATGTCATCCCACTCCAACTTTCCTTCGTTCCTGTGGATCGTTCTGCTGTACAGGACCGTGTGGGCTGAAAAGAGAAGGGCAAGACGGGTTAAGTCACTATCGGCTAATCTAATTAGTGGTAACTCACTCTCACCTCCTGTGGCCTTCTTGGGCTGATCGGCGCGTTCACCCTGACGTTGGTGCTCTCGGTGCTGAGTTGGCTGGGCTCTCCTGTTGACTTCCTGGGTGCTGCGATGTCGCTGGCCTTCTCTCTTCTCAGCGATCTTCCTTTTCACCTCTATTGCTCTAGGGCATCTCCCGTCAGATGCCAGGTGATCTCCTGTGCAGTTGGCGCAGTAGCTTGCTCTGGCCGTGCATTCCTGTCTCCTGTGGGCCCCAGCGCACTTCCCGCATCTGATGTCTCTTGCCTTGCAGGAGTCCTGGGCGTGGCCGAATCTCTGGCACCTGTAGCACTGCAGGATTCTGTTCTTCTTCTTGTACTCCTCCGTCCTGCAGGAGCGAGTTCCGATGAAGAGACGGCTGTTGCTGATCGCTGCCTCCATCTCTTCCTTCTTCTCGAAAGTGACCTTCACTTTCGGGATGCCACGTCCTGAGGTCCTGTTGATGAATCGGATGACCTTCACCTTCAGACCTTGCTTCTCTAGGATGGCTTTCTCGATATCTTCCTCTCCTATTGTGGTGTCCACGTCTTTCACTACCACGCTGAGGGCGTCTTCTACCTTGGCCTCGGTAGAACTTCTTGGTGGTCTGAAGACAGCTGAGGTCCCCATGAGGCCGCTGTCTTCTCTTTTCATGGACTCGTAGATCTTCTTCGAGTCCTCTTCTGTCTCAGGGAAAATGAGTAGGTCTTTTCCCATGGTCCTCCTGGTCTCACTTACCTTTACTCCCATACGTTTACACCATTGTATGAAAGTTAGGTGGTTTGGTCCATTGACCGAACTGGGCAGTTTCACGCCGACGATTGGCTGAACAGTTGTCTTCCTCTTCTTTTCTTCATTCTTCTTTACTTCAGTCTTCTTATTTCCTGTTGCTGCAGGGGGCTGTTGAGCGGCGTCGCGACGCTTCATCTCTTCTTTCTTCTTTTGTTTCTTGGCTTCTTTCCTCTCTCTCTCCTCCCTGGAGGTTGGAATCGTTGTCCAGTCAGAGCGCTCTCCGTCGGACAGGATTTCTCCTTCTTCTGCTTCCAGAAGGGGGGTGGCCAGAACTTCTTCAGGTGGAGAAACGACGGTCTCCATCTCTTCTCTTTTCTCAGGCGTCTTCTGCACTGGAGATGCCGTTCTTTGTTTCTTCGCTGGTGAGCCCCCTAAACCTAGCTCTGCCTCGGCAACTCTTACCAAGGTCGTTAGCTGCGACGACCTGTGACCTATCTGGGCCTGGTCAACAGGTCTAAGTACCTGTGGCCGGCCGTCGGACAGCCTCCTCTTGGCTGTTGACTTCCTCGGAGTCATCTGTACTGGTGACTCTGTTAAACACTCGTACCTACCACTATTACCTTTGGGTGGAGTTTCAACACCCTTATTTGCACCCGAGAGTGCTCCCGCAAATGACTTCTTCTTTGGAATGGCCCCCCCATTGGCTCCCTTAGGTGCAGACTTACCTGGCTTGCTGAGTCCTAAGACTTTTTTCACGCTGCTCGTCCTCTATCAGGGCTAATCCCATTAGAGTTGTTGCCAGCTCTTTCTTGTCAACGGACGAGAGTCCGTTGATCTCCTTCAGGAGTCTCTTGAGGGCGGTACTACTCTTGGTAGTGCCGCCCTGCACGCCCTTAGAAGGGCGGGACCCATCCCCAGCGGTTACCTTGCCACTAGGCATGCTAGCGGCAAGGTTAAAAAGAATTTAGAATAATTTTGATATTTTAATGTCCCGTATTACTGTACTGTACTGTACAGTATGTAGTGGGATGTGTAAGCTGTCAGTCACACTCAGGAGAGTGATGACGCGTCGCTCACTAATAGGTGTGAAAAGTGTACCTGTGTACAGACAAGCTGTACAACACAGGTAGCACGCTTAGACAATATAATGTATCTAATTTGGTAATGCTGATCTACTAAAAGCGATTATTGCCTCTATCTAGTGATTTAAACAGCAACAACAGAGCCCCTGTAGGGTGTTGATGCTGTATGCCGTCACCGTTTTTAAATCTCTGAGATTGATTGATAATCCCTGATCAGATTGCGTATATTGCAATGTATAGCTTTATGCCAATTTCGTATTTTGACAGCCCGTCAAAACTCGGATTTACCAGAGCCCCCACGGGTTGGTAAGATGTTCACTGGTTGAAAGCCAGAGAACAAGTGACGAATGTAAATACAAAACATCTGTGCAACTTTTATACAGTGTCGGGCTAACTTCGAAAACGTAGGGCTGACGTTGTAAAAATGTTATACAACTGTTTTTTTTGTTTACTTAAAAGCATGCATTATATCATAGTTAACTGTTAACTTTATGATTGTATCATGGAGTTGATTATATTGATAAAGGCGAACGTAAATGGCCTACCGCGCTTTGTATGTGTAAGGTGGATTGTTTTTATATAATACAACTATTAATTTCTTCCAAATTTGTCAAATTATTGACTAAAAAACATGTTGTCGTATGTTTGCTAAGCATAATGTGTTTAGCAAACAACACAGCCACCCTGTTATATTATATTCTATTGATATTTTATGAAGGAACTTTCTTATGACAAAATATATCAGATCACGTATTTGTAGAATGTCCATTAATCATTATATTATTGCAGATCATGCAGCACCCAAATGTAATAATAATCCCAGCGTTAAGTGAATAAAGGCCATCAGGTCTTGTATTGTTTGCCTGTCCTGGTTTTGGTGTTTAGTGCCACCCAGTGATTAATTGTCGTATATTGTTTCTCTGAGTCTTGAACCACGTAAACGCGATACACCGACCCAATGTTGGCTCAATGTTGGGCCAGCGTCGCAGACGTTGGCCCAACAATGAACCAACATTGGGTCGGTGTATTGTGTTTACAGGGAGCCCAGCGTAAATACTGTACATTTTCTGAGGTTTCTATTTGTACATTCACCAGAAAAAAAATGTTAAAATCATTTAAAGATCGTGAATCAGACATCTGTTGTTGTCCTCATACAGGTCGATTTAATTTTCCATAAATTTGTGGCTAATTAAAACACCTAGCACATTTATACAAACCGTTTTCATGGCATGAAAAGGTTTGTTTAAATGAGCTAGTTTTACGCAATTATTGCCAGTTTTACAGCACGTGGTCCGTGGGTAGGAGTGGGTGCTTGGAGACAAGCTGACAACAGAACAAACCAGGCGGTTACACGTCATCTCATGTCAGGGAGCTTAGTCTGGGTTATTTATTTGGGAACGGAGGAGCAGCAGAAATAATCTGTTTTGTGGGGGGCACGGGCATCAGTCCTCTGAATGAGCGTCCTGAGTGCCCGGAATCAAATCTCATCAACAGTTCACCCAGAGTCTCTCAGACTCCCTAATATAACATAATACCTAATTTGTGACAGAAACTGACTTCTGGTCAAGGTTTTTACCAAAGGTAACAAACGCCGTCTTAACCCTTTAACCGCCGGTGCCCCTTCTATTCGGATTTTCATTTTTTATTAGCACATAAAGAACCACATTTTAAATCAGGTAAAGATAAAATGTGACATCAACCAGCAAGTATAAATATTAAAAAGAGTTGACCTCCATTTTGTCAAATTTGAATAATTTCCACTCACTTGAAGTTGTGGATCGCGTCAGCGAGACACAACTTCAAGTGGGTGAAAATTCATATTGAATAATTTAGCGGTTAAAGGGTTAACTGCTCATTGCAATATGCTGTTGCTAATATATGGACTAATTTGCCAGATAGTTTGAGACTGTTCTTTCAATGTTTTTAAAAAACACTTTAAAGTTATTTTTGATTAACTCAGATTAATGTTTTTCTTTTTACCAAGTTAACGGCAATATTATACTTTCACTTTTACAAACGACATCTATGTTACACAGTCAGTGTAGGTTACATTATCATGTTACACAGTCAGGGCAATTATGTCAAATAGTGTTTTGACTAATGATCCTACCCTGAATAAATACATTTTATTATTATTATCAAATAACAGATAAGATGAAAGTTTCTCGGTTATGAATACAACAGGGATTATAATATATACATATATAATTATATAATATTTATTCACAAGTTTGCGATTAAATTATATACTATATATATTATTATACAAATAAAACAATTCAGAAAAAACATGTTCTCTTATTATACAATATAAGTCAGTGTGGGTGGTTAAAATATCGATCAAGGCATATATATATATTGTAAATTTGTAAAATATATCATTAGTAATTAATTTTTTTAGATAATGTATTTATTCCCATTGCCTTGGTCGATATTTTAACTAGCCTGGTGTTGTAAAATAGGATAGAAAGTGTTTTTTTTAAATGATTTAAACAGTAATTTAAATAAAAAAAATGTAATCACAATTTTGTGAATAAATCTAGTATGAAAATATTAGAAAATATTCGGTGTTTTTTTTATTTTGCCTATTTTTACTATCCTCGTTTCTACTAATGGTATAAAAGACGCACTTGATTAGAACATTTACACTACACTCTTTTAAATTTGATTTGATATTTTCGTTTTAGCCTATCATTGTGTATGATATGTCCCTTCTCGCAGCTGTCAGTGATATATGCAGCTCACTGTAGGTGATCTGTATGCAGAGTGGTGTACACGTGTGTACGCTTCAGTGCACACGTGTAGCTGATTATACAGGGAGGGGGTGGCATTGCTATAGGTCCAGAGAACACGGTACGCCCACTGATATCCCAGAATCTACATGATAATGCCACACACTGTATACACTCTGCCGTGCAAAGCCAAAAGGCAGTAACTGCTCACTTGAAAGTATACAGTTACTACCTTATGGCTTTGCACTGCAGCATTGTGAACTATGCGAACGTAGATTCACTAATAATAGTTTTTACCATCTCCACTCTGGTGATTATAATTAAATCTGTTTTATAGGTGCTTATTTGCCTGTAGTCGCCATGATACACTGTTCTATTATCGTATATCTTATTTGTTACAACATGTGAGATTCGAGCGAGCAGTTTTTGCGAAAATAGTTTTTTCCGACATTTTATCAGGCATTCTTAGTTTTCGATCTTGGTATTAAACAATGCTGTTCTTTTATGTTGAGGCATCGTCTGCGACGCTTCCCAAACATTACAACACCATTGTTTATTACCAATATCAAAAACTAAGCATGCCTAATAAATGTTGGCCTTGTTATGATTACATATATTGTATGATGCACGTTTCACATTGATATGTTGGAATACCCGTCAAAAAAATCATTTTTCAATTCAATATTAACGATATTTTGCAAAGTGTATCATTATCATATATTATTAACCCTTGTCCTGATGAATTGCTTCAATTGTATTTTTCGTCATTTGAAGCTGGAATTGCTAACGCAATTTCCAGCTTCAAATGACGAAAAATAATACTATTTATGAAAAATAGACAGTCTACTAAAAACTATTTTATCAAAATTAAGTGAGATTTTTATTGATCTATAACATCCTTAACCCCGTATATATCCGGGCATAGCAGGACAAGGGTTAGTATATGTTTCCACTCACTGAAGTGTAAATGTTGTATGTTACCAATTGATATCACCGATTAATAATTGCACAATAGATTTTCTGTAACTTTCTTATGATAATTATTTTTATATTAGTCAAATCTACCCGAGCATATTATTTTATGTTAATGCAACAGTACATTTTTCAGCTGATGTAAAAACATCCTACATGTATATCGAGCAGTAGCCTACTATATAATATTTTTTGTTCGCTAAGTATAAGCTATGATAAAATTTAAACTGAACATCAAAGACAATTAGTATGACTAAATTAGAATTAGCTTGTAATATATCATGGTGTGCTACTGTATACCAAAACTCATTGTTATTTAGAAAAGCACATATGATAATTATCATCTAACTTAAAACCAACATTTCTTCAAATTAAATCATTTTCTCAATCTCAATAAAGATATATTTTTTTATGTCGTATAAAAGAAAATGTACAAACATTACCACCTGTAAGTGCATGTACTTAACCCTTTGCCCGCTGATCACGACTATAGTCATTTTAATTCCTTTTTTTCAAATCACAGTTATTGGGAATGAAATGAGTGTTTAAATATCAAGATTTGCAAATGTTTAGTGTCTAATTAAACATATATCAGTGATTTTCTCAAAATAAACAAATATGATTAATTTTCAGGCACTTGAAGTTGTGGGTCGCGGTAGCGAGACACAACTCCAAGTGGGTGAAAATTTAAATTATGTAATTTAGCAGGATTAATGTCAAAATATAAGTTATTACAGCTGATTATAATAAACTATAAGCTATTAGTCCAATGAGGGTTAAACTCAATAAAAGCCTGGCCAATGAATTAGATAATAAATATTTACAATGTTAATCACAAAACAGTTTATGCGGGCACAATGGTATATTGCATATCACATTACGTCGGAATTATGTATTTAAGCATTAGAAGGTGAGAAGTGAAATAATTGCAAGAGCCCTCATAGTAATAACATTAATAACGTTCAAGGTGGTCTATCCCCCTTTATATGGTATGAATAATTATGTCCTTATATGGAGTGATTGACTATCATGTGAGCTCTCAGAGGGTCACATGATAGCCAATCACCCCATATATGGGGTTGATTGGCTATCATGTGACCCTCTCAGAGGGTCACACGATAGCCAATCACCCCATATAAGGAAACACTTGTGCCCCATCTTGTGGCGACTTTGATTTATTTGTCACAAATTTATTCATGCTATATAAGGGGTGATATGTCACCTTTAAAAAATGCATAACACAGGTTTTGCTATGGCAATATTCATCTGAAGAATACTGGTGTAAAATAAATGAAACTGGCTTTTAGTTACCCTTTGCATTAGCTTATTGTTGATAATAAATCTGAATAATTATCTGTATAACAAAAAACATATTTTTTTTAGTAATTAAGCATACTTTTTCAATCAATTTAAAGTAATTAAGCATACTTTTTTAATCAATTTAAATATTAAACTGGCATTTCTGAATACTACTCGGGTATATGCTATGAGATTTGAGGTGTATGCATACATAATTGTTCATTTTAGTGTATTATTTTATTTTTTGTTTGAGTAATTCAAATAGCTCTAGTGAGATTAGAACACGATCAATCCTGAAAAAATTACCTCGTTATCAATGCTATAGAGAAAATAATAGTAAGAATAATCAAGACTAATGATTCCACTATACTGCCATGCAAAGCCAGAAGGCAGTATCTGCTTACGTTGTATGTAAGCAGATACTGCCTCCTGGCTTTTCAGAGCAGCACAGGTTTAATAATATAAAACAGCAACGAATATATAGTTTTTAAAGTTTATTGATCTGAGAGAAAATACAAACCAGAATGCGCAGAAACATTGTGAAACATATAGAACAGAAACACATACAAAGTCAAAATGCTCAAGTATCAAAACATTTCATCAAGATGACGTTGTCACGCTTGAGGAATGTCGCCCCCTTGGATATCAAAGGGTGTATCTGCCAGTTCACAACGTGGCAGATACACCCTTTCATATCCAAGGGCACGATATATTGTCATGATGTAACATAAGAGCTCACTGAAGCACATGCATGAATGATGCACTTTAGATTTGTATTTAGTTGCAAACATTTGGGAAAATAAAATACTGTATTTATATGTATGTACACTATACATGTCAGTTGAGAAAATGCATAAGGTATTTATATCAACACCAGGTATAATATTCTACCCTGACCAATGAAACAGCGGCTCGGCATGTCACATGACGAGATCAGCCAATCACCGCCGTCATTCAGTTGTTAGTCAAATTAAGGACCTAAATACCATACTTGGGTTTAAATTTACCATTATAAGACATACTTCTATGACTAATATACATTACTTAATCAAAAGGAATTTGTTTTCTAGCATGTCACTCAAAAGTAACATTTCATAAACAGATACCATTAAGGCAATTTAAGAATAATCTAGTTTGATAATACAAACCTGGGTGACAGACACATTGAAACATAGCTGTTTTAATGTTGGCTCAGCGTCTGCGGCGCTGGCCCAACATTAATCCAACATTGTTTCAATGTGTCGTGTTCGCTGGGGTGATTGTGATTGACCGTTGGCGTCCTTGAGAGCGATCCTGGAGTGATGTCCCATTACCTGGCTCACTCCATCCTATATCCAGACAATTATCACGCCCTCGGTCACCAAGTAGTAACCAAGGCAACACCATGACGACACACCTGGCCTGCACACCTTGCGCGCTGGGGGAGGTGATTAAAATTAATTCTACTATTTAAAATATAATAAAGTATGGATATTATCTGCTTCGTGTGAATTGAAACATTTAATGAATAATACATTAGAATGTATTATACTATTATTTAAATAATTAAGTATATTATCTGCATTATGTAAATAAAAACATTTAATTAATATTGATTCAGAACTTTTTCAAAAATAACCATCTTCTATTTTAAATGTTTGTTGGCTTATCCACCGATATTGATTTAGCTATATATAGCCATACCCAGTAAACCCGATACGTTGACCAAGCGTTGTTTCACGGACGGTCCACCGGCTGCGACGCTGGCCCAGCATCAGAACAACGTCTCCTGTTTACCGTGTGCTCGGGTATTGTGGCTAGAGGCAATATGAGCTCACAAGTCTCACGCGTTAGCTAATTGCTCGTGGCCATTTGTTGATTTACGAGTCGTAATGCGTTCCGTGTCGCATTACGACCAATCACGAGGTGTTAACAGTGTACCGAACTGTACTCGTGATAGTAGTATAACCCTTACAGTGCGGGGACCGACTTTAGACGTCAGAATCTGATGTCTATAGACGTCAGATTCTGACGTCTAAAGACGATCCCGCACTGAAAGAATTGAAAAGTTATAATGACCGTAAACCCATAACATAGGTATTCAAACGAATCGGAAATAGATAACTAAGATATTTAGGATAATTAAAAATTGAAAATGACCCTTTGTTTTCTTGGTTTAATGGTTAATGACACTTTGAGCTCCATGCGCCAGATTTCGTTTGCCTCAGTCCGGCTCTGTTATATATCCGTCTGGTTGTCGTGGTGACGCTGGGTGTCCCCCTGGTGGCGATGCGTGTACTATATAGTGCTGTATTTGTCCGCCAGGTGAGGGGCTGTCTGTCTGAGATTTCACCTCTATATGTATGCGGGGAGTACTGACACGATACTGACGTATGACCTCACATTAGGTCAATGTACCTCACGTCATATATACGTCACACCTCAGCACACCCAATGTTGTTCCCCCAATGTTGTTTTAATGCTGGGCTAGTGTCGCGGACGCTGGCCCAACATTAAAACATAATTGGTTCAGTGGCTTGAGATTGCTTGGATTAATTATTTCAATCCATATTTCCGTAATTTCGTTATTACAGGGAAATAAATCAATGTTGAATGATTGCTCTTCAAAATGATTATTTTTAATACTTACAATATAACTGGGATTTTTATTTTTTCTATGTGTATAATGTTATTTTTACAAATAACAAAATTTCACGATAATCTACATATCATTTTGCCAATAGTTTTCATTATAATTTGCATTACATTGCTAGGGAAAATATACAATTCTTAACAAATACTGCATCCCTTTTTAAAATTAATATCAAGAGTTTTTAAATATTATTTTTACTATAAATGAACGAGGTGCTGTGTTATGCCAACAATTTTTTGGGTATACAATAGTGTTATGAATATTCTTAGCAAATGTCTTCACCTATAGATAAAGGAATATACTCCTTGCCTAGATATAATCAATAACATAAACAATTATAACGAAAACAACCATTTTAAATTAAATGTGGACTTTAAAGTTGGATTGGTGATTGATACAGCCATGTCATTTTTTGATGAAAATTTTTTTTAACTTTAATAATGTCAAAATCTTGAAGCTAACGCACGACAGCTGGCTTTATAAACGTTGTACAGAGCAGACCTCGTGTGTAGATTTAAGATAGTGTGGACATCAGCATAATGACATACCCCCCACCCCCCTCCCTTCCCCCACCAGGTAATCAGGTCATTTACACCATCTAATTTCGCGGTCATTTCCAGAGAGAGTGAGGCCAGTTTAGGCCGCATTTCACCAGGGAATACCCCCAGATGAAAATGGGACCTCCATACGCAAATATCTAATGGCCAATATGGGATCCATTAACGTATTTACTCTGAGATAGGCTCACTGATAATATTCCTAATGTCGTCTTAGCCTGAGAGTTTACCACCCGATAATCAAGTTAAATATTATTTGGGCTGCAATCTTCATCAAGGCCGACCGAGCCATCGGTCATTTAGCTGACCAAATTGAACTGGGTATCCCCAAAGCTTGGCCTCTAACTCGATTTGTCACAAAAGGTCGGCCCGGGCCAGTGAGCATGTTTCCAGGGATAAAGTCATCACCACCCCGAGAAAACACGAGATGTTGACACGATGTTGGTTTAATGTTGGGCCGCCGTCGTAGACGGCGGCCCAACATTAAACCAACATCGTGTTTGCTTGGACTGACTATACCTCAAGGACAGCGCGAAATGCAAGCACAACGCTATAGAGTTGGTCCAATATTGCGAATTGGAATGCCAACGTGTCATGGACGATGCCGAGTGCAAGCAATCTGCCAGCGGGGATAGGGAACCAACAGGTCCATCTCTAGGGTAGGTCACTGAGTATATAGCTAAACTAGAGCTGTGTGAGTTTCAGTCGAGAAAACATATATAATTTCGGACCTCCTGTATCGGTCTGGGACCTCCTGTATCGCCCCGGACCACTGGTATCGGGCTCGTATACCTCGGACGTATTGACTTGTATCGGCCTCCAACTTCCTGTATCGGCCTCGGACTTCTTTTATCTACCTCCTATCTCTTGTATCAGCCTCGGATCTCTTGCAACAGCCTAGCCACTTTTATTTGAACTTTATTTATTTATACAGGATCTCAAATAGCCACAATACCACTAGTTGCTCCCTACGCATAAAATATACCGGAACTCGTGAATGCAGAATTCTATATATGGCAGTTCATACATATATTACTGTCTCTAATACTAGATAATACATATATGATATGGTCCCATTTGTATCTGCTATTGTCGTCTCGTACATATCTTAACTCGTACTATGCCATCTCGTACATATATCAACTAGACCCATGCTAATTCATCCCAGCTAAACCAGTTTGTACAAGTTTTTTTTGTGCGAATTAACTGGTGGTCTGTCAGCTGTTGGCACTTTAGGTTCCAGAGCACCGTGATCAAGGCCACGCCACCCCAGCACCAAACAACAGGAAATATACCGGGGAAAGTTTGTCAGTTCGGTCGTTTAAAACAGACATCCATCATCAGCACAATAGTCAGTTTCCTGTGCCAGTCAGCGCTCCGTTCTGTTACCCCGGCAACAAGGGAAGCAAAATGCCGGCTCGCTATCTGCCACACGCGACGTCATGTGTCGGGTCAGTGCCGGCCCGACGTCGAAGACGTCGGGCCGGCACTGACCCAACACATGACCAGGCTGCGTCGCACATGCTTAGCATATAGTTTGGGAACAATAATGAGAACTAGGATATGCCGAGTCTGACGTCCCGGAGTCGTATATCATTAGTGAAAAGGTCCAGACAAAAGGGAGGGGTGTCCGTCCTCCACCGCTTACAACGTATTATCTGAGCGAGTTGTCTGACTTTGTATGAATATTTTAGCCTCCCAGCCGGAATAAAACATCAAAGTCAACCTAGTTCTGTGTCCAGTATTGATTGCGGACGCACCTCGCGAGTATGTTGTGGTGGTCAGAGAGATGCAGTGGTCAGCTCGAGTGTGGCTAATAGCACCGGCATAAAGTAATCAGCCCCTGTCCACACTGTTTAGGAGATATTACCCTAAATGAGGCTTAGGTACCCTCAGGGGATGCCGAGGGAGGGGTACACTTTGACTTATGACTCCTCGTAAGCTATCTCACTCTCTCTGCTGTATGCTAGGTGTGTACACATAATAATATGTATTAAGATTGTGTGACACCACGTGTACTGTTCACTATGTGCACACTCAATGTGTATTAGCATACCAAGGTTGTACCTCATAGGTTTACACTTAGGCTTAATATATAATCTACTTTATTATTATTATACTTATTTTATCTCCAAAATTATTTTAAAATATGTACTCCATTTTTATATCTGATTTTCACGATATGTAAATTTCTGGGACATTTACGTGATTTTTCAAGTACTTTCCATCTACGTAAGAATTGTTGTTGTGGTGTACCGGTTTATTTAAACAAAAGTGATTTTGTTAATTGGTTAAACATTAAAAGTATAATTATTAATTATATACTTTAGAAATATTACTCTTAGTCGATATAATACTAGAAATAAATAAATTAAATCAATATTTTATTCACAAAAAACTGAATAGGCTATACATAGCTAACCAGTTTACCGGCCAGCCAGCCAGCCAGCCAGCCAGCCAGCCAGCCAGCCAGCCAGCCAGCCAGCCAGCCAGCCAGCCAGCCAGCCAGCCAGCCAGCCAGCCAGCCAGCCAGCCAGCCAGCCAGCCAGCCAGCCAGCCAGCCAGCCAGCCAGCCAGCCAGCCAGCCAGCCAGCTTTACCACCAGCCGTCGCCATCTCTAGTCCGTCTGGCGCTCAGCCCCACCCCCTCCTTCTAGTCTCAGCCAATCACTGCGCCCCGGCTCACTGACGTAACTCGTTCTACAGTAATGGCGGCCGGGCACATAGCTGGCATGTTTTGTCGGCCCTCAAAAAACAGTGATATTCACGGATATTTCACGGTCATATGTGCCGGAATCGTGCTCTAGAAGACACACATCCTAGTACACATCGGCAGGAAAGATTGAGTGGACGTAGACGGCTTGGACAGTGAGGAATCGTGGAGAGAAGCTGTGATTTGTGAGTGTGTCTGGAGGGCTCGTGGCTCGTCTCAGACAGGTTGGATATAGCCCTGTATTATGGTATGTGGCGGCCCGTGCTGTCCCCGGCAGGCTCCGTATTCAGGGATCACACCCTGTACTGTGGAAGCGGACCGGCCCGCGGGATAGCGCAGGGACGTCCCAGGATCGACCCTCACCCCCCAGGGGGTGTCACCCGTCTGGAGAGGCCAGGGGGGCGGTGTAGAAGTGACAGTCACACCCACACACAAACACACACTGGGGTAAACACGTGCGCTCAACAGTTGCTCAACACAGACAAAACAACACTGTTTCATCGTTGTGGAACTTGGCCAGAAATTAGCCAACCCGACAAACACGAGACATTGAACCTATGTGGTATCAATGTTGGGTCAGCGTCGTAGACGGTGGACCACCATTGAAACTATATTTCGTCAATGGCTTGGGAAATCATTAGGAAAACGTTGTAGAATGATGGCCAACTGATAACCAACGTAGCAAACACGATACATAGAACCAACATTAAACCAATGTTGGATCATTGTATAGTTTTTGTTGAGAATATATCCAGGTGTGCGTACCAGACGGGTACCAGGCAAAGACGTACACTTGATGGTTCAATTCAATTAAAATAACATCTCTAGCACAAGAGGACCGAGCTCACGGGACAGATGCGGAACAACGACGACAAGTTGATATCAAAACCTGATGATGCGGAACAACGATGATGAAGTAAAAGCCAGACTTGGTCTCTATGGCAACTGTTGCTGCAGCTGGGATGTTCACATGAACGGCGGTTGATGATCTGGTCAAATCTCCGTGTACACTGTAGAATAGGCTTGTGATTGATAGGCGTTTGACACACAAGCTCGGTTCTACAGGGTGCACGGCCATTTCCCCCTCTGCGACCCGCCTCGTCCGCATATCGTCACCGGAAGCTGCCTTCTCATCTGCATATCACCCCAGGAACTGCCTCCGCATCTGCATATCACCCCGGGAACTGCCTCCTCATCTGCATATCACCCCGGGAACTGCCTTCTCATCTGCATATCACCCCGGGAACTGCCTCCTCCTCTGCATATTACTCCAGGAGTTGGATCGTCATAAACCACCCCTTGAGTGACCACCCATTGAGATGGGTGTCTCCCCATCTACTGCAGCATCGTCCTGTAGACACTGCAGCATCGTCATGGCAACAGTACTTCTGTAGACACTGCAGCATCGTCATGGCAACAGTACTTTAGTAGACAGATACTTGGGGACTACTACACTGCTTTGCAAAGTCAGTATCTGCTTTCTTGTGAAGTAAGCAGATACTGCATTTGGCTTTGCACGGTAGTGTATGTGGACATCTGGATACAAGGATGGGGGAGGGGTGGTGGTACTGTACAGTTAGCCGAAAAAATAGTTCACAGAGGATGCATGGGGGTGATTAGGCTGGATACGGCATACATATCGACAAAGAAACGTTTGACTAATGTTGGGCCTATATGATAGATGTTGACCCTGCATTAAACCAACTTTATTAACTTAACGTTATTACGTTACTAACCTAATTAACTTTAGTTTATGGGTTACTGAACTACAGGAGTGATTGCCTCCCATAATTAAGCCACAGCATATCACTGGTGCTGATCATTGGGCCATATTCAGACCGACGTCAGAATGTACTTGCACGATTACGCGTGGTCGGGAGTATTTTTCATGGTTTGGGAAAAAATATTTTTTATTGATTGACAGCCTAGCTGGCAGCTCATATCACAACAGTCAATCAGGCCGAGATGGCAAGTCAAGTCAAGATTGGAAAACTACAAGTCAAGTCAAGTCAAGATAGAAAACAAACTGTGGGGTGGGTTGTGCTGAGAGGAGGGGATGGTTCTCCCATTCAGCACGGTATACTAATGTTTGGTCAATGCTGGCCCATCGTCTACGACGCTGGCCCAGCATTAAACCAACATTGAGTGAATGTATCCTGGTTGCTCAGTCAAGCCTTCCAGGAGAAACAAATCTGGGTAGAGATGGGAGGGGATAGTTGTCTATGGTACAGGGTGGTATATATTATACCACTCTCTGTATAGAGATGGGAGTGGAAAGTACTATATGGTACATGGTGGTATATATATAATACCACTCTTTGTATAAAAATGGGAGTGGATAGTACTATATGGTACGAGGTGGTATATATTATACCACTCTTTGTATAGAGATGGGAGGGAATAGTACTATGTGGTACATGGTGGTATATATTATGCCACTCTTTGTATAAAGATGGGAGTGGATAGTACCATATGGTACATGGTGGTATATATTATACAGTTCTCTGTACAGATTTGGGAGGGGATATTACTACATAGTACATGGTGGTATATATTATACCACTCTTTGTATAGAGATGGTAGGGAATAGTACTATATGGTACGTGGAGGTATATATTATACCACTCTTTATATAGAGATGGGAGGGAATAGTACTATGTGGTACATGGTGGTATATATTATACCACTCTTTGTATAAAGATGGGAGGGGATAGTACCATATGGTACATGGTGGCATATATTATACAATTCTCTGTACAGATTTGGGAGAGGATATTACTACACAGTACACGGTGGTATATATTATAACACTATTTGTACAGAGATGGGAGGGGGTAGTAATCTATGGTACAAGGTGGTATATATTATACCACTCTCTGCATAGAGATAGGAGAGAATAGTACTATATGGTACATGGTGGTATATAATATACCACTCTCTGCTTAGAGATGGTAGATAATAGTACTATATAGTACATGGTGGTATATATTATAACACTCTTTGCACAGAGATGGGAGGGAATAGTACTATATGGTACATGGTGGTATATATTATACCACTCATGTATAGAGATGGGAGTGGATAGTAGTATATGGTACATGGTAGTATATATTATACCACTACTGTATATAGATGGGAGTGGATAGTACTATATGGTACATGGTGGTATATATTATACCACTCTTTGTACAGAGATGGGAGGGGATATAGTAGTCTATGGTACATGGTGGTATATATTATACCACTATCTGCATAGAGATGGGAGATAATAGTACTATGTAGTACATGGTGGTTTATATTATAACACTCTTTGCACAGAGATGAGAGGGAATAGTACTATATGGTACATGGTGGTATATATTATACCACTCCTGTATAGAGATGGGAGGTGGTAGTATACTATAGTACATGGTGGTATATATTATAACACTCTTTGTACAGAGATGGGAGGGGGTGGTAGTCTATGGTACATGGTGGTATATATTATACCACTATCTGTATAGAGGATGGGAGGGGATACTAGTCTATAGTACATGATGGTGGTATATATTATACCATTCTCTGTAGAGAGATGGGAGGGAATAGCACTATATGGCACATAGAGTTGGAAGGGAATAGTACTATATGGTACATAGTGGTATATATTATACCATATTCTGTATAGAGATGGGAGGGAATAGTACTATATGGTACATGATGGTATATATTATACCCTTCTCTGTATAGACATGGGAGGAGATAGTAGTCTATGGTAGGCCTACATGGTGGTAAATATTATACCATTCTCTGTATAGAGATTGGAGGGGATAGTATTATGTGGTACATAGTGGTATATATTATATCATTCTCTGTATGGAGATGGGATAGAATAGTACTATATGGTACATGGTGGGAGATATTATACCATTCTCTGCATAGAGATAGGAGGGGATAGTACTCTGTGGTATATAGTATACCATTCTCTGCATAGAGATTGAAGAGAATAGTACTATATAGTACATGGTGGTATATATCATAACACTCTTTGTACAGAGATGGGAGGTGATAGTACTATATGGTACATGGTGGTATATATTATACCACCCCTGTATAGAGATGGGAGGGGATAGTACTATATGGTACATGATGGTAGATATTATACCACTCTTTGTATAGAGATGGGAGGGGATAGTACTATATGGTACATGATGGTATATATTATACCACTCTTTGTACAGAGATGGGAGGGGATAGTACTATATGGTATATAGTGGTATATAATATACAATTCTCTGTATAGAAATTGGAGGGGATAGTACTATATGGTATATGGTGGTATATACAATACCACTCTCTGTATAAATGGTACACAGTGGCATATACCATAGCACTCTATGCAATAGAGGTGTGAGGGGATAGTAGTCTATGGTATCGTAGACTACAATCGTGTTATATAATATGCCACCATCTGCATAGAGATGGAAGTAAATATTACTCAGTGGTACATGGTGGTATATCATATTACATTTTGTAAAGATATGGGATATGGGATAGTGCTATGCGGTGCATAGTTATTGGTGGTTTATATTATGCCAATTTCTGCATAGAGATTGATGTATACCACTTAATGGTATATGAAGGTATACAACAATACTACCATTGTGTACCACTGTGTACAGATGAGGTGAAGACTCTCTATGGGACACCTACGTGATGGTATATAACGTTATCATTCCACTTTCTGAATGTAGATGAGTATATATCAAACTATGATTTACATGTATACAGAATACCATTCTCTGCACACAGATGAGGGATACCTTTCTCTGTGTAGATGTTGTTATACCACTCTATAGTATATGTTTGTATATTTTATACTACTCACTGTATAGAGCTGAGAGGAGATATATATGGTACATGCTGGTATATAACATACCATTCATCGGATAGAGATGGGCAGATATCCTCTATGATACATATACATGAGTATATACAATAATACTATCTGCATAGAGATGGTATGGGAAGGCTCTCTATAGTGCATGGTGGTATATAGCATACCACCATCTAGATAGAGGTGGGAGGGGATAATAGTATGTGGTAGACTACACGGGAGAATATAACAAACCACTATCCTCAAAGAGAATGGTAGATTCTACTTATGGAGTGTATTGATATCATATAAGTATAACATACCACTCGCTAGACAGAGATGGAAGGGGAAGACTCGCTATGGTACATGGCGGTATATGGTATACCACTATCTGTATATGGAACAGTACTCTATGGTACGTGGTCAGGTGGTAAATACCACTAGCTGGATAAGGACAGAGAATGCTCTCAATCTATGTGATACATGATGGTATATAATATACATGTACCACTTTCTAAATACATGGAGGTACAATACATGCCACTCTCTGTATAGATGAGTAGAGTACCTTATGGTTCATTCTTATATAATTATGACGTACCACTCTGCAGATAAAGATGGTGAGTGTAGCAATATATGGTACATGGTGGTGTATAGTATACTAATATCTGAATACAACATACAACTCTATAAAAAGCATCAGTTAATTTGTACTATGTCACACTAAAGTATTGATTTAATATATCGTGGCATATGTAGAATGACAGAAGCTGATATATGATTTATACCACTGTCATACAACCTTCCATTGGGGTAGTAGATGATCATCGGGTAATGGGGGGAGGTCAATTTTATTTATTTATTTATTTGATTTATATATTTATTTTATCTATTCTTTTTTAATTTCTTTATCTTCCTTATTCTCTTTATTTTTTTTATTTTTTTATTTTCTCTATTTAATTTATCTAATGTATTCAATTATTTAATTCATTTTATTTTTTTATTCGTTTTTTTATTTTGTTTTTTTATTATTATTTTTTCTTATCCTTTGATGGTCATTCCATTCATTCCTGAAGTATTTTTCTATTTATACACGGAGGTGGACCAAAACCTTATTCATTCAATTAATTATATATTCGTTAATTCATTCATTCATTCATTCATTCATTCATTCATTCATTCATTCATTCATTCATTCATTCATTCATTCATTCATTCATTCATTCATATACATATGATTCTTGGATGGAATAACGTTGGTTCAATGTCTCGTGCTTCCTGGGATATGCTCTGCCATCTGAATGCATGCTGGGAGTGGTGCGTATGATTGACCAATCATAGGCGTATGTTAAACATTCCCGTCATGCATTTCAGCCAATCAACGTAGCCATCACATACAAATAAAATGGTGGTATTTTCGGGTAGTTTCATATTCAAAATGATTGTTATAAAGCTTTTTCTTGATTATTATTTTATATAAAAAAATATGATTATTATTTGAAAAAACATTGGCACAAAGACATTGCCAAATAAATAGTTATTAGATAAATCGGACAAAAATACTACACAAAATACCATGTTATGTTGTATATTTTATATTAAATATTATAATGGTCAATGCTTATGGACGATCGATTTAATAAAATATAAATTAAAATCACATGATGATGTTGTGCCCCAAATTTTGTTGTTATGCCCCAAAAATATACAGGTCCTAGAATGAGTTCATGAAGTAAGAATGATTCAACCAATCTTTTCTGAACAGTTTGGGGATCAGACCGCACTCATCAGTCTTTTTCTTCAGTATTTGGGGAACAATTCGCCCCCCTTGGACATGAAAGGGTGTATCTGCCACTTCGTGAAGTGGCAGACACACCCTTTCATGTCCAAGGGGGCGCAGTAATGGATAAGGTGTGGCTTTCCTCGTTTAAATGAGTTGCCAGGTGTCAGTTTCAAGGATGTATATTTCATCCTCTTGCCAGTGTGTGTGTGTGGGGGGAAGGGGGGGGGGAGGAGTGTGTGTGTGTGGGGGGGGGGGTAGGGCTGGGACACAAATGGGTGAAGGTCAGGTTCTGGAATTTATTTGGGAAGGACGCTGGCCCATCATCGAAACAACATTGGTTCAACTTCCCCTGTTTGCTGGGTCATCAGGGCGCCATCTAGTGCGCGCATTCCCTACTATCAACAGGGAAATATACATTCTGACCAAACGCAAGAACTATAAGCCAACGTTGGATTTATGCTGGCCTAACGTTGCAGCAGATGTACTAAACATCTAACTAACATTGCATCAATGTGCCGTGTTCAATACAAATTATATGCAGACAGACCTTCTGATCCCCTGTATCTCCTGCAGTGGAATACATAGGATAAAATTAAAATACCCTTTCATTCTAAGAATTCCCGAACAGAATAATTTCTAGTAAAGTCAGTACATTTAATCATCCATTCATCCTACATATAATGAGCAATAGGTGACCAGACTTAATAAGGTGATATACATGTACTGACCATTTGATCACCATGTCAATGTCATGCACTGAGATATATACACCCTTTGTTCACCGGATTATGGTGTCATTTCGAAATAATTGCCCCTGTCTACTGTACTGCATTAATTCCAAGAATAGCATAGCTGGACTATCCTAAAGGAATCCTACACATAGTACAGCACAGCATATTCTTACAATATCTAGCAGGATTTTTCATTGACACACACACACAACTACTTAATAGACAGTGTATAAATCACTCTTTTCTATTCGCAGTTTAGTTTCACTCTCACATTAAATCATTTCTGCACATAAATCACACCAATGCAGATGGCTTAAGACATACTTATTTAATAACACCAAGGAAAATATAATCTGAGTCTATTTTCCTTCATAACACTATATTATTTTAATGGCAATTGTGTCGATGGCGTAACTCCTAAAGCATATTTGTATGCATCAGATATTGTTATTTTTTATGAGCTCTAATATTTGGGGAAAGCATTTCAACTTAATTGACGAGTGATCAGAAACACTGTCCGCAAAGCCGAAAGGGGAGTAACTGCCTACTTGGAAAGTAACTAGTTACTGCTGTTTGTCTTTGCACTGCAGGGCAGAAATCGGAGGACAAAAAATATTTAAACACACTCCATGACGCTCAATATATTGTCCTCTTGGATATGAAAGGGTGTATCTGCCACTTTACAAAGTGGCAGATACACCCTTTCATATACAAGGGGACGAGTATGAGGGAGTGTTGACAACATTGTTACAAATGTGATGATGTAACTTATTGTGAATTATACATACGATTCTCTGCCGGGAAATTAGCCAAGTAAATTAACTAATGGATGTGTCGATCAGTTATTCTGCGCATAAGTGTGAAGCTAATTCACCCACTAAGGCTCAGAGCAGTATAATTATGGCCATGATTATCTGCATTTAGAGCCAGATCAACAGCAAGTTAATCTGTATGATATCATCATGTACCTTGGCATTGAAAGGGTGTCTCTGTCACTTTATACAAATGACAGATTCAGCTCCACAATGTTGGCCCATGGTCGGCGACGCTGGCCCAACAATACAGCGGCATCGTGTCAACGTCAGGTCGTCGTCAAACACGATCCACCCTCATACACGACACGTTGGCCCAACATTGGTTCAACGTTTTGTGATTTATGGGTCCAATGGTAAACTTTGACAAATAATCTCTTACCTTTATACCATCTTCCCTACAGTAAGGCAAGGATTCTCGAGGCCGGCTGCGGCCTCGAGAATCCTAGCCTTGCTCTAGGGAAGATGATTTTACCTACCTTGTATGTGTTCTTCCTGTGTTTTGTTTCAATCTGAATTGATGGACAATGTAAAAGTCAACAATATTCCGATTTATTTCAGTGTTAATGGTACACCATATAGAAAGTGAACAAAACGATGATAATAATACTATTGAAACGTAAAGGCAATGTGCACACCTTGTAGGCTATAAGAATCCATATGTACACACAGCTTGCAAACCCAATGGGTGCTAGAGCCGATATTCAACTGAATACTTTCGTTTTGCTTAGGACGTGATATGGAAGTAATAATATTTTTTTTCTAATGACAGTACTAGCAAAAACAAAACATATTTAGACAAAAAAAGAAGAAACATATACTGCCTCTAGAATCCAAGGGGTTTTATGAATTATCTACTATACACTCTTGACAATATCATACAATAAATAACTTACAATTTCGAGTATTTTCAATCCATTTCGCAGAATGGTTTATATATATTTATTTATATATAATATATATCCGACGTGAATGTGTCAACATAAATATTCACGCACGTCAACCAAAAATAAGACGTTGAACTCATTTTAAGTATAGGGGACTAGCATATTTATTTATTTCTTCTTTCAAATCAAATCATGGAACGAGATGATTAATGACTTGACTTGGAGAAAACTTACGCTGAATTAATACAATAGAATCCGACCGATTCATTGTAAATATGGAATAAATGCAATTGTTGTATGAACGAATTTAATGCAAGCTTCAATCGATTGAAATTAATGGATATAATTAACCCTTTACCCGCTTACTCTTAAAGCGCTTAATATTAAAAACAAAACATGGAGACCAAAGGGTTTTTTCAATTTGAAATCATCATAAATGTCTTAGTTAGCTCTTTCCGATTCATTTAAATACCTATGTTATGGGTATACGACCATTAGAAATATGTTTACTCTTACAGTGCGGAGATAGACTTTAGTGGTCAAAATCTGACGTCTACAAACATCAGATTCTAACCACTAAAGTCGATTCCCACGCTGTAAGGGT
Organism: Flabesymbios commensalis; assembly: GCA_964017125.1. Taxonomy (NCBI): domain Eukaryota; kingdom Metazoa; phylum Annelida; class Polychaeta; order Terebellida; family Flabelligeridae; genus Flabesymbios; species Flabesymbios commensalis. The sequence goes on along the minus strand of OZ024918.1, from coordinate 15,680,785 downwards.
TAAAGACGTTTCTAATTTTTTTTAGCCAATTAATTCAATTTTGATTAGAAACGAAATGTGTGTTTAAAAACCCAGATTTGCAAATGTTTGGTCTAAAGTTGAAGAAATGGGGTGAGAATTTAAATTAGGAAACTTAGCGGGCAAGGGGTTAATGACTTTTAACACTCTCAGTGCCTGTTGTTTTCAAACATAAACAGCTTCAAGCTTGGCTTGATCAGTTCAGCCACATAAAACCAAAAGGCGGTATCTGTTTACTTGAAAAGTGAACACATACTGCATTTTGTCTTTGCACAGCAGATTTCAGCTCGGTTGATTGTCAGTGGTAAAGGCGCTCAGCGCGTGTTAAAACAAACAATTAAACAATATAATTGTTCAACATGATGACCTGAATATAAATAATTAAACACCAAGAAAGACCAAACTTTTACAATGAAAATCGACTGCTAATAATGTCTTCCTTGTCTCATATTCATACACCTCCTGCTAAATTTACAGAAATTGTATATATTTTAAATTATAACCTTTGAATTTTGTTTCTCACGTATCTTGAAACATTTAGATTAAAAAAAAAAAAAAATTTGCAGGTTATGTAGAGACCCGAGTATGTACTTTTTTTTTGGCACTAAAAATTATGTGCATCAAAATGTTTTTGTATGAATCATTAAAGTATATTTAAATTAAACTGGTAGTTGAAAAGAATTAGCTTAGCATTTGTAATACTGGTAATAATAATTAGCATCACTCTCAGAAATCAGATTTTGGTAATGAATCTTGCTGGCCTATAATAATTTGACTTATATTTTTAACTATTTTCTGAGTATTTTTGTGTCAAGTATATGGCGACGCAATTAATGTAGGAACATTTACATATCTAATGTCATTTCCATTTCACTGCAAGAGTATTATTCTGTCAGATGTTTTTTATTTATATTTTGTGAGAAAACAATCGGTAAAGTTAGGTATATAATATTAGAGGATCGTCTTCGATAACTTTCGAAACATAATCTTAAAAAGCATGATATTGTATAGAATCATGTAATAAAGGTTTAACCCTTTAACCGCCGGTGTCGCATATATTCGGTTTTTATTTTTTATTAGCACATTAAGTACCACATTTTAAATATGTTAAAAATAAAATGTGACATCAACCAGCAAGATTTAAAAAGAGTTGACCTCCATTTTGTCAAATCTGATTAATTTTCACTCACTTGAAGTTGTGGATCGCGTCAGCGAGACACAACTTCAAGTGGGTGAAAATTCAAATTGAATAGTTTGGCGGTTAAAGGGTTAAGAGAACCCCACTATTGAGATCATTTTAGCTTTCTATCATTTCCATAAGAAAATATCAGATGGTCTTGACTTTTCTAATATAAGAGGAAGTCAAGATAGATTTTAATGGTAAATGCCCCCCAGGTTCAACATACCTTTACATTCATTTGCAGATAAAATTATCTTAAACGTTGATGAGATAATAATGTGCATATTATTTTGCTGAAGTAGAATATCTTGGTATCTTAAATTTAGTGATAACATGGACTTATGAACAAATGTGTTATACTCTATGTGCGACCAGAAATGTACTGTAGGCCACTCTGCAAGATTAGATTCTTGAAAAGACTTGGGATGAAGAAGAAAACAACTTTCACTTTATAAGACATTTAACGGCACAATTATATATATCATACATACCAATGTACATGTGTGATTGGCAAGTTGGGGGCATGCGCACGTTTGTGTGTACATACATACACGTATACGTTTGTACACACGACGATTCTCTGTACATTAATTATATTATGATCATGAACACAACCACAGAGCAATGCTAAGTTTAGAGCTGGTTAAATCTGAAGGGGGTGGAGAGAGTGATAGGCAGGTAGGCTATACAAGCTGACAAAAATCATAACACTCAAAACATACAAGGTCCCATGCAACACGAAATATTGACCCAATGGTGGTTCAACGTTGGGCCAGCGTCTGCGACGCTGGCCCAACATTGAACCACATTGGGTCAATTCATCGTGTTTGCTTGGTTGTTAGACTAACGCTTTATCAACGCTGAGCCAATGCTTGTGATGATGGCCCAGCATTGAGGAAACGGTAAACCAAACCCATGTGTTCTATGAGTAAAAAGCACGTATAGAATTCAGAGCAGGTTGGAATGTATGATGATGTGGCATACTGAGATGCAAAAGCAAACAGCAGTAACTGCTCACTAGATAAGTAATTAGTTACTGCTGTTTGCCCCAGCTCGCCAGTATACCATACTCCATGGTATGATTGCCCACGCACACCGTCTCTTTATGCAGAGACTAATCGGTAATAAGTAATTAACTTAAGAATTAATTAAGAAAGTTACACAGCATATCATTCACAAGAATGGACTACAATATCTGATAATAAGCGGATACACTACAATATATGCACTAAAAGCTCTGTGTACATGGGGGAGGTGACACAACTATGTATAATTAATATTTATATGATTATTATTATTATCATTATCATTGGTATTTTAAGGACCACGGTGAATTTATTATTTATTATTTTCATACCCTATTTTCAGCGAGTGTGTACACGTATACGTATGTCTATCCCCTACAAGCACGAGACGCTCGCCCAATGTTGGCTAGATGTTGGACCAACGTTGCAGACGATGGCCAACATTGAGCCGGCATTGGGTCAACGTCTAGGATTTGCAGGGTTCTGTGTCTTACCCTTTGAGACCTGAGGCTTGAGGGGGTAGCCCGAGATATACCATCACCCAAAGCAATAAAGGGTCTACCCATCTGAATCAATGCTGGTCAAATGTTGGCTCAATCCCAGCAAAAACTAAACATATGTATAACATTTACATTGTTGGACCAACGGCGAAGACGTTGGGCCGACGTTGTACAAATGTTATAAAAATGTCTTGTGTGTACGAAACCAGTACATTATCCGAAAACATTCCCATCAAAACGAGACTTTGAGCCTATCTGTTTTAACCTTTTAACCACCGGACCCGATTTTTTGTTTTATTTTTTGTTAGCACATTAAAGTTTTGACCATGTTAAAATAGCAATTAGGACGTGACATTTATCGTTGACCTCCATTTTGTCAAATCTAAATAATTTTCACTCACTTGAAGTTGTGGATCGCGGTAGCGAGACACAACTTCAAGTAGGTGGAAAGTGAAATTAAGAAACTTAGCGGGCAAGGGGTTAAAGCAATACATGCTTAAAGTGTCATGTTTTGTGGTATATTCGATTTGAGATGGGTACATCATTTAGGAAGAGGAGGGGTGATTGAGCGGGGGGGGGGGAGCCTCTCAGTGTTATTCTATGTTTACAAATTAGAAATTATATAAATTATTTTCACCTCAGCGTTATTTTACAAATTTATCATTATAAAATTCGTTCTGCAACGAATTCCTATTTTGTGTGTTTCGAATATAATCGTTAGCTATACGTGAATAATATTACAATTTGTTAATAGATGAATAAAGACTCACACTTTCTTATTAAATACAGCTATCTTTTCTTTAAAATTGGTTGGGTCACATGTATAGATGTTTATGGGATTATATGGTTCTATTTCATTAATTTGAATTGCCATCTTACATGATTTAATCTCAGTAAATGCCTGAAATCGTGCAATAAAGACACTAATTGGAAATAAGGGTAAATTCGTAGCAAACCCGAAACGTTGAAACACCGTCGGGTCATTGTCTGTGTCGCTGGAACAGCATTACACCGACATTGGTTCAACGCTTCGTGCCAGCTGTTAAAATAATCGCACCATGCCTGTGCAACCTTCTACTAAGTCCAGGAGTATGTGATATTTGAACACTGATTCACCAATACAATACACAGCATTATGTATAGTCATTTAGCGGGGCCATAGGCAGGCAGAACAGACCTTCTAGGTCCCATGAATGTCAATAATTAAATTTAAAAACTACCCTTTCATCCTCAAAGTCGCCTCTTGGTTCACCCTCAGTACGTTGCCATGGTGATTCACGTTTAAACTCCCATCATATCGGTTGTCATGGTGACCAGTTTGGACCAGTTAGCAACTGATAAAATAAGCAGACGTTCTTCATTTGAGTGCGATATGGGAAAATATAGCACATGTCCAATAAACAAGTGTTCGCCTATAGGCTCACACCTTATTCATTGGACATGTGCTGTATTTTCCACATAGCACGAAAAATGAACAAAGTTTGTATTTTCTCACAAGATGAGGTCACACATATAACAACTACCATACATTGCAGCTCAAACTGCAGCGAGAGTGAAATATGGGCTGATACCAATATACGTCTCATAGTGAAAACCACTGCACAGAGTGTGAGAGACTGTGAAGCAATCGAATATCAATCTCTAGGATTGCAAGCATGTTTTCCTATGGTTGGTTTATTCATCGTGGTGGATTAGCCACCCAACACCTATTGTCCATCAACCTGATTGTCAAACGCAATGCCGATCTGCGTCTCCTTCCAGAGAAAGCACAATAATTGTGCTCAAGATTGGCCCAATGCCGGATGAATATTCACCCAGCATTCACCATTTATGAACCAATGTCTGTACACACACTGTTTACCTAAACACAACATCCATCTCACAAACTATATTAAAAAACTTTCATGTTTAAAAGGTGTCTCTGCGATTTCTAGAGTAAAACGAAGTGCTATAAACTGTTCTGCGTAAGCAGATACAGCCTTTCGGGCTTGCACAGAATATTATTTCCTTACTAGATGTATACACTGATCAAAGCAAATTTATACAAAATTCATCTCTCATCGCTTTTTTTGCCTTTGAAATCTGGCGAAGCCTTTAAAATTACATACATTAAATTTTTTTTTTTTTGAAAATCCAATGTGAAACTAGACAGGTCGTCAAATTTAGAGTTATGTGACACTGGAAAAAAATTAAGCGTTCCTAAAAACAAAAAATATATCTATTTTCTGTGAGTGGGTGTATTCCAATATTCCAATCTGATCGGGACAGTCCGTAAATGTGGCATTAATCTAGGGACATGCATGAGACTGACACAAACATCAATTACACTCAGTCGCTGACTTCATTATAGATAGGAAGCCATTACCTGATTTGGCCCATTTGTCAGATTGCCCTATGTGTTATACACACCCGATATATAAATATATATATACATATCTACATATATAGAGATATATATAGATAGATATATATCCGAGTATTTACCCTAGAACTATAATATACTACACACAACTTTGAACTGTTTCCGCTGCAAATCTACGGCAAGAACATGCTATACAATATGGGTGCAATGAGGTCAGATCATGACCTTTAAAGTGTGTCAACAGCTGAGATTCAGAGCTCTTCTAGAACACAACAGTACATTAGACGTATTTTTTTATAATACACACGGACACAGCTTGAATTATGCTTTGTGAACACGGCACATGTCCAGAAAACGCTTATGCAATATTGCGACGACTTTTTTCGCGGCAGCCACAATGTCGCAGCATCGCTTCACAGATGCGAGTCTACAGCGTGTCTGTGTCGTCAGTTGCCATGGCATGAGGAAATATGTCGCGAATGAATTCGCGTGAGTAGGACAGTGGGTAGGAGGGTAGCCTCGCAGGGTTCGAACCCGTGGTCCCGCGGCTCGGGATAACTGTTTTAAACACCCGTATTCATGGAACGTTGATTCCTCGGTTCGAGTCCTGTCCAATACGGTACATTCGCCCGCAATGCGAGGTGATGATCTAGCTAACACGATGTTGGTTCAATGATGGGCCACCGTCTACGACGGTGGCCCGGCATTGAACCAACATCGCATCAGTTTTCTCCTGTTGGCGACTGGGACCCGTCGTACCCTGGTACAATATGGCGACATTTCGCCATCGCGAAGTGAGAACTTCACTCTGTATACCTACCCTGCCATACCCTGCCTTGCCCTGTCCGGCAAGCACTGTCCCCATCCTGCCATCGGGCAGACGTGCAGAGCCCGACACGATGGAGACGCGGGGATCATGGGAGTTATAAAAATAGAACAGCAGAAGGGGAGAAGGTAAAGGTTGGTATTCGTTGACAAGGGGGGTCGTTAATCTCATTTGTCGTGGATCAGGTTCTGAGGCTCGCCTCGCAGAATCTCCAGCTGCCGGTTCTCCTTCTTCCACTTCATCCGCCTGTTCTGGAACCAGATCTTGATCTGTCGCTCCGTCAGGCAGAGCGCGTGCGCCATCTCTATTCTGCGCCTGCGCGTCAGGTAGCGGTTGAAGTGGAATTCCTTCTCGAGCTCCAGCGTCTGGTACCGGGTGTACGTCTGGCGGCCGCGCTTTCTCTCTGGTCCTGCAACAAGCAGAGGAAAATAGCCACAGTTAGAAATGCAAAAGCAAATAACAGATGTTTATGTTAATTTCAACCGCCAAATTATTCAATTGGAATTTTCACCCACTTGAAGTTGTGTCTCGCTGACGCGATCCACAACTTCAAGTGAGTAAAAATTAGTCGGATTTGAAAAAATAGAGGTCAACGATTCTGAAATTTTGTTGCTTTATGTCACGTTTCATCTTTAACATATTCAAAAGTTGGTATTTAATATGCTAATATAAAATATATCATCAGGACCGGCGATGAAAGGGTTAACTTTTTAAAGTAGATGCGAACACGGAGAACAAACAACAATTATACATTTTCAAGTGAAGAGTACGTCAATGTATGTAATACAGGGTTCTTTGTAACTCTATACTGCTCTGGAAATCTAAAAAGGTAGTATCTAGTTGTAAAGTAAGTAAGCAGAAATTGTCTTTACAAGTAAGCTGATACTGCCGTTTGCCTTTGCACGACATTATATTCATAACTGTGTTGTGATTCGATACATACACATGCTTTGTATTTGTAAAACCACACTGGTATAATTTACAAAAAAAGTTATTAATGGTTTTATATATAAGCCAGCATATGTACTGGTAGGCCTAAACATGATAAAATAAGTAAATGTAATGTGAATTCGAATATTCCACAGGAAACAGGTTATTCTTTTACACGTTTTACAGAGGTTGATTAATTATTATTTCGACAATTAAAGGCATGGTACAGGAAGATTCTTAAATTGTGTATAACTATAATTATGTTTTTTTTTCGTTGGACATAACTGTTACAAATGGTTGATGTTTTCGGGTCATTAAATGGGTGTAAATACCTAATAAGGTAATTCGTTTTGACCCTTCAACCGCCAAATTATACAATTTAAATTTTCACCCACTTGAAGTTGTGTCTCGCTGACGCGATCCACAACTTCAAGTGAGTGAAAATTATTTAGATTGGACAAAATGGAGGTCAACTCTTTCCAAATATTGCTGGTTGATATCACATTTTATCTTTAAAATATTTAAAATGTGGTACTTATTGTGCTAATAAAAAATGAAAACCCGAATATATGCGGCACCGGCGGTTAAAAATCAGAGAAGGCAGAAGCCTGAGGGAAGTGTAGACGCATGGAGATAGTTACTATCTCCATGGTAGACGAGAGCAAATCTGATCCAACGTTTGGCAGAAAATCCGCAGGACTATGATGTTGTGTATACACGCGCGCCCCCTTGTGTACACCGGAATCATATCTAATATTTAACTCGCACCAACCATTGCACTGGACCAACAAACATAAGACATTGAACTAAGATTAAACCAATATTGGTTCAATATATTGTGTCTTCTGGAGAGGGGGGGGGGGTAAACTCTTGTTGTGTGGCCATCTTGGTGACAGAAAACCTAAACTGTATTTCAAACACCTGGGGACAAAAATATCTGCAATAAGGCATCTTATAAAAAGTGGCATGCTTCTTGTGGAAAGGATATTATTTTTAAATTGATTCATTACTACATATAATTTAATGCTTCTAAACATTAATTTTGAAATATTTTTTTTCTATAAACACAATATGTGCTAGGGGTTAGAAGTCGTTGGATTATACTCGAATCAAGGTCGTTATACTTATATCTTAGTAGTGAGAATAAGCAATTATAAATCAAAGTATTGAAAGAGGCATTGGCCTGTAATTTATGATTGCAACACATATTTTGAATAGGTCTATATATAATTGTTTATGTCTTACAGTTTTATTCTTTATTAAAATATATAATCTTATGTTATATTTCCATGTAGAATCTTATATTAAAATATCTGGTAAAATGTGGCTCAGCTATATATACTGATAAAGCATTTTGGAAATAAGTGACATTTTCATATCATGAGTGATATCTTTGGAGTGTTCAGTATCGCCCTACTTGTGTTATCACACCGTATATGCCCTGTTATCAGTAAACAAATCTTATAGTGACAGCCAACATACGCATTTGCAAAGACAAACAGCAGTAACTGCTTACTTTTCAAGTGAGCAGTTACTGCTGTTTGCCTTTGCAGGTTTGTGTAGCATGTACAATGTAGCTGATTTCTGTAAAGGCACTTGACGACTGCCATCTGCCATTATATAGATATCGAAAATATTGGTTCAATATAATACTGAAGCTTATCGTATGCTTATTACTAAGTTGGGGACTTTGTTTACACATTAATTGATTTGTTTTTCCATCCTATATCATCTTGATAGCCTTATAATCTTATTCAGTTTCACATTTAGAATTTCGTTTATTTCTGAAAATCAGGTATATTAAGTAAGGCCTATTATTAAACATCTATTTCTGATTACTGATAGTGAAGCATGTGAAGTCAATTTTTAATCTGTTTTTTTTTAAATATATTTTAAACGAAATCGATGGTAATATCAAAGAAGTTTAATAATACAAAATATTAAAATGTTTATCTCTTGGTATCGGTTAAATTGTTATAATGCCTCTTACGAGCATATCAATACTTTTTTACAAAAAGCTAATATAAAACATAACAAAATATGTAATGCTACATTTTTTTAATGTAACCATTTAAAATATTCAAGCACCTTATAGCCTACATCATTGCTTAGGATTATTGATTTTATGTCAAATATTTTTCAGAAAGAAGTGTGTTTATACACATCCAAATATTCAAGAATAACACGTGTATTTTCCTTCTGGATCTATATATTATACAGTCAAATCTATGATGATCATTAACAAGTTTCATGGCTGTACAGATCCGAGCATGGGTGTGATAAAAACATGTGTGGGTGACTAGAGTTACACTCCCTATCGGCACCCCTGCTGTCCACCGCCACCAGCCCCCTTCAGTACCCCTCAGTGATCAGCCCTGTCTATCCTCCCTGGCACCAGAGGGCAGTCATGTGGGATGTACCGAATAGAAACGTAAACACGTTTTAGCACCAACCCAGCGCTGGTACCGCGTTTGAATCGCCGGGCTGGCAACGGGCGAGCGTTGGGCCATGAGATCGCGCTCAGGATGTAAGTAACAGGCCCCATGTGGCTGACTGGGGGGTCAAAGGGCTGCCCCCGCCTCCCGAACCCTGACAGCTGGGGTTGCAACCCACACCCCACTCCTCTTATCAACCCATCTGTCAGTGTATCTCACCACACGAAACCAGACAACAAACCAACAATCAACCCAACACAGGTTTAATGTTGGGCAGCGTCGTAGACGCTGGCCCAACATTAAACCAGTGCTGGGTTATTCGTGCTTGCTGGGAAATTACACACTAACATTAGAATTCAAAGTAATGTTATTTTAATGCCAGGCCAGCGTAGTAGATGATGGACCAGCATTAAAACAACATTAGGTCATATTCAATAGTGTCCACCGAAGAGTATATCTCTGTAGGCACAAGACATTGAAAAATGTTGGTTTAATGCTGGGGTAGCGTCGTTGATGGTGGGCCAACATTGAACAAGCATTGGGTCAATGATTTGTGTTTGCTGGAATAATATTAATGCCAATACACCGATGAAAGTATATCATCCATGGTGTATAATTAGGATACATCAATACCCATATGATGAGTTTAATAATGCTTACAATAGCAATGTGTCTATTTTTCAGCTTTTGTACGTATACTTAATAATGGAATATCGATTACTATAGCTGGTTTGTATAAATTATATTACTGAACATATAGCCAAAGACCTATCTGACGCTATTCATGCTTGTAGTAATTGTAGACAACGATTATTTAGAGAAGATAACATAACAACAAATCAACGAAAACAAGCTTATTTTGATGACGTAACTGATCATAGAAAATAAATGTATTTTTTTTTAATTATCCCAATATAAAAATACAGATGATCAGTATTGATGGTATTCCGACCCTGTTAAAAACGTAGATATATAAATTGCCTATATAAGCTGTTTTCAGTAGGTTTTATAAATGTAGCATTGATCTCTCAGTGTGATATATAGTTTTACAAAGTGCTAAAAATAAATAAAAAGACCTAATTTTTAACGTATATAGTTCTATTTCCATTTTCTGATTTAAATTATTCTGGCACATGCATGTACCAAAATGTATGTATATATAAAACAGATAAATTATTTGTAAATATTGTGTCCATGCCTATTTACCGTACGATATATAAAATTTCTGATTGGCTGAATCTCCATGATGCGTCCCAGTGATTGGTCAAACGTCAAGTCGGCCATCTTGTATTTACAATACGTTTCTTAGTGATTGGGCACGAGGGTGTATGCCTTAATAAAATTATGATGTACTTAGACAAACATTACTTCTGCTATATTACTCTATTATTTTCAATTTGTGACATTATGCCTTATTTTTGCAATAAATAATTAGCAGAAACTAGACATGTTCTGATAAATAGAAATATTTAACAAATTAAGCATTATTTTACTTGTATTTAGACTTACTCACTTATTATCACATTAGATTGAACAAATTTATATAACGAAAAAAAAAAATTATCGATGAGGTAATTTAAATCACTCAAAAGCTGTCATAATTATATGACTGTAGTCTGCTTTAACCCTTTACCCGCAAAATTATTCAATCTGAATTTTCACCCACTTGAACTTGTGTCTCGCTGACGCGATCCACAACTTCAAGTGAGTGAAAATTATTTAGATTTGACAAAATGGAGGTCAACTGTTTTCAAATCTTGCTGATTGATGCCACATTTTTATCTTTAAAATGCTTAAAAAGTGGTAATTAATAAATGTGCTAATAACAAATAAAAACCCGAATATATGCGACACCGGCGGTTAAAGGGTTAAAGCTCAAATATGTTTAGTTAGATTACTACTACTACTGCCACATATGCATATAGGATGTGCATAGTCCACACTTATACAGTACTCTGTCATGTCTGTGAATGCTACAATGATATATATATTAAGCTGTATTTGTTTTCATTTAATGTGTACACGATGATCATTTTCAGCATATCTAGTAAAATAGTATAAAATTAATTTAGTCCAGGGATTCTCATGCAGGCAAATGACTGATACAAATACCAAGAAAGCACTTTGTTGTTTTAAGGTTGGGCCATCATTGGGTTAACGTTTCGTCCATATTTGGTATAGTCAAATAGGAGCAGATGAGTTTTCTGAGGAAGATTGGATGATAATCTGTGTCAATGTCTTCCACACAAAGGATTCGAACACCGCACGTGGATGGAATTTATATTAAAAAAACACGCCAAAATATTAAAATTAGACATAGCTAGTGTCCCAACTTGAGACAGTGGATATGCCTAATTTTAAGATATTCAATGTCTGAACCTATGAATTGTCACTGAAGCAGATGAACAATGATATTGTATTTGCGATAATGACAGACCACAGACCTGGCATTCAATGGGTGGTTTTGGTCGTCAAAGGGTTGATGTGACAGTTCGCATGCGTGCTCTCGCATTAGTTACGCTATTGATAAGGATGATCAGAAGGCGGCCATCTTTGTTCGAGGGGAATCCCCGCAGAAAAGGGATTTCTAGGAGACATCTGTCTCGGGGTCCCGGGATCAACCTCTGCCAATTCTGATCCTGGATCACCAGGCTCTGAGTGACGCTTTCACGTCCTGCATTGTAAACAGTGCTGAATCAATGCTGGGCCAATGCTTCCCACGCTGGCCCGACATTAGACCATCACTAGAGCATGATATTAGAATATCTGCAAACTACAAACAGCAGTAACTACTTACTTTTCAAGTAAGCAGTTACAGTTCTTTAACTGCGTTGCAATTACTGTGCTTGAACTTTCCATGTCTAAAATAGAACATCATTATATTTAACCCTTAAAGGGCTAAATCATAGCCTATCGACTAGGGTCCTGTGTAAACACAGTGCCATCGTATCGTAGTAACAAGTCAAATCTATCTTTCCCTAGTTTTCTTGAGGTCGCTAGGTCTGCGACCTCGAGAAACCTGGCCTTGCTGTAGGGAAGATGATCAAATGTATCGTGCTGAGAAAGAGTTTACACGGAACCAGCTATACTTTCAATAATTCGTCGCCTCGGAGCTAAAGGATCCTATCTGACACTCGTCAGAGTGGCAGATAGGATCATTTAGCTCCGAGGCGACTAATTTGTATATATACTGATCTAATGGAAGCTGTATTGCATCTGATCCACTAGGAGTCTCCACTATCTCCATGGATCCACCCACGCCCCACGCTGTGTGGATTATATGTTATCCATGTTATTGGGGTAATAATATACACTTGATCTATGCGGGAAGGCTCTGCACCTACATATAGACTGTTCCAGCAAGAATTTTTCATAGAGTTCTTGGTTCTAGCAAAGCACAATAGGTTGGCCCTGTGTTGATCCAATGTTGGGTCAGCGTCGTAGACGGTGAACTGACATTGGTCAACATAGGGCCAACGTATTGTGCCTGGGACACACCTGTCCTGTTCTGCGAAGTCAAAATACAGTAGATGATTACTTTCAAACCAATCAGTTACTGCTTTCTGATTTGCAAAAAGTCTAAAGCAAACATGAGACATCGAACCAATGTTGTTTTAGTGTTGGTCCACCGTCTTCGACTTCGGGCCAACATTAAGACAACACTGGCTCAATGTCTCTCGTTTTCTAGGGTTCCGAGCCTAAGGTGTGTCCCAGTAGATGGTTACATGATGGTTACATGATGGTTACATGTACTTGTATGGTCAGCAGTTACTGCTGTTTGACTTTGAATGGCGGACCTGCCCTGACTAGGCCTCACCCCCGGGCTCATTGTCTTTTGCTCGAGACGTGTGCCCGGCCCCCGGGTCAGCTGACCCTGCTCGCTCGTGATGTGTCCCTACCCCGTGGGATGCTGGTCCCTGCCCCAGGCCTGTCTCTCTGATGTCCGATCAGTCCACTCTCCCTTGTATTGCCGCGGCCAACCCCCCCCTCCTCTCGTGCCCGAGTTTGTTCTTGCTTACTACCTGGTACATTTCCAACTAAAAATCATTTTCATTAGAAAAAAATAAGAACATCTAAACTTTTTCAATTAACCCTTTCAAGCCTGCATTTACCATTGTCATCTTCATCCACTACAAGTCGCGAATTGCTGTCGCAATTCTCGACTTGTAGTGGATAAAGATGACTTGATGTGGTTTAAAATTTAAAGAAAATTGCCATGTATTGGTAAACCAGTTTCATGGAAATTTTCGTTCTAAACCCTTGGTTGTAGGAAAATTAAGTCTGTTTTCAGGGATGTAAAATGATGCTTTAATGCATCGTGCGGGCTTAAAGGGTTAAGATGGGGGAAATTTTCTTAAATTTCTGTTATTTTCATTAGAAAATTTAACTCTTGTTCTGCTGAATGGTTTGCTTCTATTTTTCATTCATGCGAAGCCGGAATTGCTAACGCAATTTCCAGATTTAACCCTTTAAGCCCCCACGATGCATTAAAGCATCATTTTACATCCCTGAAAACAAATTTAATTTTCCTGCAACTGAGGAGTTTTAGAAGAAAAAAATCCTAGAAACTGTTACCAATACATGGCAATTTTCTTTAATTTTCCACTCACTTCAAGTCATCTTTATCCACTACAAGTCGAGAATAGCGACAGCAATTCGCGGCTTGTAGTGGGTGAAGATGACAATAGTAAATTCAGGCCTGAAAGGGTCAAATGGCAAAACACATTTATATTTATGAGAAAATAGACATCTCCAATATCGAACTATTGGATTACCTAAACATTTACCAAAAACTATTTTATTAAATTTCGTGATATTTATATATTGATCTGAAACATGCTTGAAACCGTATATGCACGGGTCCAGCAGCACTATGGCTAGGAGAAAGTGAAGATATTTTGAATGTCGAGGTTTTTATTGGGATGTGCACCTGTCCTTGCCCACCGGTATGACATGGACACCTCACCCCACAGATGTCCCGGCCCTGTCTAGCCTGACCCCCGGGGATGTCTCCCTGCCCAGGGATGACTTGGACCAAGTCATCCCTGGGCAGGGGGACATACACAGTTGTCCCCGGCCTGCTTGGTAGGCCTCACCCCCCGGGCAGTGCCTGCTCACAGCTTGTCCCTGCCCCCACGGATCGCCCCCCTCCCTTCACAGACGTCCCCGATCCGCGCCCGGGGAGATTAGAGAACGGTCCGGGCTTTTATTGAACTAATTACATGTCATTCTGTGTGGAAACAAGTCGGACATCCATCTACTGCGCTGTCAGGCTGCGCCCTAATTTGTTACGGCTCTGGTCATAGATGCATAGATATTGGCAGTGGCGCGTCCACTGCGCGCTCAACTTAGAAACAGGCAAGCCAATGCTGGGCCAGGGCTGGGCCAACGTTTTCCACACTGGCCCGACCTTATGGCAACATTGGGCCACCTTGTCCACCACGCGGGGAAGCAACTGTCTGTAGTCCCCACCCCCCATGATCCATCGCCTGCCACAGCTTTTAAATTGGCCCCGCACCAACAACAGATAGCCGCAGACGTTCTGACATTTTCTTTAGCATTCTCCTTTTTTGCCGCTTGTTTTTTGGCTTGTCTGCGTGTCGCACGCAACCCGTGGACGACTGGCCCCAAAACCACACCCAGCCTTTCACCCTTTCACTTTGAGGGGGGCCACTGTATGAGCTGGTCCGTCCGCCCGCTAGTTCGCCTGTCCGCCTGTGGCCTGGTCTATATCCACATGTATGTTTATGTCGTTGGCCAGCTATTATATAGTTACTGTGCAAACATATTCATAAACTCGACTGTAGCATCAAAATGCATGACTTTCATTGACCTTTGAATGGCTAATCACAGCTACTTACAGCGGGTTTAACCCTTTAACCGCCAAATTATTCAATTTGAATTTTCACCCACTTGAAGTTGTGTCTCGCTGACGCGATCCACAACTTCAAGTGCGTGAAAATTATTCAGATTTGACAAAATGGAGGACAACTCTTTTCAAATCTTGCTGGTTGATGTCACATTTTATCTTTAACATATTTAAAATGTGGTAGTTAATGTTGTAATAAAAAATTAAAACCCGACTATATGCGGCACCGGCGGCTAAAGGGTTGACCTTCATGTCTGTGTTTCAAACTAGAATTTTTTAACCGCTAATCACCACTATTGTTGTTTCAAACTCGTTTTATTAGCAAAATTAAGCAAATATAAGTAATTTTCAGCAACTTGATGTCGTGGGTCGCGGCTGCTAGACACAACTTCATGTGGGTGAAACTTGAAATAAAATAACTTAGCGGTGAGACCTCAAGGGGTAACTATATAACATTATTTTACAGTTACAATTATATAGTGATAAAAATATTCATACTTTTGTAATGTTTAAGGTCATTTCAGATATGTAAGTAAGGAGCCTGTATATAAATGAAATTATATCTCTGATAGTTTGTTTTATATTATAATGATGAAGATAATGTATGTATGTAAGTAGGGAGCCTGTATATAAAGGGGATTATATGTCGGATTATTTGCCTAATTGTATTATGATGTAGATGATGTAGATTTATATGCTTAATGTAAATATGATGAGCATATACTCCAACTGAGGGCATAGGCAATCATTCTAGTTGCATCAAAATATACATCCCTTCTACATTAGACACAATCATAATCAAATGATGAAATAATAGCTAGTTTTATTTCATCAGTTGGCGGCTATTGGACTATGTACTTAAAAATAATAAAGATTTATTTTAAGCAATATGCACAAACTTGACACTCATTGTGTCCATCAAATATATATGTAAACAAAAATAACAATAAAATTAGTTTTATAGGTGGTATGTGGGATCATGGAGATAGTACTATTTCCATGGTGGGATTCATTATTACTTTTGAATATGCACATTTTACGTAGCTTATCACAAATCTCTAACTTTTATCAATATTTTTTTTAGAAGGATCATCAAGACCGCAGTCTCGCTGCTACAGATGCTACTGGAGTGAAACTACTTTAAAACTACTTTAAAACGTGTCATTTGATGCACATCATTATGCGTTGCTCTGACCCAGTAAAATATAATCTGTTTTCCTTGCTCTGACGCTGTAGTAGATAGGGTGGTAGAAGACATAGGGTGGTAGAAGACATCAAGTATAGTCGGCGTTAAAGCTTTTACTGTGGTCTTATTTATTTATATCACTAATATATATGGTGTTTAATGTAGGGGGAAATAATAGGACGGGGGTGGGTAGGGGGAGGGGGGTGGCAGACGGTGTAATAACACACGGTATCGCTAACGATTCTGATCAATTATTCAGTAGTCTAGTGACAAGGGAGGGGTGGGGGTGAAGTCTGGATCACTCAGAGGGACAATCCGGAGTCCAGACCCGCGGGACGCGACAGGGATCATCTCGACGGCAAGCTGGGGTGCACAGTGCGTGCTCCGCGATCCCGCCTGCTGAATAATGACTGATGAACGCTCCGCCCGGGAAGCCTGAGATGTTGGCCCAATGCCGTGTTAATGCTGGGCCAACGTCTGCGACGTTGGCCCAACATTAAAACGGCATTGGGTCAACTTATCGTGCTCGCTCGGCGCCTCCTTTGTTGACGACCAAACATGTCAATTACCACGCGCACACAGCTGCAATACGTGATGAAATATACATTTCACTTTTTATACCTCACTTATGCCGAAATGGATCATTGCGGGTGATGAGCTCTCTGGGTAACCATGATCGCTCTGTTAAGCCGCAAAACAGTAAATGCTAGCTTGAAAAGTAAGCAGTTGCTCCATTTTGCCTTTGCACGGCAGACTAAGGTAGGTGTAACTAAGGAGGTGTTTATGTTACCAACGTAACCTACGAAACCAACGTACATATTAATACTTAGAATTGTGAACCCATTCCTACCAACCCAGCTTGAACACACTTCAGATGTCTCACATGAAATAATGTATATATTTTTTCATGTATTTGATCAAAATGAAGCATAATTTTACAGATAACAATCTGTTACTTGGAGCTATACATCTTCAGCATTCGTATTTAGTTCCCTTGGATATGAAAGGGTGTATCTGTCACTTTGTAAAGCTTTTGTCAACAACTTTTATTAAAAGTTATGATACTGTGTCGCTCAACCCTTTAAGCCCTCACGATGCATTAAAGCATCATTTTACATCCCTGCAAACATACTTAATTTTCCTACAACCAAGGGTTTTAGAACGAATATTTCCATGAAACTGGTTTACAAATACATGGCAATTTTCTTTAATTTTTAAACCACATCAAATCATCTCCATCCACTACAAGTCGAGAATTGCGACAGCAGTTCGCGACTTGTAGTGGATTAAGATGATAATGGTGAATTCAGACTTGAAAGGGTTAATACACCAAAGAATCCTTGATACAGCTGACAAAATGCTAGTATAATAGACTTGAATTATCTGTAATAACTACATTCTAACGACAAAGAGCCTCTGTGAATTTAGACTCTTTGATTCTAGAATGTATCTCGAGGACTGAAATAATATTTAAATATATTTTTGCTGTGAATAACGATACAATGTCGATACGTTTGTGGAGAAATACATTGGAGTCGCACAGACTCACTTCACATCATCTTCCCCATAGCAAGGCTAGGCTTCTCCAGGTAGAAGACACTTCATGTGAGCGAAAATAGAATCATAGAAATTGTGCTATTTTCCTTTGTCTCATTCAGTAAAGACGGGGTAATTTTGGGTCACCGTCGAAGAACCCGGGATTGGGTCAATATTTTGTGTTTACTAGGCAGTGCTTGGTCAGCGAGCACAATACATTGAACCAATGCTGATTTAATGTTGGACCACCGTCTACGACGGTGGGCCGACAATAAGTCAACATTGGGTCAAAGCCATGCCCGCTGGGAGTAAACGTGGCAAACGTGTTGTGCTTTCTCCAGAAAAAATATCCCACCCACAGATGTTAGCATTAATATTTCACACTCCGCGCACTTTTGCAAAGTTGCTGACCTCAGCAAATTTGATCTGCTGGCAAAGTGAGTATGAGTGATAGAGACTCGGTGGCGGGGTGACGTTGTTCGTCTTCAGCTATTCTGTTTTGTGTCGGAGAAGACAGTGTGCTCACACAGGTTATGTAACAGGAACATACAGGGCTATTTAGTATTATAGGTATATAATTAAAACAAAATCAGAACGAAACTTCATGTCAGATCAGGATGAGCAAAGTGGCAATATTTTGAAACAAATAATGAATACAGAATATTATAGATCAATAATTACCACCTCTCAGATATCCCTATTTAGGTCAAATAAAGTGTAAATAAGTACTGACATCGTAAAAATGTGGTCATTTTGCTCGAAACGGAATACAAAAAGTATTTATAAAATAGAAGAGATTAACATATATGCTTACCAAGCAAACAAGGGATATATAACCAATGTTGATTCATTGTTGGTCCAGCGTCGCAGACGCTGAACAAACAATGAATCAACAATGGCCCAATGTCCCGTGTGCTGGGGTAAATTTCTGTAGTGTGGTGAGGCTTTGTGTACAAACACACGGAGCATACCCTTGGGAGTTGAGAGATGTGGACTGGTTGAGCATACACGCGTCTATGAGTGGATACGCCTGCGTGCACACCAGCGTGCACACAGCGCGTACACACAGGAGGGGGCGGGGTGGGAGGGAGGGATTAAAAGTGGAAGCGAACCGCAAACGGTTGTAACACCGCCGGTGATTGGCCACTGAAAAACTCATGAATAATTAAGATTGTGGGAAAGTTTTGGTGGGAGATGCAGGGCGCCGTCCGCGCACCACAGAGGAGGGGTGGGGGTGGGGGTGAACCACGTGACCTGACGTGGGGCGTCTGACCTCGGCCATGACCCCTAGACCTGGTCAGCCATGATGACCCGCCATTAATAACAACCACACTGACAGGCCGGTTCTTCTTCTATACAAATCTCTCACTGGAATCCAACCCTCCCCGTCTTCTGCTTTTGTCTATCTTGACATGTACAGGGGCGCACCCAATGCTTGCCCGGGGGGGGGGGGGGAGGAGAGGGGGGGGGGCAATGCTGAACCAATGATGGCTTGATTTTGGCCCAACGTCGTAGACGGTGGGCCAAAATCAAACCAGCATTGGTGGATCGTCCCGGGAAGGTACACTCTTTGAACAAAATGTTCTTGAAAGTTATTTCCTATAGTTATATAGGGAAATATCTCTATAATATTTATGCTATAATATTGCAACCTTAAGGCTGAAAGGGTGTAACTGCTACTTAGTAAAGTGGCAGTTGCATATACCCTTTCAGCACTAAGGGTGCGATATAGACTTGAATTATATTCTGTCCCAAGAGTGTAAATCTTTTTAATGTTATTCAACAAAGACGACATGTTCAGCCAGTGTTGTTTCTACATTGGGCTATGGTCGTAGACGATGGCCCCAAATTGAAACCATACTGTGCAAACGTTTCTTCCTCTCTGACAGAGTAGACATACTTTGAGCAAGGATACTTTGAGTTCAATCATGTTTAGTATTACTAATCTCAAAACGGTATCAGCATGAAAAAATCCCATATTAAATGTGTCTTTCTATAAATTGCGTAACTGTTGGCTTTTGTTTAAAACTCTGTTTGATGTGGAAATTATGTATGTCCAATAGGGTTCACCGCCACTTTGGATTAACTTTAGGCCTTGTTTCGACTTATTTGCATTTACACTTTATCCATAGTTCTATGTAGAAATAAAATAAAACAAAGTTCCCCAAAGAAATAGAAAACTAACAATATTGTACAATGGAGTCATTATTATGCGCCGTATGTTTTGTGATGAGAAAGAAGGCAGGGTCAACCCTTACAACGCCGAAATATTTGTGTATAAACCATGGAGACCAAAGTGTTTTTCTCAGCTAGAAATCATCATAAATGTGCAAGTTTCCGTTTAATTTGAAAACCTATTTTATTCTTCCAATGCGGGGATTGTCACCAGAAGTCAGAATCTGATGTCTACTCTATATGGAAGGCAGATTCTGAAAGCTGATAAGGTTAATGAAACACAAAACTAACAATTATGTGAACTGGATACAAAATTTATAAGTTTTTATTAAGTATGATTGCTAATGCTCTTATGTTTGTGACGTCAATGCTGGCCATTAGAAGTTTATTGACGAATATCAAATGTGTGAGCCCCCCCCCACATCTTCTTTTGGCTCGTCCCCCTGATCCGTATTTTGTCTTTGTCTATCCTGACATCTACAAACCAAACCAGCACATGACGTTGAAGCAATGTTGGCTTAATGTTGGCAATGTTGGCTTTATGTTGGCTCACGTACTGAGAGATTGGCCCAACATTAAACCAGCATTGGATCAATGCCTCGTATTTGCTTGGAGCTGCGACCTAACAAACCCTTCTATAGATGAAATTTACTTGACGTGCATTTCATATTTCAATATTCAGAAAAATATATATGTTGGGGACTTATTGAATTGAGAAAATGTGTTCTGCTCACAGACAAAAACAATAATTTATCATTGTATTTTTAATAAACATAAAAATGCATTTTCAAAGCTGTTCTATAACTGTTCCAAGGCAAGAACCAGTAACATTTTATTTTTCAACTACGCAGTTACTGTTGTTTGGTACAGGAGTTATACACACCCCGACAAACACGAGAAGTTGAACCAATGCTAGATCAATGCTGGTACAGCGTCTGTGACGCTGGCCCAGCCTTAAGCCAGCATTGGATCGCCTACTCTTGTTTGTTGAGGTATACGCGCGTCACCTGAAACGGAGATAGCATTCAGGAGATTGCCATGACAACAGTGATACCGACACGAGCCGCACATGTAGCGGTGACGAAGTACTCAGGAAACTCCGTCGGATTGTGATGTCACAGCCTGTGATATATCGTGTGCCTCTGTGTCCCCCCTCCCCCCCCAGCTTCCGACCGGGACGCATAAATGGTTAACCAAAAACTCCCCAAAAGACAAAGTTAAAAGAGGAGTTCACAGACGGGTCCAGAAGCGCCAATTTCCTGGCCAGGCTTCGCAGCGTTCCTGGGAGACCGAGGCTTCAGGTGCGCGGCAATAATTGATGTAAGTTTCATGAGGTTAGTCGAATCTGCAATTGAGCCGCGGGGGCTGGTGTGCTAGACAATCCTGGTGTGGCATCAGGGACGTCGGACCAGCATCCAGGCAGTGCTGGCTCGGGATCTGGCTCTTGCAGGGTGCCTCGGCTGCCCGTCAATTTGGGACTGGGGTGATGGATTTGGGGGCCAAGGCAATCCATCACCCAAATGTCTCGCCTTTAATTACCAGCTCCCAATCAAATGCAGGCGAGCCTACAATGACATACCAGCCTGGGACGTGCAGGATTCTTCATTCTACCCCCCCCCCCCCCCTCCCGAACTACATCCTCTATTCTTACAAATACATCCCAGCTACAAAATGTATTATTCAAACTGCCTCTATTACCAATACATCAAAACTCCGATATCTAATATTCACATAATTGTCCCCACACAGTCTCTATTACAAATACATCTTAACTCCGATATGTAATATTCACATAAGTGTCCTCCTACAGCCTCTATTATAAATACATACTAGCTCAAATATGTAAGATTCACTTAATTGTCCTTCAACAGCCTCTATTGTAAATACATCCTAACTCCAATATGTAATATTCACTTACTTGTCCTTTAACAGCCTCTATTACAAATACAATATCTAATATGTTTTATCCCCATATTTGTCCACAACATCCAGCATTCTTACCAATACATGCTAACCCCAATATGTAAGATTGTTTTACTTGTCCACCACATCCTAGCTCAATTACCAGTACATTCTAACTCTAATATGTAATATTCTCTTACTTTTACTTTTACTCTTACTTTTACTCTTACTTTTTCTATTAACAATACATCCTAAATCCAATATGTAATATTCACTTACTTGTCCACAACACCCTCAATTAACAATACATCCTAACTCCAATGTGTAATATTCACTTAATATTCCACCACAGCCTCCATTCTTACCAATACAGGCTAACTCCAATATGTAATATCCACTTACTAGACCCCCACCCCTTCCATTCTTACCAATACATCGTAACTCCAATATGTAATATTCACTGACTTGAAACCAGCAGCCTCCATTTTTACCAATGCAATCCTAACTCCAATATGTAATATTCACTTACTCGTCCATCACAGCCTCCGTTCTTATCAATATACCGTAAATGCACTATGTAATATTTTGTCCACCCACATCCTCAGTTCTTACCAAAACACCCTAACTCCAATATGCCTCTATTACTTAATTTTTAATAACTCCAATATTCACTGCCATGTCCACTACATCCTCCATTCCTATCAATCCACCCTGACTCCAATATGTCATAATATAATAATATGTAATACTTACTTAAAATGCGTCTGAAATCGCAAATAGCGACCTCGGCCAATAATTGGAAATGTATTTATATTAGCTTTTCAAAAAGTTGTGACCCAAATTACTGAGTGTTGAGAAGGTCATAATCATAGTGCCGCCCTTACAGCAAACATTATTTTATGTTATTGAATTTCTCTCGACTCATATACATATATGGTAATTTTCCACATTTTTTTTAAATTCATACTATTCCATGGTCAAATAAATGCTTCTCTTTCTTCTTGAACGACACAGTACGTACATATATCATCCCCTTGGATATCAAAGGGTGTATCTGCCACTTCACAAGGTGACATATACACCCTTTCATATCTGAAGAGACAATTATCATTGCAGTGAATATCGCCAGCTAAGAAAACACTGTACATCGTCTGTTCCCAGCAAAAACAACACACCTGTATAACATTTGCACAACGTCGGCCCAACGTCTTCGACGCTGGTCCAACGTTGTACAAATGTTATACAAATGTTTTGTGTACTTACTGGGTTTTAACACTTTCACCTTTACACTGCTATGCACGACTATAATCGTTTTTAACCCGTTTCATCATATGATCGAATCTTAGTTATTGGGAGCGAAATCAGCCTTTAAACAATAAGATTTGCAAATGTTGGTCTCAAATCAAACCAAAATATGAGTAATTTTCACCCACTTGAAGTTGTGGATCGCGGTAGCGAGACACAACTTCAAGTGGGTGAAAATTAAAATTATTTAATTTAGCAGTTTAAGGGTTAAGAAAGTAGAGGGATTTTCGTCAGACCATAGAGTGGTCAGACTATGAACTGACCTCGATTCAATAATTACCGAGGTCAGTCAGGTTCGAACAGTTTAATGCGTTCATCGTCTTGGTGCAACGTATTGATGAACGTACACACTTTCTGGACCAGATGTATTTGAAATTCAACTGATACAAAATTAAGTTGTTGTTCATATTAGGTGGGACATATTTCAGCCTAAAAGCTGAATGCCATATATAACCAAGGAGGTTATATAACCTCCTTAATATAACCGACTAACGTGTTGCTTTTTGGTGACAGTTATATTTATACAATACGTTTCTGGCCCAATTATTCCGCTCTGCAGTATGTAAATTCTTACTTGAAAATTTGTCATTTGACATTGCACGGCATTACAGAGCTTCACTATTGTTTACATAACACCAAGATGGCGGGGGTTATCAAATAAGGCGAAATTATTTTGTATATAACTATAATGCATGGATTTTTTTCTATTGTGCGGAAAGTATAGTCAAGGACTAAAATGTCGCGGTGTGACAAGGGTGAACAGTCCAAGAATGGTCAGCGGTCACTATAAATCAAAAGGGACAATCAGGTACATCTCAATGTGCGGTTGACCGACAAAGATGGGTGCTCCTCCCTATATGGGTTCAAAAAGTATGAGACGTGACCCAATATTGGTTTAATGTTGGGCCAGCGTCGTAGACCCACAGAAGTTCAACGCCTTTTGTTGGTTGAAGGAGGGAGTTGTATTCTCTAAACAGCAATGGCCCAACGTTTACCCAGCATTATATGGTGTCAGGATCATTAAACAGGACATTATCGTCAGCCGTGGCCAAACATGGATTCAACAGAGGGCCACAAGGTCACACAGTGTCGGGACTCTAAGGGATGAGGTCCGCCGTGCAAAGCCAAAAGACCGTATCTTCTCACTGTACAAGTTAGCAGATACTGCGTTTTGGCTTATATCCCGAGGAGGGGTGCGTGATCTCAGTTAAAATCCAAAATGTAGTGTATGATTACTTTACAAGTGAGCTGATACTGTCTTTTGTCTTTGCATGGCAGAGGTCGTGATCGGAATAAGACATCGCATATTGATTGGACAGAGATGTTCAGTCTGACACAATTAGCACTCTCTCACTTTGTGACCACCTTTGTCAAAATGAAGACCTCTTATAATTATATATTTTGAAGCTCTAGCCCAGCAGACACGAGACGTTGACCCAATGTTGGTTCACTGTTGGCCGCCGTCTACGACGTCGGCCCAACAGTGAACCAACATTGGGTCAACGTCTCGTGTCTGCTAGGAGGGAATTATTTGAGGTGGAAGTACCTTGATGTGTCAACATTATGATTATTATTAACAAGATGAGCTGCTCGAACCAGCTCAACAACAAGCATCTGAGGCTCACCCCACTAAAAATATCCGGATTTGTATTAGCATACACCTTAAAGGGCTGAAATGTTGTTTATATATAAACCAATAGACGAAATGTTTTTATTTCAATTTGAAATCTTTATAAATGGCTAAGTCAGCTCATTCTTCTTCATTTGAATACATATGTTATGGGTCTAATGCCATTACACATATTTGTACACTTTCAGTGTGGGGATTGCCTTTAGACGTCGGAATCATAATCTGACTACTATATTGAAGTCAGATTCTGACATCTACGTCTAAAGTCGATCCCCGCACTGAAATAATTAAAAAATAGAATGACCGTTGACACATAAATGTATTCAAATGAAGCAGAAAGAGCCAATAAGACATTAATGATCATTTTAAGTTGAAAAAACCCTTCGGTCTCCGTGGTTTCTATTTGTATATTCATCGCTGTAAGGGTTGATGTTAATGACGCTTTGGATATTATTTGCGTTACATGGTCAATTAAAAACATAATTGAAGGAGTCAGAACAAAACCAAGGCTAAGTCAATTTTTCAGCTATTTAAGTTTGGGGAACCATAGCACAAAAAAACAGTGTGCCATGTGTCTAACACACCGTATCATGAAAATAACCAATCTTGAAGACATAAGCGGCCATTTTGTTCAGTACAAAATCAAGGCTAACCATTTTTGTCCTAGGGTACCCCAAACTAAAATAGCTCAATTTGTTTTCAAATGACTTAGCCTTGGTTTTGTTCTGACCCCTTCAATTCAATTAAAGGTATATATATTTTTCATCAATATTTTTCGTCGTTTGCAGCTGGAAATTGCGTTAGCAATCCCGGCTTCAAATGACTAATAATACAAAGAAATAATTGGAAATCTAGCGAAAACTGAGATCGATAAGCCGATGGCACTAGTCACACGTGCAGCAACCACCAGGTTATGTAGCAGCTTAATGACTTAGATATTAATCCGGATATATCAACACAATATTGCTTTAACGTTAGCCCATCGTCCTCGACGCTGGGCCAACGTTAAAGCAACATTGTGTCATTATCTCTTGTTTTTTTCGGAGAAGTCACACCATAACCAGATCCTGTGACAGCTTGCCGCCCAGAAAACACAAAAAAGTGTGTAACATTTGTACAATGCTGGGCCAACGTCGAAGACGTTGGGCCGACGTTGTACAACTGTTATACAAATGTTTTGTGTTTGCTGGCCGAAAACCACATATCGCTGTCATTGATTGCGATCCAGTTTGTCGCTATAATATGTGCACCGAATCAATAGTCACTAGGAAAAAAACACCTCTCAGTTTTTGACGTGTTTCGTCGTCATTAATAGTTTTTGTTGTATAGATTAATTGTCAGGTATGTAAAAACTCTGGGACCGGCAGAATATGTTTTTAATGTGACGTGAGTCGGATACGTGTCGATCTCTAGATCACTCACATAGGCTTGCTACCTTGTAAAAAACAGGCGGTGATCACTGGTGTGTGGGACCAGTAGGACAAGTCTGGTATTCTACCCCAGATCAATGCTCAGCCTATCGCATGAAGAGATTTGCCAATCATCGCCGTCATTCAGGTGTTATTTAAATTAAGGTATATTATCATACTTGGGCTGACCAGTCTACCTGATTCTCTTATTTAGGATTGGTTTTATATTGTGGTTCGGTTTATCGTCAGCCATATAATTATATGAAAATATAATATTTGCTCATACCTACGCCATTGAACAAGGTCTTAGTAAAACAAATATTTCTGTAATCGATTTTCAGTTGTAGAGCAAATCACTTCCAGACTATGTTTCTGGTCTGGATGAAGGGCTCATCACACAACAAATCTCAGATTCAGATTAGCATAACGTTCTCTATAGTTTCAATTAGAAAAGTTAAGAACATCTGAACTTTTCTAATGGGAAAGAAAGAAAGGTACGATAATCTTAATTTTAAGATTTTTAAGTAAATGATGATTCTAATTTTTAGATTTTTAGTGTGATGAGGCCCAGACTTGAAATATTCCTGAACCAATCAGAATGTAGTAGAACGTGACGTCCGTCAAACATCTAGAAATTAGATTGCTTCGTGGTGCGATCCCATTATTAGGTCTATCCTCCACTCCAAACCACGCCCACTTAGTCATTTCGTAAGAACATAACATGACTAAGTGACGCTCCGTGATTAGTTACGGCTGAGTACACCACTTCACGTAACCGCTGTACATGTGTCTGAGCTACAGTAGCTTGGCCAGTTTCAGTCACAGTAAGGAGTTTAAGTCTTTCAGAGCGGGGATCGACTTTAGACGTCAGAATCTGACGTCTATCGACGTCAGATTCTGACGTCTAAACTCAATCTCTGCATTAAAAGAGTAAAATCTTTATAATGGTCGTATACCCATAACATAGGTATTCAAATGAAGCTGGAAAAGCTAACTAATACATTTATGATGATTTCAAATTTAAAATACCCTTTGGTCTTATGGTTTATATAAAACATTTCAGCGATTTATGGGTTAAACACCTTAGTCTCAGCGAGGAAAACATAAAAAAACGTGATTATATTCTCCTTGGTCTCAGGTGAAGTTTTATTTTTAGACACAGGTGTGACACTGACTTTATTGGTTGAACTGAGACACTGACTATGTAGAATCGTCCTAATGATAATCAGCTCATACGAGTGTGAAAAAACCAGAGACCACAACTGCTTATTGTTGGCTTTGTAGAGCAGTAGCTGTTTTACAGAGCCTGTATAATGACTCACATAGGGGTGAATATATAATTATAACACGCAGACCTTTCATGATGCGAGAAAAAATCCATAATCAGTCTGTTCTATTGTGTCTGACAGATTAATCTTCATAACCTAATTATTTTCAACACATTAATTTTAAAGAAAAAATACAAAACGCCTGCATATTCGCAAATGAATTAGTTATGTGTGAGTAGAAGTATGGTATGTCTGTACATTTACTGCTGCAACAAGATTATATATATATATCTATGCATGATATATATATGATACTATCTATATCTCTATCTATATTAAAATCTATCGCTAGATCTATATCTATATCTATATATCTATATCGATATCCATATAATTATTTATTTTTATTCATATATCTATATCTATTATACACTGTTCTAACCAGTAGTCTGTGATATTGACGTTTAGAATAATAGCTAGAACGTGTTGAAACATATGATAACTTTTGGCAGAAAAGTACTAAAATGTGTCACCTATCCCTCTACTTTTATCTTCACAACTATAATGAGTAAGGGCCTATGTGGATTGTTTCAGGGCAAGATCTAAAGCAGACCAGGGCATGATACAAAGGACGATATCAAGGTCAGGTGGGACGTCGAAATGAGTCAAGGTCAAATGACGTCAGAATGGGTCAGTTACAGACAGGACCCCCCTCCAGCTCGGGAGAGATGCAGGCCGCAGGACAGGGAGGAGATGTCCCTCACTGATCCGTATACACAGACAAATGCCTCGGCTCTGGCCACGAGGTTTTGATTATCGCTGCCATCGACGAGGCTCTCGCTTCGTGCAGCCACCCCCTCCATTTCCTGGTTACTGCCCGGCAAACACGAGAAGTTGACCGACTGTTGATTTAATGGGGGGCCAGCGTCGCAGACGATGGCCCCGCATTAAACCAACAGTCGATCAACGTAACATTATTTTGTCGCACCCAGGATCTGTCTAAAGGGGGGGGGGGTGCGATTTATGTTTAATTTGTTCAGTTTGTTAAGTGACTTTATTGTGGATTGTGATAAAAACAATTTTAATGATTTTTAAACGTAATCAATGACTTTATATTCGGTTTTGTATAATTCTCCAGATTAGAGAATATTATCTAGATTGTCCTGTTTTTAATCCCCCCAGTGTATCGTGTTCTTGGTCAGCCCCACTTACGTCTGTCACCCCCTACTGTAGTCTGGTTTTTGATCAGACCAAGGGCGTTCTATATCAGACCAAGGAGTTTAAAATTTGTATTTTTAAACTCTTAGATCATACCATATATAATTATAACTGTACAGTTTTATATCTGCCACTTTAAAGTTTTTTTAATCAGACATTTTACCTGCTTTAGATCTGATATTTTACAGTGTTTTATCATGTTTCAAAGCAAACACTTAAACCGTGCTTTAGATCACCCCATTTACAATCCAATCCATTTTTAATCAGCACCCTTTTAATCTTCGAGATCACTCCACTTCATCACGAAATCATGCCAGCCGCCTCTCTAGCATTTCATGGCAATCTCTTTCAGCCCTGTCATCATCATGGACCACCTCATTTACAGCCTTTTACATATAATATTATTTAAATTTTTCTGGATCAGTCTCCATAATCTTTTCTCTTCGAATAAAACCCTGATCGTGTTCTGGAAAAGTTTCCTTACCACGATCTGGAAAAAAACACATTATTTCTTAAAGATATATTTTTACCCACTTAAAATTGTATCTCACTACAGCGAAATGCAACTTCAAGTGTGTAAAAATACCTAGATATGTATAATTTAAAGCAAAACATACGACAGCTTAGCAACTTTAACAGTTTAAAGTTAATTTAAATTTTCAAATAAAGAAGTTAAAAACGTCTATAGATGTGATTAGCTCATTTAATTTGTTCTGGATTAGCCCCCTCTATAGTATTCTGGATCATCCCCCTTTCCCCCATTGTGGATGAGCCCCCACCCCCTATCTGGGCGCGTCAATGTTGTGCACCCCACCTGAAGCACAGGGCTGGCAGCTAATGATGGAAGAGCAGACTGCTTGTTTTGCCAGAGTGGGTGGGTAACGCGCATGCCCCGGACCCCCCGTGACGCATTCAGATGTACTCGCGGACAGACTATAAATCAGATCCCGGTGCGGAATATTGACCTGGTGTGACCTTGACTTGAAAAGCGATAAGGCCGCTGTCCAATATCCAAATGCCAGCACTCACTTCTGGTGCCGAGATGTATATTGCATGCCGACCCCTCTCCACTCCCAGACAGAATGTTGGATATTAATCCATCCTGCGTTTCTACAAGATACATAACTACGATGTTGGCTCAATGCTAGGGTAGACTTGGAGGCTGATGTGAAGTTGGCCCATTGTTAGCTGACAATACCTAACATATAATTGGATTTGTAACTTTCACTCCATCTACTGCGCTGCAGTCTGTGGTGTGAAACAAAACAAAGAGATTGGGTGGGTCGCGATGGGGATTTGGTGGGTCTCGGTGAGAATTTAGTGGGTCTCACTGGGGATTTGGTGGTTCTCGTTGGATAATTTTGGTGGGTCATCAGTGAGTATTTGGTGGGTCTCAGTGAGGATTTGGTGGGTCTTAGTAGGGATTTGGTGGGTCTCTGTGAAGATTGGGTGGGTGTCAGTGGGGATTTGGTGGGTCTGAGTGGGGACTTGGTGGGTCTTAGTGGGGATTTGGTGGGTCTCAGTGATGATTTGGTGGGTCTCAGTGGGGATTTAGTGGGTCTCAGTGGGGATTTGGTGGGTTTCGGTGGGGATTTGGTGGGTCTCGATGGGGATTTGGTGGGTTTCAGTGATGATTTGGTGGGTCTCAGTGATGATTTGGTGGGTCTCAGTGGCGATTTGGTGGGTTTCACTGGGGATTTGGTGGGTCTCTCTGGGGATTTGGTGAGTATCACTGGGGATTTGGTGGGTCTCACTGGGGATTTGGTGGGTCTCTCTGGGGATTTGGTGAGTATCACTCGGGATTTGGTGGGTCTCACTGGGGATGTGGTGGGTCTCGTCTCGATGAGAGATCAGGTGATGATTCCAGTATATTTGAGGGGGAATTATGATCTTCTATTTGGATCAGAATAGTTATCCATCTACCAGACGTTTATTAATTTATGCAACAGCAGAGTGATATTACTAGTTTTGCTAAAAATTGTTCAAAAATATTGCGGCCCTTAATCAACAACGTTCTTTTTTGTCGATTTGAATCAATTTTTGGTAGTTTTGTCTGAAATAAAATATCAGCCAGAAACAATTTACAATGCCAATGTTTTGTTAACCTTTTCACTACCATACATTACGGAAATTTCCGTCGTCATTCGTCAATGAACGTAACCATAAAATGACACAAATTTTCGTCAAATATATACTACATTTATGTATTTTTCGTCATATGAAGCTGGAAATTGCGTTAGCAATTCCAGCTTCAAATGACGAAAAATAGCACTCCGACACCAGTATATCTGGATCCTGGCATGCACCCCGGCCTGGAAGTCAAAGGGTTAATGTGGGTCAGCGTTGCAGGCGGTGGACCAACATTAAAGGCCTCATTTATCTGCCCTTATTTTCCACAAACTTTTTTCCGACTTTTGTGGCGACACATTTTCCACATCTCCTCAAGCTCCCCACCCCCATCCAGATATCTAGTGGTGCCCCCCTAAAATAAGCCTCTATGTCTGTGTTTATACCCAACATTCCAAAGA
Source organism: Flabesymbios commensalis (assembly GCA_964017125.1). Taxonomy (NCBI): domain Eukaryota; kingdom Metazoa; phylum Annelida; class Polychaeta; order Terebellida; family Flabelligeridae; genus Flabesymbios; species Flabesymbios commensalis. Next base: position 15,649,483 of record OZ024918.1, on the reverse strand, counting down.
CTTCTGGTGTGAGAGGTAAGCTATTAAACCGAGAGCAGAAATCAGTCAATACAAGTGTCCGCGATTAATCAAATACCTTGTTTTAACCCAGTAAGAACCCTAATTCGCACTCATGCATCAACTTACATAATGCTCAATAGAATATATTGAAAAAACACTCCATCACAATGAGGATGTAATGAGCTTTTACTAAAATACTATACTTGAGTGTTTTTAACCCTTAGCGCTGATTTGTTTTATGAAAACCTTGGAGACCAAAGGGTTTTTTAAGGTAAAATCATTATTATAATAAATGTCTTAGTTAGCTCTTTCCGATTCATTTGAATACCTATGTTATGGGTCTACGACCATAATAAATATATTAATTCTTATAGTGCGGGGATTGACTTTAGTCGTCAGAATCTGACGTCTACAGACGTCAGATTCTGACGACTAAAGTCGATCCCCGCGCTCTAAGGGTTAAACTCGGATCATTTTCCTTTGTCTTGACGTGGGAATAACAGATATAACTGCTGATCCATATACATAACTACTGATCCATATTATACAATAATTTAAGTTAATTAGTATTTTATTTGAATTTGCAACGTGCTGTCCATGCGCCCATGCCATTTTATTCCTTTTAATTATTGATGATAATTAAAATATACAACACAATCATGCAGTGTGGATTAGAATTTGTGCAGAATTTGCTTACATTCGTTGACATGGGCTAAACTGGCTAAACCACACAATTGATGATTTTGAAAAAGATGAGGCGATATCTATGACGTAATCCCGTAGCTGCATGATAAGTGCAAACAGGTCCAGTATTTATAACTGATCCCGCTTCGTCATATGTGTGCTCAGTACGTTACCAACAAACAAGACACTGTCCCAACGTTCTTTCAATGTTGGTCCACCGACGTAGACGGTGGACCAACATTGAAACAACATCGGGTTAACGTTTGTAGGATAGAATATATGGTTGATATACATCATGGATTAGTGGCTGTCAAGCCTGGTCATGCCTGTCATAGACATGTAAACAAAACATATATCTCGGAAAACGCACAACGATAAAAAAGCGTTGGTTTAATGTTGGACTAGCGTTGAATAACTTGGTACAACATTTAAAGAACACTGGTTCAAAATCGCAGACGCCGACCCAACATTAACCAAACCAACCCAACATTGGGACAGTTTTTCGTGTTGGATGGGGTACTGGTAAATTATACTTTGCCAGTACGCAAATGTGTGTATAGATACTAGATACTAATAGTACATGTCTTAAAGGTGATCTATCATCCTTTATATGGTATGAATAATTATGTCCTTATATGGGGTGATTGGCTATCATGTGCCCCTCAGAGGGTCACATGATGGCCAATCACCCCATATATGACCCTCTGAGAGAGTCACATGATAGCCAATCACCCCATATAAGGAAACACTTGTGTCCCATCTTGTGGCAACTTTAATTTATTTGTCACAAAATTATTCATACTATATAAGGGGTGATAGATCACATTTAAGAACGTTTGTTCCATTATAGTATGCAGAAATTAGGGCTAATATATATTATTCTAAAACATCATTCTATTCTAAGTTTGTAAAAAAATAGCAAGCCTATTTTAAAAAAGAATGACAACACTTTGAAGTGTATCAACTTGTTCTGCATCAAACGTAATCAATTATATTCTTCGCATGTACGGCATGTGGAATTGTGAAGTGGAACATGACACACATAACGTTTTAACCCTTTCAGGCCTGCGTTTTCCATTGTCATCTTCATCCACTACAAGCCGCGAATTGCTGTCGCAATTATCGACTTGTAGTGGATGAAGATGATTTGATGTAGTTTAAAAAAAAAATTCCCATGTATTGGTACGCCAGTTTTATGGAAATGTTCGTACTAAAGCCATTACTTGTAGGAAAATTAGGTCTGTTTTCAGGGATGTAAAATGATGCTTTAATGCATCGTGAGGGACGAAAGAGTTAATTATTAAATCTTGAAAAGAAACGAAAATAATCGCAGTAATTTACTCTCAATGTCTGTGCACGTTTTAGATGTGATGTGTGCACAGTGAAACTGCGGCACTCAGGCACCATCTGGTGGCTGTGATGGGAAGCATGTTTGACTGGGTCAAGGTTCCGTCCATTAACTAGATCTATGGCGGGCTTTTAGCCTCATGTTTTCCTCTCGCTATGCGTGTTTATAACGTGATAACGGTGAGACAATCACCCCAATATCACCCTAGCCCATAACAACATTAACAGTAATGGACTGATTATGCAAGAAAGGGGATTCCCCTGGCCTCCCTCCATACACACATACACACTATGACTAAAGGAAGCCTACCTCCCACATAAATGGTGTCGCCCTCATCATCGAACAACAAATAAAATAATTATATAGGTATTATAATATAATGATATAATATACAGAAAACTGTTCTAGTTTTATAACATATGGTAATATATATATACAAAATCATGTGATTTTTTTAAAAATCATTATATTCCTGTGTTGTAAAATTTACTTGTATTGTGCATGTGTGCGTTGTGTTTGTAATGTTTTGTGATAATAAATCCACTAGTCAATTTGAAAATGTATTTGTTTATCTATTATATGATACTAGAATAGGTCCCTATGTTTATTCAAACCGATGTAGGCTATTATGAAATGGCGAATATTCTTTAATATAATATGGTGACTTCAAAAGCATTAACATAGTCATATATTACACAATTATGGCCGATCTTTGTTGTTGCATATTATTTCTGTAACAGCTAAAGCTATGAAACTTCAATAAAAATTAACAAATAAGTCAATACAAGCCTATTCAATTACATTGCTCGCATATAAGTAATAATACCATTAGAGTCTGATTTTTCTCATTGTTTCAAGACAAAATTATCCCCGTGTTTCTGTCGTTACATAATATAATTATAATGCACAACAGTTTGCTAGAGTGTAGGTATGTGCAATAAATGCATACTTATATGGACGAGTAATAAAAGTTTAGAAATTCAAATTTATTAGTCCAATAAAAATCTAAAATTAAAATAAAGTTAGCAAAAGACAAATAAATAAACCAAAACAATTTGTTGTCGTTAATAAGACACCATGAATTAGGAGAGCGTGATTGGTCTACAATTTTAAAATGGCGGCTAGAATGTTTTGCATAATAATGAGGTTATAGGGTGCATTGGAACGTAACCGTCACGCGATTGGTGTGTCACGGGCGAATGAACGCACAGACTGGTCTCCATTCAAACGGGGCGGCCCGTGATTAGTGGAGGTAAAGAGGTCAGAATGAATATCATACATCTATCAGCCAATAGAAAAACGCTTATTTTCAAGGACACATTTAGCCGAGTTAAATATAAAACAAAACAATTAAAAAGTTAATGACATGGTGTTATATGATAAAAAATTGTATGAATAATACACAAAAATTTTTAAAAAAATAAAATGATTTTTTTTTAAGTTATATGTACCATTATATTCCTAAACAACAGTTCTAATTGTAATTAAATGTATATTATCACAGCCGTTAATATTACTATGTCATTTTTAGTAGAAAATTTGCGAGATTTCCAGATGTATTTTACACAAGGAATATTATCAGCTATAGACTTGATTATTAAATCAATAACCAACATTACTTAAAATTGAGACACAAAAAGAAAACACTTTTTTTCATTGCATTAAAAGATGATGAATGTGACAGAATGACAGGTATACTATAGAATATATGATGTTTTCGAGTAGAAAGAAAAATACATAATCAGAGTAGTGGGAGTCGGTATGTCTTTTTTAGGTTAACCCCTGGGGAATACTGGTGTCCTCTATATATTAAATTTTGCTTTGTTTCAATAACAAATTTGTACCTATTTTTATGAAGTGAAATATCAAATCTCTGACATGCGCCATTGTGCGTTAATTTTTTAAAATCAAAGTAATCTTCAGTCACTTGAACATCGGGATCGCGGTAGCGAGACACAACTTAAAGCGACTGAAAAATTAAAGTGCAGAGCTCAGATCTGTAAGAGTTTACTTTTTCACCGCTAGGAGCGAATATAGTAGTTTTTAATCTATTTTATTAGCCGACGACATCACTGTTATTGAGAAGAAAATGAGAGTTCAAACATCATGATTTGCAAATGTTTGGTCTCACATTAAACATAGGATAAATTTTCACCCACTTGAAGTTGTGGGTCGCGGTAGCGAGACACAACTGCAACTGGGTGAAAATTTAAATTATTTAACTTGGAGCTTCAAGGGTTAGCTTACAACCAGTAAAAAGTCAGTCAGTTATCAAAAAACAAAATGACATGCCAACATCCACACTAAAAGTATGCGTGTGCTAGCAGTGTACGCATATTTAATGGCTTATTAATTATTAATCAAGCTCATTTAAAAAATGCATACAGCCGATTATAATACGAATGCGATTGAATTATGATTTTCATGCGAATGGATGAAAAAAACCCTGTTTAGTCTATTGACAATAAAATATTTCACGACCAAAAAGAGACACATTTTAGGGTTTTTTTTTGAAAATTTCTAGGTTTTAAATCACATAATTCCTAGGTTATAAATCACACAAATCGCAATTATGGTCTTCTGTAGGAGCACATATAGTCACAAAAAAATAAAAATAAATCTGCTTCTTTACAAAATTGGAGATACAGCCTTCAATGTGGCGACGTGGTCAGTACAATGCTGTCATTCAAAGTCGAATGACAGTAACTGCTTACTTGTGAGCAGCTTCTGTCAATCGACTTTGCAGAGAAAACTTCACCTTGATAAGTGGCCTGCATACATAGTGCACGAGGGGTAATTAGTGCAGGGCATATACTATTCCATACAAAACCAAAAGGCAGTAACTGCTTACTTTTCAGGTGAGATGCCACTGTTTTTTCAGCTTAGTGGAGCTGCATTGTCCTTGAATCACGACAAACGGCGGCAAAAAAGGGAGGGGGCGGAGTTAAGCGAGTGTGACTCCTCCCCCTCCCTCCCTCTATGATTAGGGAGGGGTGACGCTTTAAATCACAATAGCAGACGATGCAGCTCTCCTCTGCAAAACGAAAAAAACAGCATCTGCTTACTTTACAAGTGAGCAGATACTGCTTTTGACTTTGCACGGCAGCTTCTGTACAGACAAAAAACTGTCTGTCGCGAATAGTTTTTCCCCTACATATAATATTAGTCTACTAGTTTTGCAATTTTATTACATAGTATATAAAAGCTAGAATAGTTGTTTGCCTATTAACCAATTATGTCTCAATTTATAAAAACGGAAACGGATGTATATCAAAATCAAGTTAACTATCGCGAATCAAAAAAACAAACATTTCCCTCTGGGATGATTACACATAGATAATAATTGATTTATGCATGTATCGCATGTACTTTTTTGTTTTTAGGTGTTTGTATATTAGGCAACAGTGTTACAATGTATATAGAAACTAAAGCGGATGTGTATCTAAATAATGGTGACTATCGCAAATAAAAACAAGCATTTCCCTTCGGCATGATTACCCATACAATTATGATTCATGCCTGTATCGCATGTATTGCCCTTGTACTTTACTGCTATTTTTGTATGTATTTAGTGTCGTGTGTTGTGTTAGGAAGTATTGTTTATTAAAGTGATTTGTACATACATACGATATTATTATGAAAATCTATATATTTACATAAATTATTGTATACGGTCTATACTCTCTGATGCTTTATTTTGGTCCTGTATATCGACTCGTAGCATAAGTGACATTGAAATGAGTGACACTTTGACTGCTGGGGAGCGATATATAATAGATTACCGTGGCAATATATTGTTCACATACAGTATAATAACTCCTTCAAAAAGTGTACCATAACCTGACAAAGTGACAGGCACATAAAACTTTTGTTAGCAGTGCACTGTGCAAAACCTAGGCTGTGTTAGAAAAATATCCCCCCCCCCCTCCTCGTGAGGAGGGGAAGGGGATATTTTTCTAACATGGCCTAAGTTTGCACAGTGCACTGCGATGTTTTATGGGGGTCTTTTAAGATTTGGATGGCCAGGGTAGGCGCTTCACTAAGCATATCCACACCTGAGCGTTGTACCTGATGGCAAATGCTTTTAATTCAAGGTCAGTCTTAGCGAAGCGGGACCTGACTGTTATCATTGAGCAGATGCCCTGGTGCATTGCTGGAGGCACCCTCTGAGTGTCGGGACTGCATGGAGAGAGCAATATAGCAGATTTCTTAACCCTTTAACTTCTAGAGCCCTAATATCGTCTGCAGTGATAGTTTAATTTGTTTTATTGGCCGATCAAATCACTGTTATTAGGAACGAAATGAGTATTTAAACATGAAGATGTGCTAATGTTTGTTCAAAAAAATAAACACATATGAGTGTTTTCTAAAAAAGTAATCCTCTACAAAATATTTTTATTAACATGGAGGGACTACTCCAGCATTAAAAAAAAAAAAATGATAACCCCCACCCACATAATGTCAATTTTGTTTAAAGATACCTACCGTCTGCCTTTTGTTTTGAATGCAATTATCCCTGAAGTTAATCATATGATAAACATATATGGGGAACCATGCATCCTATCACATTTGAATGCAATCCAACTAATCCAACTGGGTGCAGAAACATATTTGAGAGGAATTTAACAGGCACATAGGGACAGTCATATGTCAAAAAATAATGTGTAAACAAAATAAGAAGTTTTAAAATCAATTACCCCCTCTAAATAAAAAACAATAAAAAAATAAAAGGGTTAGCGTACCACCTCTAGACCCATAAACTAATTTACCTAGATCTTAGGCATTATCTGATCTCGTCAATCACAACCCAGCAAAAATCAAAAACTGTTTCAATGTTGGGCCAGCGTCGAAAGCGGTGTGCCAACATTGAAACAGCATTGGGTGAATGTACCGTGTTTGTTGGGTACGATCTGGGTCAATCAATCGCTTTGATGATATCAACCTTGGTCACAGCAAACAAGAGGCATTGAGGCAGTGGTAGTTTAAAGCTGGGCCTGAGTCGCAGACGATGGGCCAACATCAAACCATAGTTGTTTCAATGTCATCACAGATGCTGGCGTTAGTTGTGTGTTTGGAATTTACCACTTGACCTGTTATAGTGACTCTGGCCCAACATTAAATCAACATTGGTTCAGCGTTTCATGTTTGCCGGCCATATTGTTATTATTAACCCTTTAACCGCCAAATTATTCAATTTGAATTTCACCCGCTTGAAGTTGTGTTTCGCCGACGCGATCCACAACTTCAAGTGAGTGAAAATTATTCAGATTTGACAAAATGAAGGTCAACTATTTTCAAATCTTGCTGATTGACGTCATATTTTATCTTTGACATATTTAAAAGGTGGTACTTAACGTGCTAATAAAAAATGAAAAATCGAAAATATGCAGCACCGGCAGTTAAAGGGTTAAACTAGTTATATTTTAAAACCCCTAGGTGTAGTAAATTAAGTCATTCTTCATTGATGCAAAATAGCGTTTTGATGCATCGTGTGGTTTTAAATTGTTAGAAAAATAGTGGCTGTGTAGGCAAAGGATTTATATGGCACCGCTGGTATAGATACAATTATACCCAGAAAAATATGAAACGTATAGCCAACGTCGGCTCAATGTTGGTCCATCGTCTTTGTTTTGTGTTTGCTGGAATGCATACCAGTTAGTGGTGATTACAATTATTGCTATTCAGACACTATCATACATCATATTGATGTATGCTGCATCATATTGATATTGTAGTCTGGAGGTCAGCCGCTCCATAATGTGTGTGAAATATTGATTACAATGCTGGTCAGCAAAGGCACGAAGTGTTATCTGCTTACTTGTGAAGTAAGCAGATAATGCCTTTTGGCTTTGCACGGGATAATAGCAGAGTTATTTAATATAGGCCTAATGTTAGAACAAAAAGGCTATGTTTCATATAGAGAAATAAATAATATTATTTGACTATGTATTTATATTATTATTATAATTATTATTTTATTAATATAAATAAATGTTCCATACAATACCAGCAGAAATGCATAGTAAAAAGGAATAATGCATTTCTGATACCAGGTATGTACGTGGATCATTTATCTATATTAGCAGTTGTGTACACTCATCTATAAATGTCACTAGCCAAAAGCGAAATGTAACTACCCCTTACCATCATTTACCATACATTGCTAAGGACAATTTACTAGCCCCTACAATATTCCATTACTCTCGGACTACCGGACTAGTGCGAATTTGCATCCCTGAGTATGGAACTGAATCTTCAACAACATTTTGTACTGAGAGTGTGCAACGGGGCTGCAAAGTGCCCATTTGGTAATCTCATAAAGGCTCACACGCGACTCACAACTTCAAGTGGATAAAAATTACTTGCTAATCAAAACATTTTCCAATGTATTATTTTTTAAAAGCTTATTTCTCCGTCAAATTTCCTTGTATGAAGGACAAATAAATGATCTAAAAAAAAACATAGACGTGATTAGTAATTTAACCCTTTAAGCGCTGAAATATGCTTATATAAATTAAGAGACCAAAGGGTTTTTTCAATTCAAAATCATCATAAATATGTCAGTTAACTCTTTAGTTAACTCTTTTGAATACCTATGTCATAGGTCTACGGACATTATAAATATTTTACTCTTACAGTGCGGGGATCGACTTTAGACGTCAGAATCTGACGTCTGCAGACGTCAGATTCTGACGCCTAAAGTCGATCCCCGCGCTGTAAGGGTCAATTACAGTCGTCAGGTTGTCTACGCAATTTCAAATAAAGTTCTATTTGCAAATATTCATATCATGACCTTTGTGTTTTGCCATGTTTATGGATGGATTTATTATATTTGTTTTTTATCCCCCTCCCACCCTGCACTGTGAACAGATGTCGGCAAAAACTGCTGGCCAATATAAATTACCACGGTGGTTGAGGTGTAGAATATGTCTCGTATATATCTATGTATATATATATATACATAGTCCATGCATTACTGGCATACTACAGACTACTAACTAAAGGTGATAGAGTTATTACATGACAAGCAGGCTATTATAGCCTAGTTTGTATTCTGCAATTCAGTTCCCTGCCCCAGAAACACAATAATGTCTGATAAAAACTGTTGACCAAAATAAATGACAGGTGTAGTTGATGCTTATACAATAAATTCACCGTATATAATATGTCTCGTGTATGTAATCCATTACTCAACAGCACACTACAGACAACTCACTGACCCTTTCAGAATCTGACGTCTACAGACGTCAGATTCTGACGTTTAAAGTCGGTCCCCGCACTGACAAAATAAAAGAGTATAATGACCGAAAACCCATAACATAGGTATTAAAATGAAACAGAAAGAGCTAACCAAGACATCTATATAAAGCATGATGATTTCAAGTTGAAAAAACCCTTTGGTCTCCATAGTGTATACAAAAGTATATCAATGCTGTAAGGGTTTAAGACGATATAGTTATTAAATGATAATTGTAGCTCTGTTTTGAGTGTAATTCACTTCTTGAGAAGTATTTAGTTACAATTTCAGGAAATCGAAACAATCTGCAATGTAGGTGGTCTCATGAGCGAGATAATGACTCAGATAATGACTTCAGTCATGCTCCTTCCCACAAATTACAGTTAATATAGCTTTGCAGTCTCTCAACACGCCTCAGTGTCTGGGCTGACTGTCACCAATAGCTTGGTAATTGTAGTTGAGACCATGTACCTCAAGAACAATTGGAGCGTTTTTTATAAGGGCAAAGTGCAATGCAGACTAGAATAAAGACACGATATTATTATCATATTGTCATAACCATAGGGGGGGGGGGGTCACATTGCTGGGTATGTGTATAAATTTATATGGGTACACTCTTGGCGGTACCCTCTTGGCACATGATAAGAGTTAAAAAAGCGTGTTTTTTCTTGAACTCAACCTGTATGGACAAGAAGAGTCTCCAATAATTTTTGCTTGCATGTATAATTCTATATTGCCTTTATTATTTTTATTATACATATTCAATTACTATTTTCTCCGTAAGATGACCTCCATGATAGTGACCTACTGTTTCAGTTGAGGTATCCTTATCATTGCTATTATATTAATCAAAATATGTAATTGTTATTATTTGATCAAATAAATGAATCTCAGTCTGAGTCATAACGTATACAATGACAGAAAAGACAACCCAGCAAATAATGCCGGTTCAATGTTGGTCCACCGTCTGCGACGCTGGCCCAACATTAAGCCAGCATTGATTAAACGTGTCGTGTTTGCTGAAAATATGTGTTTCAATTGCTGGCTCCTCGTTATTACGCATTGAAATGTTTTAATGCAAGTCGCGCGATAATAATTTCAAGGACAATACACTATTCATAGGACAATTTCAATGCCCAGTGATAATAAGTAAAAAAAACCCAGTTCACACAAAACATTTGCATAACATTTATACAATGTTTGACCAATGCTGGGAAAGGGCATTATGATTTAATGCATGATGCTTTATGATTTGATGTATAAAGAACTATTATTAATATGATGATGTAATACATGATGCAATATACATAACGTTAAACAATTTAACGCATATGGTACTATAATTCAACGCATGATGTGTTATTAATCAGTGCATAATGCCTTATAATTATATGCATGATGCATTGTCATTTTGTACATTATTTCATATCATTCAATTATGTGATGCAATGTTTAAAGGCACGACGCACTACAACACAACGCATGATATGATATGATTCAATGCGTGATAATGTGCTATAATTTAATGTATGAAGGTGTATGATTCAAGCATGATCATCGTCATTTAGGTTATATGACTGAAAGTATGATGTAATATAACTTAATGCAAGATGTAGCAAACTGCATGATTCAATGCATAATGCGATATGATTCAAAGCATGATGTGGGATGATTTAATGCATAATTATACTTGATATGATTCAAAGCATGACTTAATTTGATCTGATATCTGATGCGTTATGAATCAATCATTGATTAAATGTATGGTGCACTTTTTTTTAATGCTTGTTGTGATAGGATGTGATTGATGACAAACTTTTATTAGATGTGATGTACTATGATTAAATGCATGATCTGATCAGATTCAAAGCATTGTGTGATGTGATTTGTTACATGATGTACTGTGGTTCAATGCATGATGTTATATGTTTTAAACTATGATGGACTGTTACTACATAAATTGTGTACTGTGATTTAATAAATGATTTAATAAGATTCAATGCATGATGTGTTATAATTCAATGTATAAAGATTTATTATTCATTTTATGATGCAATTTGATTTATTACATAATGTATTAGAATTCAATGTATGATATGTACTATGATTCAAAGCATGTGATATCATTCGAAGCATGATGCACTAGGATTCAATGCATCTTGTGATAATGATTCAATGCACAGTGAACGAGGATTGAACACACTATCCTCCGACTCAATGCATGACAAAACTCCTAGCTTGATGAACCATGATCCCTTACTTTATGTTGTATTTTTGAAGGATTATGCCTTGGTTACTATAATACAAGATGTATTAGCAACCAATGTATGATGCATAATAACTTAATATATGTTGCACTTATGTTTCAATCCTTGCAAGACACCCTATGATTCACTCTCTGCATAAGGTAGCACTTGTGACTTTCAGCAAAAACTGGATTTAATGCGCGATATATAATGACTGGTTAATATGATACATTGAGTCATGCATTATAATTTGCTGCAGCATTCTATATAATTCAATGCACGAGGCACTATGCTTGGTCATTGTACCATGAACGTTGTGGTATAAGGTTTCCCAGACACCATTTTTTTGGGGTGTCATGATTCAGTGCATGCTGAAATACGATATCACACTGGTTACACTATGTACATCTGCACTATATTCCAATCTTTGAAGTGCTGATAATCCATAATAATAAATGAAGCCCTATTATAATAATGCATTCAATAATTGACTTATATAGTGTTATTGGTTTAACGAGAATGTGTGTACAGACAAGCAATAACGCGACAAATCCGCCCTTAACGTGATCACTAAGTCAATATTTCGTGTTTAAATGGGTACTAATGTATGATAAACTACTATGCGATGATGTGTGGTACAATGTGACCAAATGCAAAGCAGGCTCGTTCAATACATGATTCACCATGATTTAATACATAATCATTATTTACATGATGACTGTAATTCAATGCAGGGATACATTATCATACCGACCACGAAACACAATGATATAAAGCGTGATGTACTTTTATTCAATGCATAGCGCATTATGATTTTATGCATGACACATTGTGATTTAATGCTTGAAGCAATATGATTCTATGAGGGTTTGATTTATTCAATGCATGATGAACTAGACAGTTAGCCTGTCAGTCAGATCCTGCAAACCTCAGCCGAAATTAATAATTGTAATCCGTATCCAGATCATTCCCAAAACATAATGGATATAATTGGCCCTAAATATAATATGATATTCCTAGGGAAGGCTCGCTTCCCCTTTGTGGCATTACGACACTTCGTCGCCACGGAGCTAAAGGATCCTATCTGACACTCGTTAGAGTGGCAGATAGGATCCTTTAGCTCCGTGGCGACGATAACGAGTGTCAGATAGGATCCTTTAGCTCCGTGGCGACGACTTGTGCACCAAGCCTCCGAAACATGTAGTAGCCCAGCAAACCACGTCATAGAAGGCGGGCCAACATTGACCTAGCATTGGTTCAATGTCTCGTGTTTGCTAGAAGTGTTGCATTCATTCCTAAAGTGATTAGTAAAATGTCACTGCAGATTGTTCCCTAGCCCAAAACACACATCTGGTGAAAGTTTAAGGTAAATCCGTTCATTACGTTTTAAGTAATGAGACGGACACACAGACAGACCAACCAACAAGTCTAAAACCATAACCTTGCTGTCCCAGGTAATTATAGTGTGACCCATAATCATTATGATGTATATGTAGGCATAATGCATAATGCACCTTGATTGAATGCAAGACCTACTGTGATTCACTGCATGATGTAATATGACATAGTGATGCATGATGTAATATGACTTAGTGCATGATATACTCGTTAAAGCACTTTGTAATATTTAGCTATGTGTGCATACATACTTTTTTTGTGGTGAGTATATTAATTAAACCACTGATAATAATAAAAACAGTAGCAACAGTAACAGCAACGGTTACATAACATATATTTTTAGCTTCACTCATTTAGTCAGTCTATGCGATTTAGTAAAACAAATCTTTATCTTACACAAAATTGTTGCAGTTTTTTAATCCCCAATAAATGCGAATATTTGGCTTTCAAAATGTTTGTATTATTATAATAAATTGTGGAGCATACAATAATTTCAAAAAAGAAATGGTAATTCTATATTGTTTAATAATATTTCAGGCACAATAAACCTCGTCTACTTTAGTCAAACTATGGATGATTGCTGTGCCAGCTTATGCGGCATTGGCCCAGTATTATGCCAGCCCCTGGTAGTCGGTGGCTGTTGTATTGATTGGGTTTAGTGGATATGAAGTGCAATCCAAGCTGACTTGTAGACAGGATTCATCGGGTCCTGGTGGGACTTAGGGTATCAAATAGGGATGCCAAAAAACCAGCCAGAGAGGGAAATCTTGGGACAAAAGTGATCCCTATAATAACCGGGCCATGAAAGAGTGCGGACGAATACCAAGTCCCAGGGCGGGCATGTGGTGGAAAGCGCCCTATCCCGATGTCAAACAGGGATCACAGCTTGGGGATTTGACTGTGGACAGAGATGGCGTCGATATCAGGAGCGGGGATACCCCAGAGAGATGGGCTGTGCATATCAAAGTCAGACCGACGCCCTGTCTCATAATGAAACGGCAACGTGGATGAATTTCTGATATCAAGTCCCGTCGGCAATGCACATACACTTAGCCCTTACGACGCTGAAAGATTTTGATATAAAAGTGTTTTTTTCAATTTGAAAGCATCATAAATGTCTTCGTTAGCATTTCCGCATCTTATGAATACCTATGTCATTGGTCTACGGTTAATATAAATAGTTTGTTCTTTCAGTGCGGGAATAAACTTTACACGTCAGAATCTGACCTCCACAGACGTTGACCCGATGCTGTTTTAATGTGGGGCCAACGTTGCAGACGATGGGCTAGCATTGAAACTGCATTTGGCTTTTGTCTCGTATTTACTGAGATGGCACTCCATGATCAACGTTGATTTACCACAGGCCAATGCTGGCTCAGCCCTAAACCAGCACGATTCTAACAACTTGGCTCTATTATAAATGCACAGTGAAGATGGCGAGTACACGTGTATCTTGCCTTGCAAATGCAAAAAGCAGTACAGACTGACTTTTTTCAAGAGAGTAGATACTGCTGTTTGCTTTTAGATAATAGTATATTGGACGCAGAGGGATCCTGACAATTGCTTCAGTAAAGTTAGACAGTGATCCAGACAGTCTAGCTGATCGGGAAGTTGCTGGTTGAGTTGCCATCCAAATGAAAGCCGCCTATCGGGCATGCAACCAGAAGTCATCCATCATGTTGGCAAGTTTGGTTAATGTCTGTTCAGCCCAGTCTACTCAATCAAGGCCCCAATATTTTGAAAAATCTGTGATCATGAAAACATTGACTCATACCACTCCCGAAAAACAACTTAGGTCTGGGTGTGTACCACTTCTTTTCTGTTCCAAGAAACGTAGGTTTCGATGCACAATACTGCTTGCCAGTCCAATAATTTGCCCTGATACAAGTTTTAAGCATCATTTTGAACAATAAATCTGTATATTATAGCTGCTTAATTATGTGATACAATAACAGCAATTGCTAACTAGGGAAGATTAGTTTTGTGTATGTGCAGACTTAATCTAAATGCATGCCATTATCTGAATATCATGCCATTACTCGACATTACTGGGCGCTGTTGAATTCCCTCGGCTGCACAAGGCGGAATCATCCTGGCAGAGCATTATCTCCATCAACAGTGCCTTATGCTTACTATTGGGCACTGCTGCTTATTACAATTATGCTCATGGCAGGGCATTGCCGTTATTCTGCCATTATTAGGACAAATAACAGCAGCTTCTTGCTTTTCAAGTAAGCAGTTACTGCTGTTTGCCTTTGCACTGCATCATTGCAGTTAACAATCCCTTTATTTACAGCAAGACATAACTTACCTATCGACAGGACATTATTTTTAACACAGGTTATTAATACTCACTAAAATTATTCTCATAACAGGGCATTATCTATATTCTGCCATGCGAAGGCAAAGAGCAGTAACTGCTTACTAAAAAAGTAAGCAGTTACTGCCTTCACACGGCATTATTGCATTACACAATCCCTTCATTTACAGCATGTTCTACCTTTCCAGAGAGTTAGTCACATAACACGTCATGCGTTGGCCACCCAGCATACACAAGATGTTGAATTAATGCTGGTTAAACGTTGGTCCAATCAGATCGTACAAGACCTTGAATCAATGTTTGTTTAACGTTGGTCCAGCGTCGTAGACGGTGGACCAACGTTAAACCAACATTGATTGAACGTCTTGTGTCTGCTGGCTATGCCATGCATGCACAGAGGAGAGGATGCCTCACCCCATCTTACGTGACCACACCTCGATTAAATTTTAACGTTAGGGAAATTGGGTTTAGAGGCAGATCAAACATGTTGGTTAGAAGCCTGTCCCCTGGCAGGGGTGGCCCGGTCGTAACCTAGCCTCTAAGTGACTTTCTTCCCCCTGTCTTCCAGGGTCCCACCCTCATCCCGAAGGGGATTTCAGGCACGGGAAATGGAGTCCCTTCAAATGGGCAGGGTGTCATTTTCCCTTTTTCGCTCCACACTTTGATCTGGGTACATTGGATGGAATCCCTGGGTAGTTTGTATCTTTGAGCCCCACATTCTTGGATGCATAGCACCATGGTATGTAACGCTCTGTTACTTTACGATCTTGTTCCTATGGAATAATGCTAGTAAGCCTAGGAATAAATCTATACTTTTGAAAAATAGAAATCTAGAACATACAATGTTCAATTAAATTACTAGTGAGGATTAGGACATAGAGGATGATCCTTCTTACCTCGAATCATGACATTTTTGTCTTTTATTTGTTTTTGTCGCCGACTAAATCAATATTCTTGGAAACAAAATATACATGTTTAAATATCAAGATTTGAAAAATGTTAGGTCTCAAATTAAATACAAATCAATAATTTTCATCCACTTGAAGTTGTGGCTCGCGGCAGCGAGACACAACTTCAAGTGGGTGAAAATTTAAATAAGATAACTCAGCACTTCAAGGGTCAGTGTCATCTATGTGCTGCTGTAGACAGGGCTTCCAGGGGGGGGGGGTGTTGGATCCAGACCGGGAGCATTTCTAAGGCGGCCGCGATGGGAACATAATGCAGCAGTCCCCGCACATACCAATTCCACGCAAATTGCATCACCACATTGAGTGAAACGAAAAGCCATTCGATGTGGAAAACAGGCCTGTCCACTCTGAAAAGATGGATGGGTGAAAGCTAGAACGAGAAATAAATCCCTGTCACTGGATGCTCTGTTCTGTGATGGGCAGGCTGCCACCGGCACCGGGATCATTGCTGCAGTGCAAAGGACAACAGCAGCCAGTAGCGGCTTACTTGAAAATTAGGCAGTTACTGCTGTTTGCTTTTTCGGAGGAGTGCGCTACTGCAAAGGTAAACAGTAGTAGCTGCTTACTGGAAAATTAAGCAGTTACTGCCGTTTGCCTTTGCAAACTAGTATATAGTCACTCATTATTTATGGGACATTGAGCCGACAACGATGGCTCATTCGGTCCGGTTGTGGCTCAAAATTCAGAGGTACTGGACTCGAATGCAGTTCGGGTGCTCCAAACTGTTCAGAGGCATGGAGTGTGTAGTGTTAATATAGTGTTAACATGTATGCACTTTGAAAAGACCTTATAATATTTCGATAGGATGAAAGATAAGAGTATTCTTATCTTATCTTAAGAGTATTCTGTTTGTCGTGCAGAATATATAAATTATTGCTTTAGCCCACGACATCAAATCGACATCAAATTTGATCATATATCTGATATATTGAGTGAGTTACTATTTAATTCAGTTATGTAACATGAAAAGTCGCAAGCAGTTATCTCAACCATCAATATATATATTTTATATCAATATCAATATATCTATAAGATTAAGAAATAAGTCATTGCACATTAAAATATCCTAAATTGTGGAGATATTTAGATATGCTGTGTCCTTAAATCAAAGCATCATATGAGCTGACAAACACTATCATCTTAATTTTCTGGGCATTATTGCAGTACATTTATTCAGTTTTTTGTAATACTAAAACAAATGAATTTATGTTCATATTATTTGAGGTGGGTGTTTAATTCTATGTAAGATATTAAGATACTGGTATCAACGTTTTATTTCAATATAAAAACACTACAATTAGCATGATAACTGTTCCAGCATTATCCTAATTAGCTGTCACAATGGTCCATTTGGCAATATTCCAGCCAATCTGGAGACTTTGAGCCAATGGTGGTTTAATGTTGGCCCACCGTCTTCGACGCTGGACCAACATTAAACCACCATTGGCTCAACGTATCCTGTTTGCTTGAATATTATACTCTAACTGAAGTGGATTTTGGAAAAGTTAACTCTTCTGTTCTGCTCTACAAAGCCAAAGGATAGTATCTACTTACTTGTAAAGTAAACATATACCGCCTTTTGGCTTTGCACGGCAGTGCTGTTGGAAACTATATAGCATTTAAAGCAGTTTTCAGGCTAAATATAATGCCACTAAAATTCATTGTGAGATAGGTACTTGGGTCAATTAATAAATAATTTGCAGATGTTCATATCTTCATAAATAGCCATAGGTTTTGTCATTTAAAGCTGGAAATTGCGTTAGAAATTCAAAATTTAAATGAGAAAAAAATATTTAAAAAATATATATTCAGAAGTACATAGGTTAACGATGTAATCTGTACATTACCTGCTAAACATAATAGTATACCCTCGGCCTCAGTGTTTGCTGATGCATTTACCAAGCCATGCTGGTGGAACGATTTAAGTTATTTTAGGGGGATTGGGATGAAGGCTATACTGGACCTCGTGTGAAATAATCAAGATATAATAATAATTATTACTCAGTACAAGGTTCGATTCAAACACTAGTACAGCCCTGCCCTGCAGTGCAAACAGGTCTTTTTTTCTATGCAAACCAACATTTTTATAACATTTATACAACGCCTGGGCCCAACATTGTATACATGTTATACAAATGTGTTGTGTTTAGTGGGAGTCACACACCATTTAACAGTGTTAACTGGTGTGTGACTTTGCATAGAAAAAATGGTTTGCTATACGCATAGAGTTAATAAACTCTATGCTATACAGTAGGGCAAGTCTTGCCCAAAAGAGACTATAATGGGATGTGATTTAAAACGATACTAATCAATAAAAATAGAATCTAGAAATATACATTCACACAACGAAGATTACACTGTTTCTATTCTGTATGCATATATACTGCGAAATATCATCATATTTTTATAAAGATTCACTGAAAGGTGAGAGTTGCCACCGCAGTGAATACAAATTACCAAATTGTATATTAACCCTTTAACCGCCGGTGCCGCATATATTCGGGTTTTCATTTGTTATTAGCACATTAAGTACCACATTTTAAATATGGTAAACATAAAATGTGACATCAATCAGCAAGATTAGAAAAGAGCTGACCTCCATTTTGTCAAATTTGAATAATTTTCACTCACTTGAAGTTGTGGATCGCGTCAGCGAGACACAACCTCAAGTGGGTGAAAATTTAAATTGAATAATTTGGCGGTTACAGAGCTAAACCCGTGTGTAAAAGACCAAAGCAAAATCTCAAAACATGCTTAATTCGATGGAATGTATCAAATGCATTGGAATCACTTCCATTAAATGTAATTATCGAATAAGCAACTGTTTTTTATTCTCTTATTTTTGTGAAGTTGGCTATAATTTCAACCTGCATTATTAGTGTTCATAATTATAATAAATAGAGGTATGCGGTAATGAGCATTTTGTTTCAAGAAAGTAATTAATTAAAACAAATGGTTGGGGGGGGGAGGGGTATCCTACAGAAAATATAATACAATAAAATGATTGTGGACAAATTTTAGAGCAAGTCTCAGTTTATAGAGCTAATCACATATTTTTCTAAAAGTTTTCATGTGTCATAATTTTGTCCTTGGATCATACACTTTTCGATGGGGCAATTCAATGATCATGAGGTTAAACTTGAATATATATTATGTAAAACAATAATATTATAATATATTATATAATCAACACCTGTGTATTGTAGTATTGCGATACCAAGGATGTGATAAGTCCACTTCAATAATGGTTGCATTCAATTACAGCTTAAACTGCAACTTGAAATGGTACAATGAAAAGGGCATGACATAATATTTACATTTGGATTTATTTGCAGGAAATAGCAAAGACCCAATGTCGGTGTTATGGTGGGTTTCGACATTTGGATTTATTTGCAGAACTAGCAACGACCCAATGTTGATTTTATATTGGGCCACCGTCTTCGACGTTGGCCAAACATTAAACTAACATTGGTTAAACGTATCGTTCTGCAGTGATAGAGGGGGGGGGGGGATTTGGGTGGACTCACCAAATTGGCTTTTCATCCATCCAAACATAGGGGGTTCTTGCTTGTCTGATGACGGGGAGATCTGGTGCTGTGAGAGGTCGCCTGATTTGTCCTCATCCGTCAGTCTGTCCTCGCCGTTTAGTTCCGGTTTGGGGTTGCTAGCGTGGTTGCCAGGTAGGGGTGTTCCGGTAGAGGTAGGTGTTGTGGCCGCCTGGCAGGGGGTGTCGCTGCCCGCCCCCATGGTAGAGGGTGAGGATGAGCAGGAGGCGTCCCCCGGGCTGCCATGACTCAGTCGCCGACCCCCGACCAGCACCCCGGGACCGGGGTTGCTGTTATTATTCTGCTCCGATTTGATTGTAGTCGGGGGTTCGCTCATGCCCCTGGCCTCTGGGGACTGATGGGCATGGTGGTAGCGGGATAGGTAGTCGTTGGGGGCTGACGCAGATGACGGGTGCGAACCCACACCCCCGGGGATCCCCATACTGCGACCAGTCTGTGAGGCTGCCACCGGGCCGGTGTGTGCTGGGGGCGGGGGTGATATGGGGGGTGCGCTACCCACCCCGCCACCACTACCACCACTCAAGCTGCCGTTATGAGTATAGCTGACATGGTTGCCATAGTAACCGGCGCTGTGTGTGGCCCCGGCCCCCGGGGTAGACCCCACGGGTTTGTAATTGTCCAGTCGGTCATATTGGGGGTAGTTAGGGAACTCCCCTATAGAGTTCCCTGGGTACATCCGGCCCCCAGAATCCATGGGATCGTGATATCCGCCAGATGCCGCTGTGGGTGAATAGGGTGAGGGGGCCACACCCTCCCCAGAGGAGTTACCAAGGTAACTGTTGTTAAAGTAGGAACTCATAATTCCGGATTCGGTTTTAATCCCACACAGTTCTGAATCCACGTAATCCACCAGATGTCCTGCCAGTTTGTCCAGGGCTCAGTGTCGTCGGGGTATGCTCCGCACCCCTCTAGTTACTCCAGGCTGCACTAGGTGTCCTGCCACTCTGTCTGGGGCTTCCTGGGTGTTGTGAGGGTGTATTCCCTGCCCTGTAGCCGGCAGCAGGCTGACGATTCCCTCAAGGTCAGGGGTTGGTTGTCACGGCTACGTTGACAGCTCAGTTGTCAGGTCACGCTGGCCAACCATTCATGACGCGGCCGTCACACAATTCAATTCTAAAACAGACAAAACCAACCTCATTAGAATATGTATTGATTATAGAATATGATTAAGACACTCCTATGTACAGCGATAATGGCTTATTAATCCCCAGTCATCACGAGGCGTTGACCCGATGTTGGGTTAATGTTGGCCCGCGTCACAGACGGCGGGCCACCATTAACCCAACATTGGGTCAACGCCTCATGTTTGCCTATTGTTCTGTGGCCACACGATATTCCATCATATTTAAATATATTCCCAAGAGATGAGAGATGTTAAGCCAATGTTGCTTTAATGTTCGCCCAGCTTCACTAACATTAAATCAGCATTGGTTCAACGTATTTTGTCTACAATGAGAACAATGCAAAACCAGTAATGGAGAATAATATTTGTAATTAACTGCGAAAAAATACACACATTTATCATTACGTAATACGTAAAAGACTACTCCTTCCACATTTATAGACCTCATATTAAGGCTCCTCTTGATTGCAGTAAGCGGCATTTTACTTATGTATGTCATACCATGTAGATTGTCATATATTTTTATCAAATTAACCATCTTTTATATACATGTACATATAAATCTCTTATTTCCATGACAAATAAGTCTGTAATGACTTTCTTTCTGTCAATAAAATATATGTCTGTCTGTCTGGTATTATCCACCTATAAATAAAATGATGTAATAGATGAATTAGTAATCCTTCCACATGTAAACACCTCGCATTAAGGCTCCTCTCGATTGTAGTGAGCGATATTCCTAATCTATACACTCGCACCTGAGCTTGATAAAATAAAGCACATTGTAGGAAAGACACACATTTATCATGATGTAATAAGTGAATTTGTAATCCTTCCACGTTTATAGATCTCCCATTAAGGCTCCTCTTGATTGTAGAAAGCGATATACCCCACCTATAAACTCGCACCTGAGTTCGGTAACACACAGCATATTGTAGCAAAGACGTGTGAGATTGAGTGTCAGGTTACAGTTACAATCAGCGGTGTTCCAGCCCCGTGCACATGTTGCAGTGTGGACAAAGCTAAGCGGGCATTATTATTATAATCCCCTCGCACCACCACAACCCGCATACTAAAACATGACACATTATTTATGATATCCAGCCTCCCCGGGAAACACGATATATTCCCCAATGCCGGGTTGATGTTGGGGCAGCGTCGCAGACGGTGACCCAACATCAACCCAGCATTGGCTGAATGCATCGTGTTTGCTGGGTCGTCCCTTATTAATGATCCGCCTATACGCAGCACCCATATTTTCACCGGACGCTCATTAAACTGGAGAAAATACATATATGACACCCGTCGTAAATTACCCGAGGTCACGTAAGACCACGTGACTTCCCGTGACCCCTGGTGACCCCCACGTGATCGCCCGTGAAATCAGACTCTTTTGGAATTTTAATATAAATCCGGCAATAGATCTTCAGCACCCTTTGTGTTCTGTGGTTATTTTATCTCTAATTTATTCCTGCATTTTCAAACACGTGAACGCATTTGTGGAGCAGCATCTTTCTTCGGTGGACGTGTACAATTTGGAAAATACGGAGCCAATTTAGATATGTTCAAATAATAGAAGGCAGATCGTTGGGGCTTTATTATATATGGATCAATCCTGATCGTGTGACTTAATTGTTTACTTCTGATCCGCAAAGCCGAAAGGCAGTATATGCTTACTTGTAAAGTAAGCATATACTGCCTTTTGGCTTTGCACGGCCGCATTGGGAAAGACCACCCCGCGGAGGAACACCTAATAACGGCCATATTGTGTGTTGTCCTCAACTCATAAATCTATAATCAGTACCGCGTCAGGAAACCCAATAACTGATAACACCCTCTCCAAACAAGAGGCGACGATCCGATATTGGGTTAATGCTAGGCCAGCATCCAAGATGATGGGCCAGCATTATCTTAGCATTGGCCCAACCTCTGGTGTTTTCCAAGGATCTCTCTTCCACAGGGGTGAACATTAACCCTTAAAGCGCTGAAATAGTTGTATATAAGCCATGGAGAACAAAGGGTGTTTTAAATTTGAAATTTTCATAAATGTCTTAGCTAGCTCTTTCTTATTCATGTGAATACCTATGTTATGAGTTTACGGTCATTAAGTGCGGGGATCGACTTTAGACGTAAGCATCTGACGTCTGAAAGGGTGGTTAAGCAAACAAAGGAAATAGTAGTTCAAGTTTTAAAGTAACTAGCCTTGACCAGTTTTTGGTAGCTCTGAATGTGTCACTTAAGCGATCACCTCAATACAAAACAGTGGGAATTATAAATCAATGCTCTTCGTTTCGACAACGCCCAACCATCTACACAGTTAGAGTACACTCTAAACAATATAGGTTCTTTAAAAAGAACCCTTCAGTACTATTACCATGCAACCTCAGGAGAACCCTGCAAGGGTTCTCCTGAGGTTGCATGGTAATAGTACTGAAGGGTTCCTTCGAAAGAACCTATATTGTTTAGAGTGTACACCCATTTAAATCACGTGACTCATCATCAATAATTGAAATATGTGCTTATCAAATTAGAAGATTTAAAAAGTAATCATCACTAAATATCAGTTTTGTTGTTAAAACCAGACAGGCTAGAGGCTAGCAAAAAATAATTCAATTTGGGAGATGTCATTTTTCGTAATAGTAATAGAATCAATAGTCTTTTATCTTTTGAAGCTGCAGAATGGGTCAGAAATGCCAGGTTTAAATTAATTTGAAAATAACCGAGCAATTCAGCAGAATAACGATTAACCCTTGTCCTGCTAAGCAAAGTTCACACTGAAAAAATACCATAAAAAGTGTAACATATCTTGCGGTAAATGCTCAGTCAATCAATAATTCCATTTGGGAGAGTCTATTATTCACAAATAAAATTATTTTTTCTCCATTTGAAGCTGGAAATTGCGTTAGCAATTCCAGCTTCAAATGAATGAAAAATACTCACACATGATTTAGCAGGAGAAACATTGGTCATTGTGGATATTTTTATTTTCATGGGAATTGTGGTTGCTTTATGTTCGCTTCCAAAGGCATGATTATGTATGAGTTCCGAAATAATCCAATAATTTTTTGTATATACATGAATAGAACGCATCGATTGTATTGATACAGACGTGACATTAAGTTATGTGTCTGGTCGATTCTGTCATAACTCTCATTCAAATGCAGATCATACCAACGTGATTTATTGGTCTGTCTGGGTACTTGTGGGGCTGCTGCATGACATTCACATAGAAATAGATATTTCAGGCGGAGCGGCTGAAATTGATCACACAATGCGTGATCACGCACCGTACTGAAAGTGATAAAAATCCATTATGTATAATATTTCACACCGCTGTAAATATATTGTCATTGCATATTGATCCTCGACAATTGTAAATATGTAGAAATTCCATAAGTATTTTTCAAATTATTTCGTCAGTAAATAGGTGAGACTATAATAATTATGTTGCTTTGATCACTGAGCGTAAGTATAGACTTATAGATTTCAATATCCATACAGTCACGGAATGATTCGTGAGAATTGGCTGATTCCACCACGACGCTGAATAAGCCAGCATCAATTGAAGACCCCCTATGATATGTAGAAATGTTATTAGCGAAACCAGATATGCTCATCGGTTGCAAAAATAATATGTGTGTCAATAAATAATCGTCGAAGAAAGATGCATAAAAATACGCATCAATTATCATGCAATGAAACTAAAAATGCTTGTGTATATATAAAACGCACACATAGTAAAACGATTATTTTTAAGCAAGCACAATACGTTAACTTCCATTGTTTATTTGCAAGTCAACGTCCAGTGTCACTGGCTTGAAACCAATTCCAGAACAGTGCGAAAACAAAAAGCAGTATCTGCTTATTTTACAAGTGAGCAGGTACTGCTTTGCAGCTTTGCAGAGCAGTATTTTGTGTGACGTGATTAAGCAATCCCAGCAAACACGACACATTGAAGTAATGCTGGGCTAATGTTGGCCTAGCGTCGTAGACGGTGGGCCAACATTAGCCCAGCATAAGGGCAATGTGTCGTGTTTGCTGGGTATTGCTATATGGCCTACTTAGAGGCATAAAACTCATGCCCTATGCAAGAGTGCTCAGCTGTGGTACAAAAACATACTCTTTCAAGTGTGAATATTATTAATGTCACCGATTATTTATACACACAACCATACGGTATTGTAACACCACATATGGCACATACTGCTCTGCAAATTCAAAAGGCAGTATCTGCTTACTTGTAAAGTATGAACAGATATTGCTTATTTGGCTTTGCATGGCGGCATATATAGGTACATGTGTGTAAAGAAATTAAACTCATCCAAACTGTCAATACACACTAGCTAACCAGGGATGCGAATACTGATTTAAAATCCATAAATAAAATACATAGTGGAAGCAGGCATGCTTCTGTCTACACAAAACTTTACAATTATAAAATCCTATAAATAATTACTTGCGTTGTAAAGTGTGAGAAATCATACTATTTGTTGGTCTAATATATATACACTGCTCACCCTAGACACTGCTATTTCGCATGTTAAAATGTGCAGATGGTTGACGTCATATGTCCCCCGCTTTCAATTTCAAGTATTGTAGTAAGCTTGTGATTGGCCGGCTGTCTTGCTAAAAGTACCCTGATCGGCTGGCGAGAATATTATGGTGGGGGAGGGGTGGGTGTAGACGACACCTGTGTGGAGCCCAGCAAACGCGAGGATTTGACCCAATGCTGTTTCAATATTGGCCCACCGCCAACGGCGCTGGACCAACATTGAAACAACAGTGGGTCAAGTCCTCGTGTTTACTGGGAGAGCTGTGCGCATTTTGATACACGCGTGCCGTCTGTGTCTGGTTGGACAGGCTGCACAATGCTCTGTGTAAATATATAGTGATAATACATAATTTATATAAGTGTAATAGTGTAAGTGTCCTTTTAACAGCCTGGTTATGCGCCCTAGGAACATCAGTTGAAATCAGGCTCAATATAAAGTCTTTGAATAATAATCATTATAATAATTTTAAAATAAATAATTGTTTAACCCGAAAAAAAATACAAAATATAATAATAATCTTAATAATAATTTAAAAATAAATAATAGTTTAACCCGAAAAGCAATACAAAATTTAATAATAATCATAATATTAATTTAAAAATAAATAATAGTTTAACCCGAAAAAAAATAGACGATTCGGCTAGTGTTTTATAATTCCACTTGTACATAATAACTTGGATGATTATCACTACTCAGTTAATCTGGATAGAAAGTGGTTAAATTTTAATTTATGAATCTTGGAACCATGAATAACATATTCTCTACTAAGTTAACTCTTTAACCGCCGGTGCAGAATTTATTTGATTTTAGCTAATTTATTACCACATTCAGTACCGCCTTTTTAACATGTTGAAGCCATAATGTGACATCTATCAGCACGATTTGAAAAGAGTTGACCTCCATTTTGTCAAATCTGAATAATTTTCACTCACTTGAAGTTGTGGATCGCGTCAGCGAGACACAACTTCAAGTGGGTGAAAATTCAGATTGAATAATTTGGCGGTTAAAGGGTTAATCTGGCTATGAGTGATAACCCAGAGACACTAGACATTGATCCAACGCTGGGCTAATATTGGCCCATCGTTTACGATGCTGACCCGACAATAACCCAATAATGTTAGCCCATCGTCTGCGACGCTGGCCCATCATTAGCCCAATATTGGTTCAATATGTCTGTTTGCTGGGAAAAAAGACTCGATGCATTCATCTAACATTGTTTCAATGTTGTAAAGTTAACAATCAGGCAGCCTGTACCAACAGTTCCCAGCGAACAAGAGATGTTGATACAATGCTGATCCAATGTTGGGCCAAGCCCAATATTGGACCAGCATTGGGGCAACATATCTTTGTTATCAAAATGATGGGTGTGTCCACTGCACAAGGGTCAAATCTGATAATATTTACACAGACAAATACGTGACCTTGTTCCAATACTGGCTCAATGCTGGTTAACCGTCAACGACGTCGGCTCATCATTGAGTCAGCATTGGATCAACGTCTCGTGTTTGCTGTAATCATCTATACAGAGCCAGGGTGCGGCAGCTCTAGCCCGGGTGTCAGATACGCAGGAGACCCGAGGTCCGGTGGTTTACACCCGGGGTGCTTTCAAAGCAGGATTGCAAATTTACATACGCCCGGTCGCCCGTGGCGACAAGTATTATGTAAGGGCGATTGTAAATCAGCATGTCACTAGCCCTGCTGGCGACTGATTCCCTGTGCGATCCTCAGATCATGTGTGGCTATTTACGCATAACTGCAGAGCGCCGCACAGCATGTACAGGCGTCGTCGTTGTGGCGCACCACAGAGCGTTGTTTCGGCTCACATGTGATTGTGTGTATCAGAGACCTTTACGTTTGAGGAGCACTGAAGCGCACATAATTCAAGATTTGGTACACTAAAAAGTGAGCAACTGAATCATGTTTGATGCTGACACATGTGGACATAAAAATCACGTTCACCAAGTTGTTAAACAAACTACTTACCAGTAGACCTACGGCCTGGTCAATCAGCGGTGCGTGGGCGCGTGTATTACATGTGGCCCTATCTGCGGTAGCCATGACAGCCCACAGCGTCACTTATTGCGTCACTTATTCGTTTCACCCGATATTTCACAGTTCAAATACGCGCTGATGAAGAAGATCATTTATCTAGTTCGCTGACATACATGCATGCTGACAACATTTCATTGCCCAACGAGCTGTGTGTGAATAGATGCAGTCTTGAATTGCTGCTGATTCTAAAAGACTCATGCATTATTGACCTGATAAATCAAGCATTAATCTTACATAAAACGTCTGCAAAAACGTCTCGCAATTTCGTGGCTAAAACTCCAGTTTCAGTCACACATAGGGCTGCCGCTGGCGCATGTATGTCGGCGCAGAAACGATGTGAATAAATGGACATAAGGGTGTTGAGACTAAGAAGGATTAACCATGCTAATAGGCCTAACACAAACTAAATTACACCCCCAAAAAAGGCCTAAAAAATACACCTGAGATAACCTTTTTATCCCAGTTATTTTGTGCCTTGCTGTGTCATGATGCCATAGAGGCTATAGCTCCATAGACTTCCCTACTTCTTTGTTGATAGGACTACATATCAAGTTCAGTTACCTCGAATAGCCCCTGAAAGATATGAAAAAAGAGATATATTTTTTTTCAGGTACGCTTATTTGACATCATTTTTATGTTTAAAATGACTGACTTTATTATATTTGCAGAACGGTTTATGTTTTTTTTGAGATGGCCCCCTTTTTTCATCGAAGTGGGCAACATAGCCCCTTCTTTCTCCAAGTTGGAATGAACACTAGTGAGCCAATGTCGGATTAAATTAATTGTCTGTACATGTAATAATTATGAATAGTCAATTAAATCTAAATGAATTATGGAAGGTGGGGTCGCCACCGGCTAATAAAATAAAGAAAACTATAATCGAGAAGAAATGCTGGTTCAATAACGTGACTTTATATCAAGATAAAGGTGGACAGAGACATTTTCAGGTGGGGTGGCTGGACATATTTCACTGGCCCATTTACTCTGACTTCACTAGAGCTCAAACAGCTGCAGATGTGCTAATTATAGCTAGAATGTCCACCTGCAGCAAAAATGCTCAGGCTAAGCTTACGGAAGATGGGTCAAAAGGGGAAAAAATCATCAACCAGTGATTCAGCCATATCGCGCATAATCCGGCAATATTTTTCATAAAAACATATAACTAGTAAGGGCGATTAAAAAATCATAAGGGCTAGTGGATTTTTAGTTCCACTAGCCCGGCTGGCGAATGGATAAAAATGACGAATTTCCCCTGCTTTCTACACGCACCCGGACCCCAGGTTGTGCATACCTGGTGTCCATACTGATGTGCAAAGTCAAAATGCAGTAACTTCTCACTCAGAGCAGCACTATCAAAACCAAAAGGCATTACCTGCTTACTTCACAAGTGTGTAGTTACTGTCTTTTGGCTAAAGCAGGATAGTAGCTGGCATATATGTATGCCGACTCTAGAGATACATTGCTGCCTAATTAATACCCATAAAAATCAGAAGGCATATTTAAAAACGTGTTTAAATCAGCGAGTTTCGAAAAATTCACAAAAAATAGCCACATTTATAATTATTAGCGAAAAGAGAAGAAAAGACAATTTATACACTCCAAATTCAAATGTCAAATACTTTTAAATACATTATATGGATACATGGCCAAACAAGTAAAATTCATAAATTTGCTCCAGTAATAGCAGATACAACGCATGTATTATACCGAATATTGTTTTATGAACTGTTGTAACCCTGTATTTTGCAAACAAAGTGCATCATTTGTGTATAGCAAATAAATTCATCTTGACTTGACTTCATATAGCGACCAGATATACGCCATGTTACTATCATTCTGCCAGCCCAGGTCAACACACATTGGCAAGTGTTAGGTCGTAAATCTCTCTCGCGGTAGATCTTTGATGTGTCCAGTACCCCCCCCCCCCCCCTGCTTGGATGGCCTCACCGGGTCATATTATCGCGGCCAGCCCGGTTACACATTTCTACGTGTATTTGCAGTGGCTATCAAGGTCGCCAGGTCGTAAATAACTGATGTGGGGTCAATCATGAATATTCGGTGCTTTTCAAACAAACAGAAGAACTCGCGCAAAACCAAAAGACAGTATCTGCTTACTTTACAAGTAAGCAGATACTGCATTTTGGCTTTGCAGGACAGATCTCTCCTCGGTACCTAATCAGTATCGGACCAACCTCTGTAACATTGGCCTGATATTAAGCCGGCATTGAGACCACGACAAGTTTTGTCGTGTTTATAACAACCGGTGGCGTATACACAGTGGCCCTGTATCAAACAATATGTGGTTTGTTTGTACTTCAAAGACAGCCAAAATAGATTCTGTGGTCAGCCTGGTACATGCTTACTCTGACGTCGGGATTAAAAAGGAAACAATACCACTATTCTCCAGGTGATTTATGTCGGTCTGACAACTCTCTCACTTGACAGTTTCACAACACTGCCATATGCTGAATGTCATTGATAAATATAGTATTGAGATCAATATGATGTTCACAACAAAGTAAAATTAGTTTATAACTGGGTAAAATTGCCGTTAAAACGTGATTTTTTTTAATATAGGCCTGTAGCAAAATATAATAGTAAAATAAATAATTAATTGAATAAAAATACTATTTACCAAGTGTAGTAAGCTCTGTATTAAAATAAAAAAACGGTTATTTTAGATTTTTATGTAATTGTAATATAAGCTTTTTATTGAAGGGAATAAGAAGTATATGTATTAGTATGGCGTGAATATTATATGTAAGATGTACAAATACCTTAATTTATACAAGCAAAATAGCTAGCTACCGAGATCATAAGCATTATATAATTAAAAGTAAGCTATGCAGCAACATTATTTTTTCTAAATTTAATACATATTTTCCTCAAACGATACAAGATAGAAAAAACAGCGATCAGTCTAAATATAAAAACACAACTGTGTTATGCATAATATAAAACAGATATGATATATATTTACAGCAAACACAGAACCTTTATATAACATTTATACAACGTCGGCCCAACGTCTTCGACGTTGGTCCAACAGTGTATAAATGTTATACAAATGTTTTGTGTTTGCTGGATTTATCCCGCATATTACATTTTAATCATGCATATTTATGCCTACTCCTACAAACGTGAACACATTTTATACTTTTATTATATTTATTTTTTCTATATACTTTGACTTACAAAGCAATGTTTAGATAAATCGCATCATAAATTGAGACTCGAACGATTGAGAAAAAGACAATTAATAAGAAAAAAACATTGCTTCACAATTAATTCTACCAGCATAAATTTATAATATCACATGTACTATTGATTGCGATTTATCTTAGTTTTCTTACGCAACGGCGACGAATATTCTATACGTCAATATCGTATGCTCTTGAAATGCTGAATGTAAATCTACATTTATCTATTGTAGATTAATTAAAAGCTCTATGCAAATTTATTTCAGAAAAAATGTATAACATATAACAACCTCACAGAGAATTTTAATTTTACAGCGGCTAAAAAATATTAAGCTCGACAATAATAATTCAAAACAATAATTTTAATTGCAAAATGCTTTCATCTAAAATATAAAAAAGCGACATGACAATTTTTATTATCGCTTGCAAAGATGGTATTCCAAATGAAATAATGGCATACGCCTAGTTTATGGTCCGTTTTTTTCAAATACGTACATAATATGTAGCCTATAAAAATGTACGTTTTTAAAAAAAAACATCATAAGCTAGCCTTATAATATGGGCCTACACCAAACTTTACACGAGTGAACATTGAGAAAAGGAGATAGAATTGTTTTATTAAGTGTACATTTTATTCATATATGAGGTTGTAAATGATAATATGTGATAATGACTAAATTATTTGAATTAAATTCATTTTCATTTTTTTCTGCGCCGAATAATGTTGTGGCTGCGGGGCAATGATAACCATTACGGCCCTTAAATATTTGTCATACAAACTAAGAGACCGAAGGTTTTTTTCAATTTGTAATCATCATAAATGTCTTAGTTAGCTCTTTGCGCTGCAATTAATTACATACGGTATGGGTCTACGGCCATTATAATTTTCTTAATTTTTCAGTGCGGAGATCGACTTTAGTCGCCAGCATCTGACGTCTACAGACGTCAGATTCTGCCGACTAAAGTCGATCCCCGCAATGAAATGTTAAATATTAGCAAAACAATATGCGGGCCTTCATCTGTTTTTCTAAT
This sequence comes from Flabesymbios commensalis, assembly GCA_964017125.1. Taxonomy (NCBI): domain Eukaryota; kingdom Metazoa; phylum Annelida; class Polychaeta; order Terebellida; family Flabelligeridae; genus Flabesymbios; species Flabesymbios commensalis. The sequence goes on along the minus strand of OZ024918.1, from coordinate 15,617,756 downwards.
AATTAGCGCCGGCTGCTGTCGCCGAAGACCCGGCTAAAACACAAACAGAAGGCAGCAGCAGCCGCGGTGAAACGGGCGTGCGCGGGGAAAAGAAAAGAAGAAAAACAATTTAGAAATAATAAATCATCCGCGCCGTAGTCTGTGCGGGGATTATTAATTTAAGAAACAGTGTCGACTATTGCTGCGGGAGAAATGTCGTGCTGGTGGGAAAAACCTGGCCATGACTGCGCAATATTTCTGTCTGTAATTAAACAGCAGAAGCCATGGGGGTTGGCGGTCTAGAGAAGAAATATTCCCCGGTTGTTTCTGGGTTTGCGAAGCTTTGTCTGTGTGCTGGTCTATATATAATCTGAGAGAGGTTCGATATTTTAACCGTATTTTATTATTTATTAGATAATTTGATTTTTTTTATCCTTGTGTACAAACCGCAGATATAACATGCAGATTCTTATCACTGAAGTGCAATATTTCCAATATAGAAAATGTGCATATCTGATGCCATAAAAAAATGCTTTATTAAAAATGTTCACAAACGTAGGCCCCTATGTGTTTACAGACTGTATATATTATAATATAAAGCTAGAACAGCTAAATAATTTTGATGGATATCTCCGAAATAAACAGCTGATCTCATACAAATATTAATTATGACATGCCTAAATAATATTGTCAGACAAACATTATATTGCCAGACAAACAATGTATTTTATTATACGTACGATTTGAATGGTAATAAAATAAAATTGAAATAAATTGAGCACACATATATATTCTCAATTATATAACCGAGCTCGGGAAATATTAACTAAAGCTTTCGGCAAACGCGAATTCATTCAAGTGGTATTAATTTTGTGGTTTCTATTTTCATTTTATTTTTCGAAATTTTATCGAGATATTTTTTATTTGACTACGCTTATAGAAAATAACAAAATATCTCAGCCACATATCTATTTCTTATTACATATTTGTGGTATCACCATAGATGTGCTGTCAAAGTGAGCGTAAATAAATCTGGCCGGATATCATTTGAGAATGATGGAGCTGTTTGTGAGCTGTGAATATCGCACAAGGAGCCGGGTCCCATCTATTACGGCTGTCAACACAGGAGGGGGAATGAAGATTTCAAAAGTCTGCGATTGATGAATCATCCGGCGAGATTGATATCAAACCAAACGCCGGATAATTTGACAGGCTAGTTAGTGCTTCAATATTTTATCGTATTGAAGGAGTATTTGTCAATGACATTGTCAATGGTTTCCATTAAGCGAATGGACGCGCTGCTGGTAATTGTAGATTTTTCGCCGGTTTGGATTCAAGACTAAGAAACTTGTATTTCATGGTTGCAAATTACAATGGAAAGAGAACATTATATAAATCGAAAAAAAAATAAAAATCAGACTCAGAAAACGTGTATTTGATCGCTGCAAATTACAATAAAAAACAAATATAAATCTAATAAAATAAATAGATAAGCTACATAACATACTGAATATAATATTGCAGCAATCGCTGACATACGAGGACCACCCGTTAACATATATATATCAATACTTCACATCAATTGGGAGTCTGTTTGTTTTTGTTATTGTGGAAATACACTGTAATAAGTGTAAGGTCAAAAAAACAAATTGATTGCTAGATTGACTGATAGCATATTCCTTTCAGTAGGTTATTTCCTTATGTACACATATATATACGGGAAAGGTTTCATTTTTGCCGACTTGTAGTTATGGCTCGCTAACGCGAGCCACAACTTCAAGTTGGCAAAAATATCTCGCCTACGCGGCACGGCTACAGTAGAAGGGATAATGGATGTCTCGGTGGTGTGTGACCCCCATAACTCAGGGGGTCTGATAATGGCAATCAGACCAGGCCTCTCACACACTGTCTATTACTGATATTACGTCCACTAACCAGTGGTAACTGTAAACCTCGGCCGGCCTTGACAGGCTACACGCATCACAACACAGAAATACACCAGCTATTTAAATTATTTTTTATTTACCCTACCAACTGGAATAGTTTCGACTCTACAACGCGATCGCAAAATTATTAGGTGTGAAAGAAGGCAAAATATGGATGTAATATTATTTTTTTATTTTTTAGCAGTACATTAGTCATAATTTGCGTTAGTATTGTACAATATTATTTTCAATATAATGTTCTGCTGAACTCTGAATACGTTGCAGAAGAGCTACAGTCATACATACGTATAGATTTGCAAAAATCACAGATATTTGAATCTATGGTGTAAAATGAGATTAGTTGACTTGAAAATAATTGTGCATATGCATGACCTATGTTGCTAAAAATTAACAAGTTATTCCTAAGACGTGGAACAAGACATTTTTTTATGCAAGTCGAAGCCATTTTTGAATTTTTTCTACAAATATTTATATTTTGTTTACTCTATACTATGTGCATTGGAATATTATATTTTGAGCATGACAGGGGCTGTGTGTGTGTGTAGAAGTGGGCTGTATTGCACAATAGAAATGTCACTTTACCCAATCTTCATCTATTAGATTCCCCCTGCGCCTTCTGGAGTTGTAGGGCAGTGACGCCTGATGTAATTTATCTTGAACCTGATATTATAGGTGTTCAGGACATTTCTGACGGCCGCAAAATCCGCCCCTCGTGTCAAATTGATGTGCTAATACCCCCAGAATAAGGGAGAGATTAATCAGTAAGATTCCTCGTCGTCGAATGTATGCAGCTCATACATGTACGTGGCACATCGTAATGTGTTGTTAAAAAAAATATGTGATCCTTTTTTAGATATTATAAAATCGGGGAATTTTATAAATGAGTGCATTTTCATTCCACTTGAGTTGTGAATTGCCGATGCAATTCGCAACTCAAGTGGAATGAAAATGACAAGAAGTGGCCGCCTTCTACAACGCCGAAATCCTTTTTAATAAATCATGGAAACCAAATTTTTTTTTTTTTCAATTTCAAATCAACATAAATAACTTAGTTATCTCTTTCGGCTTCATTTGAATACCTATGTGATTGGTCTACGGCCACTATTATTATTTAATTCTGTCAGTGCGGGGATCGTTTTTAGTCGTCAAATTCTGACATCCACTGACGTCAGATTCTGACGTCTAAATTCAATCCCCGCGCTGAAAGGGTTAATATTGTGCGGTGTATAGGGGTGAGGTCTATCAACAAAATGTTATGAGTGATTTAAAGTAAACAACAATAAAATATTAATATTCAGATTTTGCGAGTGTATACGCTCTCGACATTCCGCAATCATGTTAATCTAAATTTGCTAAATCGTTAAAGTGTAATCTTTATCATCTAAATCGTATTTTATGTCTACTTACTTTTCAATCACTTGTTCAATCATAGCCTTTATAGTAGCTGAGCGTTGTTTGTATAAGAGGTTAATTATGGTAATCTAAATTGAATTTTAATTTTGTTTACTTTTCATAGAGCGCTGTTAATAGAATGTGAACGAAGACTTGCATTTTGTCAGCTGTTTGGTCTCCACAGTCAGGAACGGTATTGATAAAAAGAGGCGTCACGCGATTCGGGAATAAACACACAAAAAACCCAGTGACAAATCATACAAAAGACGCGCTGAATAAAAACAGAATAAAAGTGCATTATAGCTAAACAATGAGAAATGCGGGCATTGCTGTCGTCCCTTTCCATCACCACTGCTAGGTGATCGTTCAGAGTAGAATAGAGTAATAAACGAGCCGTTAAAAATCTCTGCCATATTTTATTGATGATGTTAAGCTAGGTGTTTTATTACCAATAACGGGGTGGTTATATTGCCACTTTGGGTCGTGTATAGATACTCCCCGTGAAGATAATCCAAACAAACGCAAGACGTTGGGCCCATGCTGGGCAAGTGCTGGGCCAGCGTCGAAGACGCTGGCCCAACACTTGCCCAACATAGGTGTTTGCCGAGATTATTATATTGACATTACGCAGGGTAACGTAGATAGGTGATAACATATTAAGCGCTGATAACACGTGCATATAAACCCCGTGAAATGACCTGAGGTCAGTTAGGGTCAGAACCCCACACCGACACGAGGATACAGTGATCCCTGCAAATATCGGGATTATTCGGCTCCTAATATTCTACCGCTCCCAAATATTCACCAGACATGGACGTAAGTTAGCGGGATTTAACATTATTTGAACGCTAAATACAATTGAAATACATATATTATTCGCTTGTGAGTGTAAAGATGGGGCTAATTTTAATTTGTATTTTACACCTTGTCCTGAAAATTTTGTGTGCAGTTTTTCACGTAAAATGCGAAAAATAGGCGCGTTTAATTTTTTACCCACTTCAAGTTGTCTCTCGCTATCGCCATCCACAAGTGAAGTAGGTATACAATGTTTGCTACTATGTTTCGTTTGTTGAGAAAATTTCCAGCATCAAACGGGGAGAATTTTTTAATTATTAGACACCAGTTTTATAGACCTGTATACCGCATTTATTTGATGAGCGAAAAATATACTGCAGCATCAATTTAAGTGGTATTTTATCTGCGTAGTTTGCAAATTACAAGGGGCAGCTATATTTTTTAACAGCTTGAATTTTCGATCACTTGCGCGCTCCACAAATTCAAGTGATCGAAAATTGGACAAATAATAAATTCTCCCCCGGGACCAGAACGTCTGCCTAATATAATAGTGGACGATACTGGATTGACGGATAAGGTATTAGTGATAAGGAAGGCGGATGATATATCAAGAGAATATTATGACGTTATTACGCGGGATTTATGGATACGTCCCGTGTACACCGCCGCGTACACACACGCCAGGCATACACACGGCATACAAAGCGGTGCGGCCAGACGGATCCCAGCTCTCCTAGCATAACGAATTCCACGATCCAGAAGGGATTCTCTGATATTTTAATGTCTTATTTCAAGTTGTGATATCTACTGGATAAGGTAAGAGATATTGCATAATTTAATGTTACTTCACTATGTCGTGTTATTGATGATAGTATCACTAAGATGAGTTTACTATCGCGGCGCTAAATTGTCTGTATTTTAGCTGTTTCATTTATCTCATATATTTTTATCGAATAAACCGCGAATTTATAAATAAACAAGATAGCGCAGATTTATAATACATTATAAAAAATACCTTTATTTTAAGAACAGTTAATTGTGTCGATCCATTAAATATAACGTAAGTTATAGCAGCAGCCAATCAAAATATTCGTTACATTACGAGCTTTATATTAATGTTATTATAAGATATGCATACTAGTGATACAACTAGTACGATTTAAAACATGACATTTATTAAATTTAACGGTTTTATTTAATTTATTTAACTAGTAGGTTTAATTGAATTATTTTTAAATTCAATAATTTTATTAGCTATTTTCAAGTTAGACCAACAATAGAATACAATAGGCAACCATAATCTTCTGTTATAAAATAGTTTGAATTAGCGAAACGTAATTTTTTTTAAATTCATGGGGTGTTTTAAAGGGCACTAAATTTGTATTTAAACAGTAATTCGACATTTAGAACAAAACAATCACACAAATATTTTTATGACCCTTATATAAAAATAAATTAGGCCTATGCTATTTGTGTGTGTACAATTTAAAAAAAAAATTGAAAAAAACTGTGGTTCAAATAAATAGGTTTAATTTACCAAATAGCTGTAATAATCAGTTGAGATAAACTATAAAAAATTATGAGACATATGATTATTTGGAAAAAAATAAATAATCGTCTTAATTGATTTATTTAGAAAAACGTTTTGGTATATATTTTGCCATCATGTAGCAGCAATAAACATGATATTCATCCATTATGATATTCATCCATTATGGAAATCAGCTTTACTTATATGTACAGATAGACAGACAATCGTTAAAAAAAATAAAAATGATCACATCACAAAATATAATTTGTCACATTATATTTCTAACAAAATAGCACCAAAATATAATGAAGCTACCCACATAGTTATATTACAGATATATTATCATTGAAAATGTAACAGATTTTGTGTATATGTGTTTTTTTCATTTGTGATTTTATGTCTACTTTAATGAGTTAATTCATTGCCGCTAATTTTAAGTAGTTAGGAATTTATCTACACAAGTAATATATCATTGCAAATGTAACAGATTTTGTGTATATGTGTCTTTTTCATTTGTGATTTTATGTCTACTTTATTGATCTAATTCATTGCCGCTATGTTAAGTAGTTTGGAATTTATCTACACAAGTAAAATGTGTTTTCTATAAAAACAAAAAAATCGCACTATTATTAAATTGACAATTAAATTGTTGCAATTAGGCTCTAGGACAATGAATTTACAAATAATTATAACCGAAAATAGAAATAATAATATATTTATTATTTTTAGTTGGTAACATTACAATTATAAACGCCTTCGCTTAATTCGGCAACCCTAATTTCAGGTGATATCTTAGAAAAAACGAGAAATATTTATTATTGGATTTGGCAGTAATTTAATTTATCATGTAAATATTTTATGAAGCAATACATTTACTTGAGAGACAAACAAACTGTCTGATGCTTTCCAGATGGAATTTGTACTTTATTTAATTACTCTGGTGAATTATGTTGTCCGTTTTATTGGATACGGCAAGGCGCGCGCCTGTTAGTGTTAGTTTTGCAGTGAAAGGTAATCAATTTTATTTTTTATATCTCTGACTGAAATGAAAAGGCATGCACTTTTTAATCATTTGTTATTTGTTCCTGGAATGTTTTAAAGCGCGGTATCAAATGAATTAGCCGTTCCGCTTTATTCCACATCAATCACAAAATGGAAAGGAAATTTAATAAAAGATTAAAATAAAAAGTACAAGGCTTTGATAATTAGAATATATACGAGATTTTTAATTTTAATGTGCAATGCTTTAACAATGTATTTTGTTGATGAAACATACTTGTATATTATTTAAATTGTACAATGACTTCGACTGAGATCAAACAAGAGTGCCATTTATCTACATTTATTTATTTAAAACATGTCATTTATCGAATTTCATGTTTATCTTGTGTCGTAAAAAATATTTTTTTTATTGATAATATTCCACCCAGTAAAAAACAAGACATTTAGCAAATGCTGGTTTAATGCTGGTCCAGCGTCTGTAGCATGCGTCTGTGACGCTGGCCCAGCATTAAACCAGGAACAGCGAAACGTCTCCTGTCTACTGGTTTGTTGATAAAGGAGCGTCAGGGAAATGTTGTACAATATTATATATTTGTTCTGAACCCATTGGTTTCCCAATCCTTTATTCTCTGAGAACAGTTGTTCTTATATACAAATTGGAAACAGTGATCCCTATTTATTTTGCATTTTTTTTTGTAACATATTGCGGACACTGGCATCTTTATCCTCCTATCTGTGGTCAAGGCCCGACCCAGGTCTTGACCGCTGCCGGAGGGAGGCAGGCCCGACCTTTAGGGTTGGGGGAAGGAGTGTCATGGCAACGGTAATGGGGAACGCATCCAACAGAAGCTCGCCTGCAAGCGGCAATGCTGTATAAATATTTCATACCTTTTGGGCCGTCCGCAGAAAAAAAGCCCGCGCACCCGGCCATATATATAACGGCGAATTGTTGACTGATGGGACTGACTGCAAGCGCCTCAGATCACTGGCAATCTGTCAAAAAACATGCCCCCCCCCCGTGCACAGCCGCCGCGGGGTAAAGATGCCTGGTGCTGATGTGGCTTCCGTTGCTGCAGCTGTTGCCAGGGGCAGAGAAGAGGAGGGTGGGGCAGGTATGGACCCGGGTATCTATACAGAATCTGCTACGTCTTCCGAACCTGACATTTCAAACTGATGCTTTTTTCGCGTTTTACCACAAGCATCCCCCTCCCCCCGTCCCGTGTGATGAAATCTGCCACGCACTCAGTACTTCTATAAAAAAAATCCACTACAGAGTCAACACCTGACGTTGACCCTATGTTGTTTTGATGTCGGGCCAGCGTCGCAGACGCTGGCTCGGCATTAAAACAACATAGGGTCAAATGTTACGTATACTGGGGCGCATGTGTTTCGCGTCTTGGACTTTGCCTGGGCATTTTTCCCTCGGCGTTCCCCCAGGTGATGTTCAACGGCTCGGGCTTATTGTCAGGCTTGAAAGAAACCAGATCTGGTAGATTTCCTCAGCGCAGAAGGCGCCGGCACCTGGTCAATTTCATCCCGAGTCCCACAGTGCAAGCGCCATCTATCACGTGGAATCTAGCAATTCACAAGGGCCCGGCCAAACAAAACAATGTACTCAAATCCACAGAGTTCAAGGAAGCACTTTGTTTTGTTCTGCGGTCGACAAATTTGTTTGGCCATGAAAAGTCATTGATATAATCAGTCAAAAGAGGAAGTCATCATTATACCCTGGTGTAAACTCCCAGAGAAATAGCTGGTCCCCTTTTACTGATTTTCAATGTAAACCAACATAAATATTTGTGTTTGAATACAGTAATTATAGAGAAAGATAACGAAAGTACAAAGGATATAGAAAGCTCTAACAATTATGTATATCATCATATATTATTATATTTGTCATGATATATAATATATATATATTTATACATGACAAACATAAATATATATTATGACAAATATAAATATATATAGCAACAAATTAATTATTTACATATTTTTTTCTTGGAATGAGAGCTTTTTGACTATACCTACGCACGGTTATTATTGACAAAACATAAATATAATAATGCCTGATTTTAAGCGTCAATATCTTAAATTAGGCTAGAATGGAATAAATGAAAATTGTGCATACATTTTGAAAACTTTAAAAAAAGTGTGGAAACAGAAGGATTTCAATTTATTTTGTGTGAATAATAATTGGAATTGGTTGATATATGTAATTATAGTTGTCCTTATATACAATTAATATTGTTAACTATTAAAATTTATTATAAAGAACTATAATTTTTACTAAAGATTATTCGATTATTAATAATTGTCTTTATAGTGGCAATAAATTGTTAAATTGAGTAATAAATTCAATGCACATATTTCAAAAGAACTAATATAAATGCGTCTGGTTTATTTGTTGGTTGAAGTGGCAGCTGGCACTGGAAAGTGGCCAGACAAAACAATGACATTATGTGCAGCCAAATAGTGAACATGGCACCTACATGTTAAATGTACCAGCGGTCAGCTCCAACAATCCCTGGCTTTGTTTGATAAATATCTCTGAAAAAAACGTTGCTTTTCCTCTACCTTTTTTTCAACAAGCATTTACAAATATATAAATAGTGGTACATTAACATTTTTTTTATTAAAAAAAAGGTATAGGTAGAGGGCCTACATTATTTTATTATCATGTATTTTAATTAAAATAAATTCGATTCTCAGGTATTAGCAAAACAAATCTCAAAGGAGGGAAAATACATTGTGGTTTAAAATATTGGATTGTTATTTGTTGGTGACATATTCCCCTACTCTGAGATAATACTGAGAAAAATATAGTGATGAGAAGCGTTTTAAAAAAATACAAACTCTATAATGTATAATTCAACTTCGCCTGAAGACTCTAATGTAGAGTCTGAACCTGGTCATATCATTTACATATATTAATTCTTCACCACCTGCCCCCAAATGGTGTGAGCTAATCAGTGCAAACCACTCACCATCTAATTATACAATAAATAAACGAGCCCACCTGCCCTATTTTAACATTAACCAGGAACGTGCTCATTTCAAAAAGAATAGGGCAGGCCTACACCATGCTATACCGTCTGCGATAAATTAGGAAAACAAGCACTCAGGAAAATAGAATATAGGTTCTATTTTCCCTGATCATACTCTGCAGACGTGATACATTGATTCTATGTTGGCTCAATGTTGGGACAGCGTCGCAGACGGTGGCCCAACATTGAGCAAACATGGTTCCGACCTATCGTATTTTCTGGGAGGCGTACACGAATAATTTGCTTGGGCGTGTTTGCAAACTAAACGAAATAATTATTTTCAATAGCAGAAATCGCAAACAATTTATTTATTTTTAAACGACAAAATAATTATATGGTATTTCAATAAATCTAATGCGAAATATCACGCAGCATATAGGTCCCTGATAGAAAATAAAAAAATACACATATTTATATTTTGTGGTGTGATATCGCAAACTATATTATTTATGAATAAATCATGAATTATAATATACACACACATATAATTATGTACAATTGAAATAAAATATTTTTTAATGTATCAATGTACGATGATTGCATATTTAGTTTAATAATTGTGAACTATATAATTTTTGTATGTAGCCTATATCATGAATCATTATACACATAATTACGTATAACTTAATTAAATTACTATAATTTTGAATGAATCAATATGCGATGATTTACTATGTTGGATAATGTTGTCATGTTTATTGGATTAATTCACACTGCCCAGCCAGAAATCAGACACCATTATCTATGTGACTATGGGGCTGATACTAGAATTTTATCTCTGCATATCAAGGAGATAGATATAATATATCTATCCCCTATAGATAGCGATAAAATGATATAGTATCAGTCTTAGGTTATGTCATAACCTCTTGGTAATAGCCAACCATAATGGCAACAACAATACCCTTATCTGTATAGGTCTAGCATTGGCTGAGATATACACATTAGTATGTGCTTAATTTTACGTATTGAATGTTTTGCTCAATTATAAATGTCATCCAAGTTATATTTGTTAATTATATCGTTGATAGAAAGTTTTAATTGTTTTAGACTTAACCACAATTTTTTATTGAAATGTATCATATTCAACGTCAGCATGTTTTATAAAAAAATACATCAACTATATTTATATTGTAAGGACATCCTCATAACGAAAAAATCCAATATCTAAACACAAATTATGACATTCACATAAAAGCATATATAATTATGTGAACTTATATTATATTATAAAAATATAAAATAATGTATCAGCTTATTTTAGAAAAAACATGTGAAATGATTTCACTCGTATAAAAAATATTTGCTCGAAAAAATTCCCATTACAATGAATATAAGTTTGTGTATGTGGACATTTTTACATAGGGAAACTGTTTTGTGCATATGACAATGCAGAATATATTTGTTTGCATGACACACATTATATCTTATTTTATTTGATAAAAAAACATTGTTTTATTCCAATGTTCCACATGTTCCACAATTACCAGCAAACAAGAGACACCTACTCTGTGCTATATTAACGTTGGATCATCATCTGCGACGCTGGCCCAGCAGTAAACCAATACAGAGAATAAGCGTCCTCGTCTTTTCTGTAAATTTCTAGTACCAAACAAAATTCTTTTGATTTTCGTTATTTTTCCATTGCATTGCCGCAATCTGCCACAAGCCCAACATCAAATCAAAATTGGGTAAGTTTCTTGTGTTTGTTGGGTTTGAAAGGGGGTCTTGCAGGGGGAGGGGAGAGAACATTAATGCTTCAATTTTTCTTGCAGGGCAGGTTGACACGCGTGACGTGGTTTGTGATGGATCGGGGGTCTCAGTGACAGCCAGGACTTTGTTGATGGCAGTATGGATCGGCAGAGGGATGCAATAGCGCCCAGACATTGCCACGGCACCGGGCCAATGCCACACACACCGGCCCGCCACTCATAAAATGCCGGGCCGACGTTGCAACCACGAAACGTCAAGCCGCGCGCGTGGCGTGTCCTTACAAGGGGAAACTTGAGAAATACGTTGCCATGGTAACGGCTTAGATGTGAGCGCCGCTGTAGGCCGGTTTCCTATCCCTCCGGACTGGATTGTAGCTGTGCCTGCCTTTGTCACCAAAATACCCAGTCAGACACCCTTTAAAACCCAGCGTGTCCATCTTATTCCTCCACAGAATTGTTTAAATAAGCCACGAAACCAATATACAAACTCAATATATATAAATATAATTATATTTAACACGTAAAAATCGGCATTTTTTCATCTATTTTATCGTTTAGTTCCAAGTAAAAACAACATGTTGATTATGTTATATATCCCAAACACAAACAGGAGACATTAACCCATCGTCGTTTCATTGTTGGGCCAGCGTCTGCGACGCTGGCCCAACATTGAAACGACATTGGGTGTAGTCTTTGCTGGGATAGCGATGCCATGAGAATTGTGTCTAATTTCAGTTTGATAGGGCTATTGTTAAGGAATGACACGTAGGTTAATGACTGGGTCAAGACATCCTTGACATTCCATTGTGGTCAGAATAAAGGAGGTTTTGTGTCTGACAGAACCGTGACCCGAATCTTAAAATAACTACCAATAAAACCACGGAGAGCGGCAGCCAATCAACGGTCGTTATTTAATTATGTTTTAAATTTTAAATCGCTAAATGTTTCAGTGGTCCCCTGAAGTCAGTTTATATTGTTTTTGAGGCTGAAATGTTAGTGAGAATAGCAATAATTCTGGCCTGTTAAAAAAATATATGCGATGAGCGGAAAAATAATCTCTAAATAATTGTGGTAGCGGATAATTTGGTAATTTACCGAAATTACACAGACTAATTTTAAACCATCCTACACGGCGTATATAGTAAAACAGGTGTCAATATTTTGAAAATATATATTACAGTGATATAATATTAGAAAAATAACATGTAGACAAAATCAGTTACCTGGATAGTTTTAACTATGTGAGGTATGATTCTGAGTGGTGCAAAGTCAAACAGCTGTAAATGCTCACTTGAAAAGTAAGCAGTTACCGCTGTTATACTTTAGAGAGCAGTGGTTTATGTACTGAATTACATTATAGATATTAAGCCCTCTTTATATTCTGATCACACCTGCAAACGTGACTAACATGTACAGACTGGCATATTTATGACCCTTTCAGCTATACTATAATCCGTATAATTATTTATTATTCTACTTTTATTTTAAATTTGAATTTTTTTTTAAATACATATTCCATACTTAGGCTATATTCAAAGATATAAAATTGATAAAAACCACAAAGCATGATTTTATGGCATTGTTTTTTTTTATTTGAAAATCACCAAAAAAATTTGATTTTCAAAAAAGATTTCCATCATTAAAAACATATAAACCATATTACGTTGATTGAATTTAAATATTGTATTTAAAGTGCTGGATTTCGTTAGTTTTAGATATAAAGGTGTGATAGTCTGTCGAGCAAGGCGTGGTGTGATTGGAGGGTGCGCTGATCACGTGGGGGGCTGGTGAGCACACGTGACAGGTGGAGCACGTGTTAAATAAGCCGGGCAATTTAATGACACTTTACGCTCCGCAATTGACCATCCAGCGCAGACAGTGTGCTAAAAAATAAATACAATTGTACACTAAAAATATACATTTATTTCGTTGGAGTTTAATAATAATATATAAGCATCAATTACATATACATATTTTTAAAACATGAAATATTATTATATCAACCAATGAAATAATAATATGTTGTAGGCCTTATGTCTAATTAGGTTCTTTGATGGCAGAGGGTAATTCGTGATCGGGCAACGGGAATAAAGGGGACCGGTTAGATTAAAAATGTCATAAATATGCACGACTACACCTCCTAGGGATAAATCTATCTTGGTCAGTGGTCACTTTAAACTGACCAGTGGCCTGATGGTCAGGGATTTATAGATTACAACGGGGCACCAGGGGATATCAACCAATTATCACACGGTCCTAGGGCTCCATACGCCTTAATTGGTCATCTTGATAAGAATAAGGATGCGCTACAGTATCAATTATAAAGCGGTTATAATAAACCCCACATCGTGACCCTCCCCGGCACAGGGATAAATATCAGATCAATGAGTTATCAATGATGTCCCTTAATCCGCGTGAAATACATATTACCCCCTATATGTGGTGAGGTTATGGGGGCCACAAGGTTCATCCAGCCGATACCGCCCCTTGTTTGGGTTGCATTAAACGCGGAGATTGAATGCTAAGTTTGGACACATGTCACAGGCCCCGGGGCAGAAGCGTTCAATTCTCTCCTCGTCAATAAATCAGAGCCAGCAGCGAGCCAGTAGATTATCCTAATCAATCCAGAACAGATGAAAGTGACCGGAATATGCCAGAGTCAATCTACCCAGCAAACAGCAGTGGGTTCACCCAGTGTTGGCTTAACTCTTTAACCGCCGGTGTCGCACGTATTCGGGTTTTCAGTTTTTATTAGCACATTAAGTACCACCTTTTAAACATGTTAAAGATAAAATATGACATCAATTAGCAATATTTAAAAAGAGTTGACCTCCATTTTGTCAAATCTGAATAATTTTCACTCACTTGAAGTTGTGGATCGCGTCAGCGAGACACAACTTCAAGTGGGTAAAAATTCAAATTGAATAGTTTTGCGGTTAAAGGGTTAATGCTATCCCAACGTCGTGTACTACCCTTACAACGATGAAATAGTTTGTATAAACCATAGTGTCCAAAGTGTTTATTAAAATTTGAAATCATCACAAATGTCTGAGTTAGCTCTTTCCGCTTCATTAGAATACCTATGTCATGGGTCCATGGTCATTATAAATGTTTTACTCTTTCAGTGCGGGGATCGACTTTAGATGTCTGGAGCTGACGCCTATAGACGTCAAAATCTGACGTCTATAGACGTCAGATTCTGACGTCTAAAGATGGTCACCGCAATGAAAGGGCTAATGCTTGCCCAATAACTTTATATAAAGTTCTTGATTACACATTTGACCCAAATCCTATTTCATTATTATTTTCTTTTAATATCTTCTATTGTTTCTGTTAAAATGTTATTACGTTTCGTGTCATTATAACAGACAATGACACGCGTAAATATTTGATATAATATGAGTAGCATTCTGCTCTGCAAAGGCAGTACCTGCATACTTGTAATGTAAGCAGATACTGGCTTTTGTATTTAAGATGCTGTAGTTTATGGCTTTATGCCAAGTAAAAAAATATTCTATTTGCCTTACTTAATCAGAAACATTAACCAAAACACAATAAAAACAAAAAAATATACCACTCAATTTTACGAAAATCCTATCTTATTCTGATAATATATGTTTACCCTATCTGAATCATACCCACGTTACTAATATGAATTCTATCATAGAGATAAGCTATTAAGAGAGTAAATTATGTAAGTAAGGTATACAGTGTGAGCCTATTATAGTAAAACATACAATTATATCACGTGGCAAAATCAACTCCCGTTATTTTGCTGTTATATAAATAGGCTATAAGTGTGAAATATAAAACATTCCTTTGTATCTCTATCTTTGTTCACTCTGCTCAAGTATCGTATTTTACCGTGCAATTAAATAATAGCTGAATATGGTTATCTAATACAGTTTAGGGACAGACTGGATATCTCTTTAACCCTTTAACCGCCGGTGCCGAATATATCGGGGGTTTCACTCAATTATTACCACAGTCGGAACCGCCTTTTAAGCATGTTAAAGCCATAATGTGACATCAATCAGTACGATTTGAAAAGAGTTGACCTCCATTTTGTCAAATCTGAATAATTTTCACTCACTTGAAGTTGTGGATCGCGTCAGCGAGACACAACTTCAAGTGGGTGAAGATTTCAATTGAATAATTTTGCGGTAAAAGGGTTACTTGGTCAGGGGTAGAATATACGGCCCATATACAGTACTCCAGACCACCGCTATTTAGGGCCTAATTATAATTAAGGTAACGTGACTAAATGACAATGTGATCGCAAAGAGTCGAGTACTGTACTTGGTCCGAATACTAGTATACTATACTTGGTGCGTGCTTGTATTTGCCTAATGTTTGGCCACTGTTCTTTTCATAACATGGCAGTAATATTATGCGTGCATGCCCAGAGCATATAAGTGATATAATAACACCATAGAGTTTATGATAACACAAAGGTTAGGCATATAATTTATTTAAACCATTTTATATCATGCTGAATATGCATGATGCATATTTCATATAGCTTGGAATCAAGTGGTAATTCTCTTCTTTCAATGAAAATTTTTCATCGCAAGTAGGTGTGAATACGTGATTTGGAGAGGGGGGGGGGCTCACCAAATGACCGCTCGGACACCGGTCAACAGTTATCTCTGTTTCTCCCTGGAGACCTCGCCTCCGCATAAAGCCCCGGCTGTCTTGTCCTGCATCCCGGACACTGTTTTTGTCGCTGGCTAAAGCCCCACCGGGATCGCTCCTGCCCCGTCCAATCCGGGGATTTATGTACGGTCCCTCGGCCCCCGCAGAACCGAGACCTTTTGCTCCCAAATCAACTGTCCGCGTGGAAACTTAATCAACTGGACAGTAGCGTCATTACTGGCTAGATTAACTCCTCCTCTGCTGCGTGGCCTCCGCAACTATAAGACGTGAACCCAATGCTGGCTCAATGCTGGGCCAGCGTCGTAGACGCTGGACCAGCAATGACCCAGCGTTGGGACAATGTCTTGTGCTACAGCGTATGATTTTGCACCCACAGAAGTACCATATGATGAAGAAAAAAACGAGGTATGCGATATGTATAGCTTTAAGTCGTATTTAGTTAAATACAAAAAAATATGTTTGTATCATTGTGTTGGTTATTGATTATGTAGTAGATATAAAATAAAATATTTAACGGGATATATTATGGTCATTAACGAGACGGGGACACATTTAAAAACTATATACCATTTTATATATAGTCACTAACGAACAAACATTAACTATTCTTAAAACAAACACCAATTTATCCAGGCATATCTTCAGAGACAATATAATGTCCAATGTCTTATTATACAATAGTGTCAATATGGTATACACCATGACATGTTTCATATGACATAGACATAACATGTTTATTGTTTTACCTAACTTTAACGGACTAATGATTAATAATAATACACATCAAGTATGATTTGAAAAACTGTCACGCGCCCATGAACGTCCCTACAAAACGGATTTTTGCATTTTATAAGTGTTTTATTATTTATTCATTTATTTACAGTGAAAACGACATGTATTCTAAAAGAGTGAGCTTACATGCATTAATTATTCCCAACAAATATGCTACATATTTCATGCGATTGTGAATGCACACAAAACATGGGTAGATACGTAAATCATGGTGCAAGAAATACTTATTTGTTTTCTCGATATTTATTACAATAATTTGTCTTTGTAAACTGGATCTAATAAAATGTGTGTGTTGTGAGAGGGTGTGGTGGGGCCGGGGGGGAGGTCGCACACTGCTGATTGCGGGGTTACTTATCAATGGTTTGCAAATGAATCAACTAGACCTGTCTGGGATCTGATGGACTTCTCCATGGACCTCACGTCCACGGGTGATCCGTGTGATCCAGACGGCAGGGAGGCCCAATAACCCAACGCTGGATGTACACTGGACCAGTGTCTGTTACGTTGACCTAGGATTTGATCCTGCAAGATTTGGCCCCACCGTTGGTTGGATATTGGGCCAGCGTCTGCGACGCTGACCCAATATCCAACCAACGGTGGGCGAACGTGTGCCTGACAGGACCCCGAACGTGGAATCATTTGCTATTGTCCCCGTTCCACCCGCAAAGCCCAGTCACAATAGATAAGCAAAGAGTGATGCGTTTGACCGAAAAGCGGGCGAGAGAGGATGATGCTGGAGAGAAAAGAAAAGGGCTGGCAAAAAACGCCGGCCAAAGAAAAACAGAAGCATCCGTGTACAGGAAGTCCCGACTTTTGTCAGCCCCCCCCCCCATCATCCCGTAGTGCCTGCGCAGTTCCAGCCAGCTCCGGGGTGAGTCGGGTTTGACGTCGCCGGCGCTGGCACGACGCCGGTACGCCGTGCCACGGGATTACGTGTTGGCACGGACATTAAACTGGTAAACAGTCCTGACAGCTCATCTATCTCCGAGGTTTTTTTTTCATTATTGCATTTTTTAGAGCGCGATCAGTAGAAGCCTGCCGGGGGGGGGGGGGTAGAGAGATGATGCCACACAGTGTCATTTTCCCGACATCATAGCATTGCCCCGGCATTGATCCGATGCTGGTGAAAGTTAAGTTTGGTAACTTAACGGCGGCACCCGTCCGCACGTCATGTGCGATATGACTTCACACTTTGGCGAAAAGTGTGTTAACCTTTCACCCCGCAGCATATTTTGACCAAAATTCCTGGTGTCAAAAACGGCAGAATCCATAACAATATGGAGGTTTTTAGTTCTCATTTAAAGGGACCCCTTGGGATGAGACATTTTCAATGTTGTCAATTTTGAAAATTCAATTTATATGAGGCTATATAGTCTACTTATCTTAACTGAAAATACGAAAAAGTCAAGAAACAATTTAAAAGCACTGAAAAAGAGTGAAATAATTGTATTTCCAGGTCGTATATTGCCATGTAAACAAAACAAGTCAGCAATTTTCAGCACTTTAGATCACATATTCCCACGCATCAGACGGTAAGATCAAACCAGTCCCCGCTAATTGGTGTCTCATAGTCAGGACACGGGAGGACACACCTGCAGCACTGATTGTCTACCCAACGCTGGGCCGATGCCATCAGCATGTGGCCCAATGCTGTGAAAACATTCAATCGTCCTTCAGGTATACAAATAGTTTGTTTGGGTTCCTTCTGGTTTCATAGAAATGTTGATTAAAAATATTTGTAAAAATATAAAAATTCTGAAAAAAATAAAAACATGATCCGTGGGATACACTACTTCAGTACGGAACTAAAAACGAATTTGATGTCATCCCAAGGGGCTGCTTTAAGATATTATACTGGGATATTGTATTGCTGCCGCAATTCTCACCTCAAGGTAAATAAAAATGAGATTATACCCAAACACACGTAAATATAATGAACCAGGATCGCATGATTTTCACCGATTTCTCCGTCAGTTCTGAACCGATTTCCTTGAAATTTTGCAGAGGCCATGTTATATTTAAATCCTAACAGCTTTAAAAAAATCGCAAAGACTATATTTAATATTTCATAAGTTGGACCATTTGACATGTAGTAGTAGTTTAATGGGTTTAAAGAGGGACGTCGAAATTTCAATTTATTAAATGTCAAATGGTCTTACTAGTGAAATATATTATATAATTTCAATACATTTTAAGGGTTGTTGGGATTCTTTCGAAATATTGCGTTTAAAAAAATTATGAATATCTATGGAAATTGACTGAGAAATGAACGAAAATCATGCGATCCTGGTTGTTCATGATTTTTTTAAAATGTATTAATTTTGGGTATGGGTGCTATTATGGGAAAATCTTGGCCCACAGCATGATCTATTGTATACGGCTATGATTGGAATAAAGCTAAGTTAATGTTTTATGCAAACAACAGTGCATATCCCGGCAAGAAAATCGTTAATGCTGGTACACCGTCTGCTACGCTGGCCCAACAATGAACCAATATCGGCTGTGTTTGCTGGGATGAGGGTCCGTCGGGCTTGGTTCCGGGCAGGATGTGGGGATCCCGGGCTGACGTGGGTTTAGGGCACAGCTGTGCCGACGTCATCTCCCGGTCCAAGGTTAGTGCCCCGCCCCTACCGCCCCCCCCCCCCACCCGGGGTCCAGGTGTCCCCTTCCTTCCTATTGTCGTGTACCCCCCCCCCTCCCACCTTCCCTTCCCACCCCCATCTTCACACCCTGCCTCCCCAGCCAATTATTCAACTAAATAATAATCATCCTCGTGAAATATATACCTTCTTTTTCGTGAGTTGTCTAATTTGACTAAAAAATATGTCGCTCATAATATAATTCGAGGCGTATAGTTAAAATCGTTAGAATTGTAATGCGCTCACGATTTAAATCCACTTGAATCGACAAACATTGAGAAAAAAATATATAGTATAGAAATATGTCCGCATATATTCTGTATGTATACACTGTACCAGTGCTGTGTCTATGGATCTGGATTTAAATCTACCAGGAAACAACCAGGAACAATTAAAATTATTCTTCATTTCACATGCACCCAGCAAACACGATACATTCACCTTATGCTGGGCTAATGTTGGCCCAGCGTCGTAACATTAGCCCAGCATTGGATCAACGTGTCGTGATTGCTGGGCTGTGGTCAGAATAACCCTTTGAGCTCCCTGGTCGGATTAATGTAACACATGATATATTCAAAAAAAAGAAAATAAAGAAAATTAATTTATTACGGAATGGTATAATCCATTGCAATAAGGAGGTTATAAGCTTTCAGTTGAGTTATTATAATTGGCTATTTCGTTAAATCTTTAAAAAAATCGTTAAATTTTTTATTTACCTTTAGATGGGAATTGCGCTAGCAATTCACATCTCAAGATAAATAAAAATGGAGTTAAAAGCTGGGTGCTTGGAAGTTTAACGTCTGCTTATATTTCCAAAAAAATAAAAGGAGACAATAGAATTTTAGAAAGACATCGTCGATCGAAACAAGCGCTGCAGTCTGACGGATTACACAGCGCTGGCGCTGTAGTACCCAGGTATTGTACTTAATCCCTTTCAGGTTTCTGAGGCATTGCCGTTGTCATGACAGCGGCTGAGCCGAGGCGCCTGCGAATTAATGTGATGATTTACAGTCCGCACTTAGCGGAATTTAACTCTACAACGCCGTTTCGGTTAACAAATAGGCCCACAAGACATGTTTTGTATATATCAGGGAGATATAAAAATGTATGGACACTTAGCCAGACGAGAAATATTCATAAGTTTGCTCCAGCTGACCTGACGTGACTTTATAATAACAATTATACAACGAGACCACATTGATTTTGTAACAAACACCATAAAGCAGCAATGTAATTCCGATAACTTTGTAATAAAATCGCGTTCATTCTTCACTATTAACGTTAAGTGGTAATTTGTTAACATAATATATGATGATATAGTATTAATATTATAGTGCTCGGTCGACATGTACGCTGCAGCTACTAAAAAGCAAATGTCTGAGAGCAAGGGAACAAGGGAAATTGCATTAGAAAATCTAAGACACACTCAGGCCATGCAGCAAGGGATAATCTATGGACTGTGGAAGCAGCCATAATATATACAAGTCGACACTGAATAGCAGGATGTTGGCCCAGAATCTACCAGACGTTGAACAAATGTTGATTTAATTTTGGGCCAGCGTCTGCTGGCCCAAAATTAAATCAACATTTGATAAACGTCTCGTGTCTGCTAGGCTATTGTTTGATTTCATATATGCCTGCAGATGGGATCCTGTTGCCACCCCCCACCCCCAGTCATCACATTTGTCTTGCCTCCCCGGCCTTACATCACACACCTTACATCTTCCCCGACATGTTCCCTTGAAATATTGATTCCCTTTTATGTGGAAAGGTTCAGAAGCATTCGTGGATCCTTTATATTGCGTTTATTTATATCTTAGGGAATAGATGTTCTCTTATGAATTTTTTATGTAAACCATAATACCATAATATATTGTAATCAATCAATAACAATTTATCGATATTTTGTTTTCCATCATGCATTTATTTATAGAAACGATATATTTATTAGATCTATTACGTATATTTGTCGCATCGACCAAAATGAAATACTACACTTATCATCAAATATAACATTTATTGATCAATATAGATTCACTATGCTGGTTCTTATAGATATATAGTTCATAGGTACTTTGATAAGGGAGTACTATACTGCTCTGCGAAGTAAAAATCTCATATATCTGCTTGCATGTAAAGTCAGCAGATACTGCTTTTTGACTTTGCACGACAGTATATGTCTGTGATATCTTAAGTTATTACCAATCATTTAGAAGCAGAATAAGATAACCACCTCGATATATTATAATATAATGTCAGAATGGAGTGTTTCAGATAATATCTAAAGTGTTGAATGTGTTGGATGCTTTACTCCATGATGATATCTGAAGTATATGGCGCTAGATCACAAGGCTTATCCCATTGGTAATTAATTCATATTGGCAAAAATAATTCTGGTCTCAGTAGCCTTTAATTAACCCTTTCAAGCCTGAATTTTCCATTGTCATCTTCATTCACTACAAGCCGCGAATTGCTGTCGCAATTCTCAACTTGTAGTGGATGAAGATGATTTGATGTGGTTTAAACAATAAAGAAAATTACCTTTATTGCATGGTAAACCAGTTTCATGTAACTTTTTGTTCTAAAACCCTTGGTTGTAGGAAAATTAAGTCTGTTTTCAGGGATGTAAAATGATGCTTTATTGATAATAACAAATATAGTCGTTTTTAGTCGATCCGATCACTGATATTGGGAATAAAATGTGTGTTTAAAAATCAAGATTTGAAAAAGTTGGGTCTCAGATAAATAAATATGAGTAATTTTCACCCACTTAAAGTTGTGAGTCGCGGTAGCGAGACACAGCTTCAAGTAGGTTAAAATTTAAATGAGATACCTTAGCGCTCAAAGGTTTAATTTACCGAGAATAATGCATGTACGTGTATTTTTCTATACATAGCCAAAAGTTGCTGCCTTTTGGCTTTGCATGGTGTGAAATTTATTGTGACATTTTTGGATTTAGAATAGAAGAAGATTCGAAATGAATGTAAATTATGGCCAATCACCCATAATGTCTGAAAGGCTCTGTCAGAGTTGAAACAATGTCTCATTTTAATAAAAGTGTTTCATCATTACGTATTTCATACAGTTAATGTCATATTGAAAAGTCAATAGCAATGGAATGAACGTAATACTTTAGGCACTATAGTATACAAACTTTCTCATCTCATAGTAAATTATTACAGCATCACGCTAATTAAGATATGTTTGTCCATGTGATTATAGCCATGGAGCTGGACTAATGTACTTCTCATTATATCTACATATAGAGGTATGAATCACTGGGGACTGGTGAACAGTGATAATGAAGAGTAATTTAGTAATCAAAGACACTTTCCACCCAAGGCGTACGCATTACTATCACGTGATAGATACTGTATATCGATAGAACGCTTTCGAATCATAAATGACGAGAGGAAGTTTGTACGCCATGAGCGTCATCACAATGAGCATAGTATATTTATTATGTTTTTTTTTCAATTTGAAATCATCATAAATGTCTTAGCTCTTTCTGCTTCATTTGAATACCTATGTTATGGGTCTACGGACATTATGAATATTTAAATTTGTTCAGTGCGTGGGGGACCGTCTTTATATGGTCCCCGCACTGAAAGGGTTAAGGGATGAATATTCAATAACATAAAAAAAATATACAAGTACAAATAATATTTATTTTTAAAAGATAATAAATAAACATCAGCTGATATTACAATAGATGTTATTTAATCTTTATCTTGTCGAGCCTGCAGATTAATTTTTATGACATTGCCACTCTGCCACACAAATGCAATAGGTAGTGATTGCTTACTTTTTAAGTGATCTAATATTTTATTCGGTTTCTGCTCAAAAATCCTAGTTTTTAAAAAGTGTGTTGACAACGTCAGGCTTCAAGATGCGCCCAAGCCGAGCGTTGACCGAATGCTGGTTTGGTGTTAGGCGCAGACACTGTCCCAACATCAAATCAGCACTGGATGAAAATCCCGTGTCATAGATTATCCAGCAAACACGAAACATTGAAACAATGATTGTTTAATGTTGGGCCACCGTCTGACGACGCTGGCCCAACATTAAACAATCATTGTTTCAATGTATCGAGTTTGCTGGGTTAGATGGCACACGATCACTCTGCAGGGCATGGCGGGCTGATGATGGCATGGCGGGCTGATGATGGCATGGCGCTCTGGGTTGATGATGGCGCGCTGAGCTGATGATGCCACGCGGGCGATGACAATTACCGCCATCCTTCTTCCCGGCACTCATCTGTTTCCTATCCATTTCTTGCACGTTTTTTTGTTCCCCGGCGCTACATGTCGATTGCAGACATGTTCACCTTTGAGTCCCAGCAGCGCGACCATTGCGCTCCCTCTTGTGACTTGTGAATAATGTATTTTAAATCACTCAGTCATTCGGGAGTATAGAGCTCGTGGCAAATTATGTTTTCAAAGCGGCTTTTTGCCTTATAAAATGTTCAGATCTGCATGAATTCCGTTAAAATGATTTCATTGTTAACTCATAAAGCACTGTAATACTTTTATACAAACCATGGAGACGAAAGGGTTTTTGAATTTAAAATCATCCTAAATGTCTTAGTTAGCTCTTTTGGCTTCATGTGAATACTTACGTTATGGGTTTACGACCATTGCAAAATAGCTTACTCTTTCAGTGTGGGGATCGACTTCAGACGTTAGAATCTGACGTCTACATACGTCAGATTCTGACGTTTAAAGCCGATCCCCGCGCTGCAAGAGTTAAACAAAATGTCCCGTGCTTTTCACCAGGGCGGGGGTTGATGTTTGACGTCAGATCCGACGTGAAAAATCTATCCCCAACCGGAAAGAATTAAATATTCATAATGGCAAACCTCTAAAAATTGGTATTCAAGCAAATTCAAAGAACAAAGCTTTTGATGTCTTTTCCACGTGAACAACCCTTTGAGCTTCATGGTACGTATTAAAATATTGCAGCGCTGGAAGGGTAGCTGGATCAGTTCACAGCTTGAATCCTGTGACATATCGTCGTTGGTGACGGGATCCATCCCTCAGCCTGAATCCTGAGGGTGGGGCCGGATCCCGGTCGGCGATTTACAGGCCGGAGAGCAATTTTCGTGCTTGAAAACGAAAAGGAGACGAGTTTGCCTCCGCAAAACCAACAAGCGGTAACTGCCCACTTTCCAAGCAAGGAGTTTACCGCATGTTGGCTTTGCGCGGCGAAGTTGCAATGTCATCAAATATGCAGGCTCCGCACGACGTGGGCGCACCACGCCTCGACGGTTCCCGGACGGCCCTAAATGGATCCAGCGCCCGACAAAATGAAACCGGCGACTTTAGAAGCCATAAAAGCGATCCGTGCTGCATCTGAGGACAGTTTGCGAGGATGATTGGTCTACGGGACTCCCGCCAATTGCGTCGAGTTCCGCTCCACTTTTACTTAGACCGGATTTTTTGTCTTCCAATCCTGACAAAATTGTCGGATTATCGGATGATGTATGGATGCGAGCGGGATACAAATGGAGTCCCGAAGTGCTTGATTGCGTCTGGTGGGACGTACGCTTGGCGACGGCATACCTCGGGGACTGACGTCACAAAGGGGAAATCCGGGAGATGGATTCCTGGTCATTAGTTATCCTGGGTGCGTATTCTCATACAAGTTACGATATATCGAGGGCTTCGGATTGGTCGAGATCAGCCCTTGATATATCGTAACTTGGACGAGAATACGGATCCTGGTTGCCTGATTTGTAATAAAATGTTTAGTTTTCTTGTTCGGCCTCCAAACCATGACTTCAACAATAAATGAGAGCTAAATTAGCTAGAGTTTCATAGTTTTGACCGAAGTATGGTATCCTATGCCCTAATAGAAATAACTACTGAATGACGGCAGTGATTGGCTAATTTAGTCATGTCAAAGGCGGAGCCACTCTGTGATTGGTCGGGGTAGAATATCATAATTGGTCCGAAATGTTTCTATAAATAATAGTTCAGGGTTTTATGGTTCATTTTCTTTAAGTAGTATTATAAATATCACAGGGTTTTAACAAACAAATTTTTTGACAGACTGGAATGATTTTCATAAAACATGTGTATATTTTAAATAATGTCTCATTTCAAGTGTTATATTTCCCAGTTGCCATTGTCACTGCACAATTATAACAGCTTATACTAGTAAAAAATAAGTTACCAAGATTCTAGTAAATAATGCATATTTGTTTGAGATTCTCTATCAGCATACTATTTTCATTATTGTCACTGATGATTCAGTCTCCAGTGCTACCACTGTCCATTTGTCTTTCACATTTATTCATATATCTTGCATCGTGCAGAGACAGGCCAATGATATCAATAATGTCCAGATGCCAAATCTCAATCCAGGCCATAATTTACTTTTCCCACCCTTTAGAACCCAGGCAGGACATACAATCTATTGTTCCATTTACCTATTTCCAGCAAACACGACACATCGATCCATTATTGGATCAATGTTGGGCCAACGTCGTAGACGGTGGGCCAACATTGATTCAACATTGGATTGGTGTGTCGTATTTGGTGGATAGTATTCCAATCAAATTGTCATGATGATCATCCACCACATCATTTTATTTGGCTTTGGAAGACCATCCAATCCTGCTCTGCAAAGCCAAAACTCACTTGATGAGTATCATTCTGCAGTGCAAAGCCAACAGGCAGTAACTGCTTACTTTCCAAGTAATCAGTTACTGCCTTTTGGCTTTGCATCACAGAATGATAGTGGTAATGTTTACACTCCATCTTGATCAGGGGGTATTCTCAAATGATGTGGTTCTTACACAGCCGGATGGGCAGACCCTCCATGGTCCTCGGGGGGTACTCTATCATAGTCATACCACATTTACGCTGAGCTCACCTTCAGCAAACAGGAACATCAATGACCTCTATGTGACAGTAGCCAATTCCGAGTTATAATGGCCAAGCTGTGTTGAGAAGATACTATAATTGATGATATATATTGACGAGGAGCCAAATCATTCTCAGGTATTACGTTCATTGACTTTGTTGTATATTAAAGGGACTAGCCGTTCACCTAGATGCAATCATAGCTGCCAAAAAGTCTAAACTTGCCTAATGCATTATTGATGGGTTAATTTATTTTACTATTGCTATTATACCACCAGATTAGAGTATTATTTCAACAATAAAATATACAATTCAATGGAGGATATTAACCCTTTGACTTCCAGGCCGGGGTGCATGCCAGGATCCAGATATACTGGTGTACGAGTTCTATTTTTCGTCATTTGAAGCTGGAATTGCTAACGCAATTTCCAGCTTCAAATGACGAAAAATACATAAATGTAGTATATATTTGACGAAAATTTGTGTCATTTTATGGTTACGTTCATTGACGAATGACGACGGAAATTTCCGTCATGTACAGTTGTGAAAAGGTTAATACACCTGGCAGGGTGGAAATTTGGCTAAAATGAGGTGGTGTGCTAGTCCCTCTATGGCAATGATATATGTTGGTCTATTATCTCTATTCGCACAAAACGTGGTGTATATTTCCATGTCCAATATGTAGTATATCTTTATATGTTCAATATACGTGATATGTCTAATATTTTGTTACATATGATATTTTACATGCACAATACTCTCTTGCACATTGTGGGCTTCCACTGCTGATGACTTGTAAATACTTAGTGAATCGTTGTAATGGCCAGTATATCTGATGTATTTTATAAAGTCACTTCTAAAACCATTCAGCATTGACGATTAACATCTGACAAAAAATGTCGCATAATAAATCTTTATTTATAAGTATCTTATTTCAATTTCCACCCACTTAAAGTTGTATCTTGCTAGCGCGACCCACGACTTCAAGTGTCCAAAAATTACTCATATCTGTTTAATTTGAAATCAACAAAATTTTAAATGCTGATGTCTAACCACCCTTTTCCTTCCCGATATCAGTGATTTCATAGGCTAATAAAATGTATTAAAAGCGATCAAAGTCGAGTTCAGGGTTTAAAGGGTTAATCGACATTTATAACTGGTTTTAGAAGTAACATAAAGACATTCTATAAAAGACATAGACATTATAACGACAACGACCTCATATTTTAAAGAAGTCAACCTGGCTTATATTTTCACATTGGTTTGGTCTTCTAGCCAGTTCTGGTGACTCGACGGCCAAAGAAAGAAAATTCATGAAAATGTGTGTGCGTCCGATCTATTTCCTTGACAGCGTCAGGAAATGATGGAAGGGGCTCCAGGAAAGCGGAAGATTCAAGAGCGGGGCCGAGATAATGCGATTTCAACTTCAAAGTGCTTTCAACCTTGGGAGTGACATTAGTCTGCAGCCAAATGACTTATCGATCCTGCATTTCTGGGCTTCCAGGCAGACCCGGGTTGTCCTGCGGAAGCGTAGGAGAGGGGGGCAGGGTCACATCCCTCTCCCAGAAAAAAACGGGTCATTCACCCAATGCTGTTTCAATGTTGGGCCAGCGTCTGTGACGCTGGCCCAGCATTGAAACAGCATTGGGTAAACACCCCGTATTTTTGCTTGGCTCTTACCCGAATTGATCGCACTAAAACCCCTAGCCTTGCACGCGCCAACTTCACCATGGCAACACCTCCAGCGTGGGATTTGGGCAGGGCCGTAGGCGGCCTTGGAGGATTGTACCGTCGCCCGGCGGGGAATTTTCCAATTTAATCGGCAAAGTGGAAGTGTGCGCGGGGACACCCCGGGCGAGGCCGGGCAGGGCCTGGCAAGCCTTGCTGCTAGGCCTCTCAGGCTCTGGCCGGCTGATCCACATCCTGCCCCACTTCATCCGAGGCTGATCCAGTCTTGAGACTTCACCCACCCCACTGTCTGCATCTTCTGGATGGCCAGGCGCCGATTTCGAGGGTGCCGTACCGGACCGGTTTTTATCTGACGTTGGGCTAACAACACCTCCGCAGATCCCTGTCCAATCTCACCCCACACCCCACTGACTGCCCCTGGAAAAACGTGACGTCGAAATAATGTTGTTTTATGTTGGGCCATCGTCGCAGACGATGTCCCCACATAAAAACAACATTATTTCGACGTTCAAATTGGATGGGACACCAGCATTATCCGAACTGACAGCCGAGAAATAATCAATAGAAACCCAAAGAATAGGCGAACTGGGATAGACACCAGATAACACAATGATGTATATGGCACCTCGTGTCACGTCGGCTCAGCGTCGGTACAATGTCGGCCCACAGCGCCAGACGTTGATCCACCACGGAGTCCACGTTCTCATGGCTCATCGATAAGCCCTTGAATCATCTCAGGCAATGTGATCATTGTAATGTATGACTTTAGGGAATAACCAGTCACACTTCCACGTATTTATGTGTCTGAGGGGATGAAAAACTGCAACGATAAGACGTACCAGGTTCATTTCAAATTACGAAGTCTCTACGTCCAATTTATTTGGATTTTCAAAGTTATTTTCACGTTTTTTGTTGTCCGGTACACGATCATTCCTTGACAGTTTTAAGCCCATCCCAGGAAAGACAAGGCGTTTAACTCAATGCTGGGACAATGTTACACCACCGTCAGTGACGCTGGGCTAACAACAGCCCAACATCGGATCGCATAAGTAATTGCAATGGTCATTGTTTACATGACATATACATTTCTAGCTCGCTATATGAGCTTTTGCTGTTGTCTAATATATGTGAATATATGTACATATAATTAATTAACCCTATTCCTGGCGTATATATACGGTTTACAACAAGTTTACAATTAAATGCCAATGAAATTGATACAATATTTTGGCAGCAGATGCTCATTTATTGGTCAAATTATATTTAGGAGTTATTTATTTGTCAAAAATAGTTTTTTTTTGTAATTTCAAGCGTTAGCATGTCCAGCTTTCTAAGTTAGGAAAATAAAAACAAACAAATAGCCAAGACTAGGGTTAAGAAAAAAATAAAATTTAAAGTTGTCTATTTTTCAGTGCTGTATTTAAATGGCATTAGCTGATTTTGAAAATCAAATTACATAATTTATCACAGTCAATTGCTCGTTAGAAAAGTACTACAATGTGTACATATTCCACCTGGACTTTTTGAATGGTACGGGACAATGGTTATTTGTATGAAATAGATTTAAAAATATCAGATTATATAAATTCGGCCCATTTAGGGATCACATATGCCGTCCAATATTAAGCTAATCCCCTTTTGTTATGTGTCATATTTAGCTAAAATTGAGGTATATTTCCACATCTAAATGCCATAAATTAGTGTTGCTTTTAAATAAATTATATTATGGGCCCATGTACATGAGTAAGTATGTCTATTAACTAAGTCAACACAAAACATTTGTATCACATTTATACAAAGTTGGACCAATGTCGAAGACGTTAGTTAGGCTGACGTTGTATAAATGTTATACAAATGTTTTGTGTACTGGGTTTGCAATGTATCTTTTTTATCACCATTCCTATTACAATGTAAATCACAAACAAAGAATTCGATGAGTTACATTGACACTGATGGTGCTGAAAATATCATCTGATCACAAGCATTAATCAAAATGTCTGGCGATAGAAAAAAAGTAATGAAAAAAGCCATATAAAAAAGCGTATTTTAGGTGAACTGGGACTAGATCCCGCCGAGTATTTTCTAGGAAAGCAAAACTTTTCTGGTGATAGAAACACGGAGTGCGGGACAATTGTGAAAATGTTAGTTGGGATCCCGCTGGGAAAAACAAGGATCCAATCGAGATCCCTGAAAACCGGAGATAAAACAGCCAGCACAGCCCCATGCAGCAACACAAGACGCTGACCCAATGCTGGGCTAATGTTGGCACACCGTCTACGACGCTGGGCCAGCATTAGCCCAGCATTGGGCTACACTACGCAGTAAACAGTGGGCAATGAATCCTTGCTGGGTTAACCTTTTAACGCTGAGCTCTACTATAATCGTTTTTTACCCATTATATAGGGAGATTATTGGGAGTAAAATGTGTGTTTTAACATCAACATTTTGCGTCAAATTAAGTAATTTTCCTCCACTTGAAGTCGCTGGTCGCACTATCAAGACACAACTTCAAGTGGGTAAACAATTAAACTAGATAAATTAAATTTTATATAAACAAGTAAAGGCTTAACCCTTCGCATTCACGTAACGTTTATGTGCCACAGCAAATCATATCAACAAATAGTTCTGATTTTACATGGTAATTATTTTTTCTGAAGATTTCGAGTTCAGCGAATGCAAAGTGGCATTTGTGCTATCTGTACTGACGTGCAAAGCTAAAAGGCTGTATCTGCCTACTTTACAAGTAAGCAGATCAGGGCCCGTATTCTCGTACAAGTTACGATATATCGTAGGCTTCTGATTGGTCGAGATGGCCATCTCGACAAATCAGAAGCCTACGATATATCGTAACTTGTACGAGAATACGGGCCCTGTATTCCATCTTTACAGATTAGACAATGGTTCTGGCCAGAGCGGATCACAGCTGATATCAGGTATTGTGCACACCATTAAACGCAAATCATGCAGACACAGTATGGGTCGGCAAAATGGTAATGGGGGGTCAGCGTCACAGACGGTGGGCCAACACTAACCCAACATGGATCCCCCTCTTGTGATGGCCGAACCATTAACCCTTTGACTTCCAGGCCGGGGTGCATGCCAGGATCCAGATATACTGGTGTAGGAGTTCTATTTTTCGTCATTTGAAGCTGGAATTGCTAACGCAATTTCCAGCTTCAAATGACGAAAAATACATAAATGTAGTATATATTTGACGAAAATTTGTGTCATTTTATGACGAATGACGACGGAAATTTCCGTCATGTATGGTAGAGAAAAGGTTAATATGGCATCATATATAATCCTTACAGTGATTTATAATACTAATATGTAAAATACTAGTATGCTGAGCCTGTGATCATGATGAAACAGTGACCCTCATTGAATAATGAATATTTTATTTCCTAGACTAGTAGCCTACAGTGATTTATAATGTGCCACACGTTATCAGCTAATAAAAGATGTGCATATATTTTTATATTCCATTTTGCCATTCGTACAATACCTTTCCAACCGATAAAACAAATGCGTAATTTATTTATCTCGTATATTATACATCAAATGTTTGGCCAATGTGGTGACAGCGCCGTAACACATACATAGCATTAATCCAATTTGGCATTTACGAAATTACGTTGTTTCGTTCTGTAAGCTGAAACAAATTAATGTACTTACTTAGGCTTCAGATGCTGTTGAGAACTATCAGTATAGCTACCATGATCTCACTATGATCTGTATGTATAGTGTGTTACGATGAAATGTCTATTGCTCATACCATGATGGTACCTAATACTACACTGCTCTGCAAAGCCAAAAGGCAGTAACTGCTTACTTTATGAGTAAGAATCTACTGCCTTTTAGACTTTTACGGCAGTATATTATCCACACTATAGTGCGAAATGACAGGCCAGTCAATATAATGCAGCATATTAACATAAAATAATATGATATCCAATATTTGTGCATCCAGTTGTATATCAGCACATTAGAGCACTATAAATAACAAAATAATAATTTTTTGATAATAATCTCATATTATCTCGTATAATTATATGGCATGCGTCACTGATTAAGCCACAACATTTATTATGATTTAGATAAATATATAATGTTGGCATTGGAACTATAGGAAACAGATAATAAATATAACTATTATGTGTAACACTATAACAGGTCAAAATATTACGGCGAAAATTAAAATAATGTATCACAGATGATATGCTGTGTTATAGTACTACAATGGCCAATGAAATATATACATATTAGCATAATTCCTTACAGTGAAGGAATGAATTGGCGGATTTGATAAATGATTCTAATAACATCAACACGTGTTAAACATATTAGATATATTAAGACACCAGCAGCTGAATAACAAACGGCATTTTCTAGATAGTTTGAATATAATTTGCTTCATTGTATACGTTATGAGGGAAAGCATGTAGACATTACACACAGTTCTTATAATTATAATTGGCCATATATCAATGTACTGCAGACAGTAATTTTAATGATGTGGGCGTTACTATCACTAACACTAATTTATGATCAGCAAATACTGTAAAACCCATATAATTATACCACGTTAAATTATGTCTCAAATATTATCGCTGTTTAACTCACATATACATGTACAACTATAATTATATACTTGTAGGCCAATATCTACCAAATGTGTATTATTGCTGTAAATATAATACATGTATATTCATTCCGACGCAGTTAACACCAGCCGCCGATCAAATGTTGGCTTAACGTTGGGCCAGCGTTGATGACATTGGGGCAACTTTAAATCGGCATGGGTCAAGTAGTAGTAGTAGTAGTCGTTTATTCACTTCAACGGGCTGTGAGGTGTAGAAATGCATATAAATAAGATTTCAGTAACTATAATTAATCTATTTTTTAAAATGTTGCCAATAATCAAATAATTATAGCCACCATTGCAAACATTCAGACGTTGGACAGGTGTTGGGTCAATGCCGGCACAATGTAATCGACACTGACCTTGCATTTTGCCGGCAAATGCAAACAGCAGTAACTGCTTACTTGAAAAGTAATCAGTTATTGTTGTTTGCCTTCGCACGGCAGCGTTAACACAAACTTAGACAATCAACTGTAAAATGCAAAAGGTATTCGGCCAGCAAATAGGAGAACGCCGGTAATTTGCATAATTTATGAGCTGACGGTGATGTGGGGCCGGGTACCGAAGTGTTCTCGTCACACTACAGCGGTCTCGCTATGTTTAGACCAATTATTGTCTGGCACGGCTGACTGTTGCGCTCTGCAAAGTCTAAAGGCAGTATGTGCTTACTTGTAAAGTAAGCACATACTGCCTTTTGGCTTTGCACGGATGACTGTACAGCCCGCCAGTAAGCTAATGTTATGCAGGTTAGCACCAACACGCTAACTCGTGTCGTGCTAGGCCGTTTTAAACTAAATACAATGTCAACGAAATTGGTCAATATATTTTAGTGAGTGATAAGTTAATCAAATATTCAAAATTGAATAATTTATAATTGCAAAATATAAATATTTTTCATTCATTTGAAGCTGGAAATTGCGTGAGCAATTCCGGCTTCAAATGAATGAAAAATACAGACTGGTAACTCAGGCGGAGAAAGGGTTGGCCAACGAGCATGTATAATGTAACTATTATAAAGACACAATAGCTGTTTTCGCCTTGAAAAGATCTGACACAAAAAGACACGAATACATTGTGTTTGTGCGAGTGTGTTTTGTTGTATTCTCAAAAGGAATTAATCTAATACGACACAATTATTGAACAGAAAAGCAAATGTTACGTTTCCCATGCAGAATGATACAAGAGCAATTTTTGTGAAAAATACGACTTTTTTCAACCCTTATTGGAAACTGTAAACATGCACACAATGAGCTGGAGTATTGTACTGTTATAGTATAATACTTCTGGAGTAAAGTACTTTATTCCAGACCACGCCCACTGCGTTATTTCGTTATACGTTAGCGCGAATAAATGACGTATGTGATTGGTTGGAGTGGAATACTATGCTACCGACAAAGTTAAAAGGCAGTAACTGCTTAATGAGAAGTAAGAAATTACCGCCTTTACTCTTTACAAAACAATTGTAATTTATACACTTTATTTATAATATTATGTTATAATCTACTAGACAGTCGAATATAATATATAACTCGAAACCCTCCCGGCCATTCAGGTAGTATTTAAATTATATTTTTAAATTATATAAAAATTATGTATAGTATATTTTTAATTAATTGTACTTTTAAGTGTAATTACCACGTATATAAACTGCATACTGGATGTCGAACTTAGTTAGGGTACAGCCTAATAAATAAATAAATAAATTGAATTGGAATAGGCCTACATGAACAACAAATAGGCCACATAAAGGCCTATTTCAATAAAAAAAATGCTGGAACGATTCAGCATCAAACGCAGAATATTTTTTCAATTACAGACTTATTTAATTTGATTTGAAATTTGCCTAAAAACGTATATATACTGCCCCAATTTTAATATGAATTTAGCTTTAAATATGCACACTCGGTCATCTGAGCATAATCACCATAATATTTGTTCTGCTTTTCCTTTTTGCTCTATCAACCCCAAACACAAAAAATTTGTATAACACTTAAATAACTTTGACCCAACGTCCTGGACGTTGGACCAACATTGTGTAAATGTGATACAAATGCTGTCTGCTGGGATCAACAATTGTGGTTACTCGTCCGGCTGCTAAGATACGGTCCAGGATTTAGGATTAATCCACCTGCTTGAAAAAAACAATTTGTTAGGATTCATCATTATACAAAACGTCTGTTGTTTAATTCTGATAGAATCAACAAGAGCTATTATAATGAAAGGAGCCGCGCGATAAATGGGGAGGTACGAAGGAAATAATAGAATAAAATTAATACATGGATGCATATTGATGTGACTCTTTTTTATCTGGGCCTCAAATAAAACAATGTGTTGTTTTGTTGTGACAAAAACTGGGCATCATAAATGTACATATTTTGCTGCGTGAACACAGACGTTATTATATTTGGATTAATTTCTACACTTTCCAAAAAATAGATACAGTGTATCCCTCATCCTATATCCTGACATATTTGACACTTGCCATGCGAGGGCAGCTAATGACACTTCTCTTGTTAGGTCAGTATCCTCGTTATAAGGCAGGTTTCAATCAGAATCAAAGAGGAGCGGAGAATGTAATGGCGGCTTTTTTTCCCAGTAAATACGAGATATCGACCGATGTGAATTTAATGTTGACCCAGCGTCGAAGACGCTGGATCAACATTAAATTCACATCGGTACAACCTTTCGTGTTAGTCGGCTTCCCGGTGGTGTAAAGAATTACGAATACGAAGATAAAAAGCGAGGAGAAACGCGGAATATAATGGCGGCAGTTTGCTTTCAGTGGTAGTCTCAGCTCGACCGCCGCGAGCGCGCCAAGACGGGTCGACAAAACTACACCACGCCACCTGGGGAGTGACCTCGAAGCGGCACCTAGTGGCCGTCAATGTAAGCGGGACAATGAGAAAAAGAAACACAATATTTTATTATTATAAAGTTGATTTAATGCTGGGCCAGCGTCGCAGACGGTAAGCTAATGTTAAATCGGCATTGGTTCAACGTCTTGTGTTTGCTGGGTAAAAAAAATCGAAATAAATTGAAAAAACTCTTAACAACTAAGAAATTGCAATATATTGCAAAAAGGCAAATAGTATAGGCTTTGCAAAGATGGAATGCTGGCGAATAGTACATTTAAGTTTATGTTTGTATTCAGTATACAATATTCACAAAATGTACAGCCTTCGATCTTTGCAAAGATATGCACATCGAATATAATCTGACAAACCAAAAAACAAGTATAGACATGAAAAATTAATGAAAAATATGAAACACGTATTTTAAATGATTGTATCAAAATAGCCTTTTGTATATATCCACGTGAACGTGATAGTTGTAGAATAATGACATTATTTTTTATTTAATAAGTAGGTATATGGTATGCCACAATTGTATAGCCTAATATTGTTATATACACGTGACCTATACACGTAGGCCAATACAATAGATGTAGTAAGAAATTATGCATGGGACTTCACGTTTGAGTTATGACTAAGAGGTCCTTATAATAATCATCTAGAATGTTAACCTGATGATGACTCAAAAGTAACAGCACTCACTTTATGTGATATCCTTCCGGTAATTTATATACATCATCGGTTAGTTGGAGACAATGTGTGTGCGTATGTGTGAGGGGGGGGGGGGGTATTTGGTTCAAGGGGTGGTATGTACCTCAATTTTTTCCACCGACCCTATACTCCACAGTACCCTGTGCGCACTGGTCCAGCGATGTGTGTTGCTTTGCAAATACAGTGCTCCGAATTATTCAAATATTTAGGGTGTGCAGTGCTGCCTGTGGCACAGTGCACGTATATAACCGAGCATTGTGATGCAGCCATAGATAATTGCATTGCAGAATTAGATGTAATTGTCTGTTCAGCCCATGCACGAATGCTGTGGATGGGCTTTCAACACGACACAATAACTCAATGTTGGTTCAATGCTGGGCCGGCGTCGCAGACGCCGGCCCAGCATTGAACCAGCATTGAGTCATTGTATGATGATGGGTCGTGTGGCAATTACATCTCCGCTATCTCAGTCAGACTGATTACTAAATAATTCCGCCTTTTGTGCCGGCATTACCGGGTACGTGAGAGTGACGAGAGGAAGCCAGATTACAGTAGCCATGCAGCCTCCCAAACACGGGACGTTCATCCAATGCTGGTTTAATGCTGGACAGTGTCGCAGACGGTTGCCCAACATTAGACCAACATTCTTTCAGCGTCCCATGTTTTTGATGTGCTGCAGCGATGATCATGGTTTGTCACAGCTAACCCTGTAGGCTCCACAGGGCGCTGCTACATAAGGCACCCTGTAAGCCTTACAGCTCCGTCAGAGCAAATACTGTATAATAAGATTTACAGCGTTCAATAACTAAAATTTAACTCCATAAATAAATATTAATCATAAAGGTGATGGAATGTTATGAATGTAAAATATTACACCCTTTATCGATATACAATACTGAATAGCATGGTGCTCATTGTTTGATACACAGGATACAGTGGCCATTGGAAATGCACCCCCACCTACACAGAAAAGAAACATATTATAGAAACTCTACTTTACATATCGTCGCCTCGGAGCTAAAGGATCCTATCTGCCACTCGTCCTTTAGCTCCGAGGCGACGATATGTGTATCTCAATATTGCGATTTGTACACTATAAACTGCTGTTCCTTCCTGGTGTCAGTACGTGCAGTATGAGTTAGAATTGAATTATGGTGCTATGGTGTTCACGAGAATATTGCATACCACGGGTTAACCCTTTAAGCCCCCACGATGCATTAATGCATCATTTTACATCCCTGAAAATACAATGTATTTCCCTAAAACTAAGGGTTTTAGAAGGAAAATATCCATGGAACTGGTTTACCAATACATGGCAATTTTCTGTAATTTTTCACCCACATCAAATCATCTTCATCCACTACAAGCCGAATTGCAATTCGCGGCTTGTAGTGGATGAAGATGACAATGGTAAATTTAGGCTTGAGAGGGTTAAAGTTGTCGCTTGATGTTGTGCTATAGTGTTAAAGTTAAGTGTGAATTATGCAGGGTTTAAGTTATACATTTAGTTGACACATGGTGTTGTGCTATGGTGTTGTATTATAGTTAATTGTGCAGTGCGGGGTTACCATCTTCCCCACAGCAAGGCTAGACTTCTATAGAGGTCTACGACCTCGAGAAGCCTAGCCTTGCTGTAGGGAAGATGGAGGTTACAATAACTGTTAATTTCTCGTATTAGCGTTGGAGTGAGTCCTGAATCCTGAAACTTGCATATATTAATGAATGAATGAATGAATAAATGAATGAATGAATGAGTGAGTGAGTGAGTGAGTGAGTGAGTGAGTGAGTGATTGAGTGAGTGAGTGATTGATTGATTGATTGATTGATTGATTGATTGATTGATTGATTGATTGATTGATTGATTGATTGATTGATTGAGTGAGTGAGTGAGTGAGTGAGTGAGTGAGTGAGTGAGTGAGTGAGTGAGTGATTGATTGATTGATTGAGTGAGTGAGTGAGTGAGTGAGTGAGTGAGTGAGTGAGTGAGTGAGTGAGTGAGTGAGTGAGTGAGTGAGTGAGTGAGTGAGTGAGTGAGTGAGTGAGTGAGTGAGTGAGTGAGTGAGTGAGTGAGTGAGTGAGTGAGTGAGTGAGTGAGTGAGTGAGTGAGTGAGTGAGTGAGTGAGTGAGTGAGTGAGTGAGTGAGTGAGTGAGTGAGTGAGTGAGTGAGTGAGTGAGTGAGTGAGTGAGTGAGTGAGTGAGTGAGTGAGTGAGTGAGTGAGTGAGTGAGTGAGTGAGTGAGTGAGGGTATGAATGATTGAATGAATGAATGAATGAATGAATGAATAAATGAATGAAAGAATGAATGAATGAATGAATGAATGAATGAATGAATGAATGAATGACGTTTCAGGTCACTTCGATACAGAAAACATTCTAAACTGGATCAGAAAGACCATCTGAATCTTCACTAAATGACCGGCAAGAAACATTATGTTTCTTTGAAACCTCAACTCAGAGAGCAGAAAACGATTCCTTGGCGTGACAGGTGGTGGTATTTTTGCATCAACCATGGTGACCAAAGAGTTTACTCAATATTAAATAAATGTCTTAGTTAGCTCTTTCGGCTTCATCTGAATGTTATGGGTCTACTACAACACATGTACTCCGTCCATAAGCTGACTCGATTGCTCGTTTAACACCTGATAATTATAGCGACGATATGGTCAATAACATGGGGAGGGGTGCACAGCGCGTGGGGAAATTAACGTCGATACACTGGTGTTAACCTTACATTGACGAGGCCGCCAATAACGTGATCGCCTAGTCACATTAGGAGGGGAAAAATGATGATATTTCTCTGAAACACCCATGTAGGATCTGCGGGACTCGAATCCGGGACGCATGCATGACTGGCGAGGCAGTCAGGGCTCTACTCAAGCGCCACGCCCCCTCTCGAAAAATGGCGACACGACGTTATTTAATTGGAACTTTTACCTACTTGACGTTGAGTCTCGCTGACGCGATCCACAACTTTAAGTAAGTAAAAAGTACAAGATTTGTCAAAATGCAGGACGATGATTTTGAAATCTAGCTGATTGATGTAACGTTTTATTTTTAGCATGTTCAATAGATGCTAATGAAAAAAATGAAAAAAACGAATGTAATCGGGAGCAGCAGTCAAAGGGTTAATCAATTGATGTTGAGTATATAACGTCACGAAATAAACAATGTCGACTATTTAAGTGTTCGCTACACGGAAGCGCCTATTTACGGTATTTACGTCATAATGTTAAGGTTTCATCCGTCACTGGCCCTAATCCAGTTAATCCGTCCTTTGTTGTGCCACCCCTCCGGCACATTCCGGCGCGTGCAGCCGGCCCCCGGGATCAAAGTGATCAATAACTCCCCCCGGCCGGGCGATCCCCCACCCCCCGGGGGCGGGCCTCGGCTCATCTCTACCCCCCAGACGTGCCGCGCGGAGCTTCGGGCGGCTGGGGCTGGTTTATGATCCTGGTCTTGTGATATAGGACTCCGCTTCCCGGGCAAGCACGCCACCCAACTCAATCCGTCAATGCCAAGCTCAACAGTGGAGCAGTGTAAAACCAAATTCCTGTAACTGCTTACTTGAAAAGTAAGCAGTTACAGGGTTTTGGCTTTACACGGTAGCGTGCGCCCAGCGTGTGTGGTGTTGCCCAAGCTTTAAACCAGCATTATATGAAATGGGCATGGCCCGTTACGTCTGTGCAGAACAGTCATACATAACTTTTGCCTTTCCCTGTTCCCTCTCTTTGCCTCGCTGTCTGGCATGAAAGCCCGAGTGTTGCCCGTTATGCCGTGCACCTGAGGGGAATCCCTAAAAGTTCTCTGGTCCACGTCCTTCTGATTATCATCTTCCCCACAGCAAGGCTAGGCCTCGCGAAGCTTAGCCTTGCTGTGGGGAGGACGCTGATCAATGTCACTCAACGCTGGATTCACTAAGTGAGTCCCAATGTCTCAATCATTTCATCAGAATTAAAGAACTCTAACTTGCGTCAGTCGTAGGGATTTGACTCGGACCTTTTGCATTTCTTTCAATTTTAAATACAATTTTTCATAACACATCAGATCTGGGTTTCCTGAGTTTTCTGAACACACCAAACATTATGCATGAATTTAATACTCAACTCTACAAAGGCTACGATATTTTTAAAGATAAGCAACAGTAATTGTTTACTTTTCAAGTAAACAGTTTCTGATGTTTGCCTCATTTGAAGCTGGAATTGATAACGCAATAGCCAGCTACAAATGACGAAAAATATGTGAAGTTATGAAAAATGTAGACATCTCTCTAACCCAGCAGTACAAGGGTTAATCAAATGTAGGTATGTCACGACTCTGATTGTCAACACGCCATCTCAACCATTTGGTCGCTAATCGCAACTAGAAGAGTTGTAATCATTTTGATTAGGATATTATAGCTGAAGCTGGTGTCTAAACAACAACAAAGTTAGGAGATTGTGCGACCTCAAATCAAACCAAATCATTCAAATCATTCTTGAATCAATGAAGTTGTGGATTGCTGCAGCGGAGATACTTTCAGGTGGGTGAACCCATTTTTACGTTGGCGCTCAACACTTAAACCCATGTAATCAATTTGAGGTCTGCATGTTTTGCTTACCTCATCAAATTAAGATAGTGAGGTCTCACGATCAAAAGGGACAACAGCTCAAACTGTTTTGATCACATCTATAGCCGTTTTTAGCCTTTTTAATTTGA
Source organism: Flabesymbios commensalis (assembly GCA_964017125.1). Lineage (NCBI taxonomy): Eukaryota > Metazoa > Annelida > Polychaeta > Terebellida > Flabelligeridae > Flabesymbios > Flabesymbios commensalis. Next base: position 15,576,810 of record OZ024918.1, on the reverse strand, counting down.
ACTTTAAACAAGTTAATTCCGATGAGAAATGAGCAATAACTTTTTACATAGCTGAGCACGACTGCAGTCCTTTTTTAAACTGTGTTATTATCCGATTAATTCACTTTTAGAATAATACGAGTGTTTACAGATCAATATTTTCAAATGTTTGGTTTTTAATCAAACAAATATGTGTAATTTTCAGCCAATTGAAGTTGTGGGTCGCTGTAGCGAAAAACCACTTCAAGTTTGTGAAAATTTAAATATTTGTATATAGCGCTTTAAGGGTTAATATTGTTGGACTGGCATTTGTTTCGATTAAAATTGTAAAAAAATAAGAAACAACTTCAAGTGGGTTGAATTTTAAATCTGATTATGTACCGCTTGAGTGGTCAACCAGATTGGATAAACCAGCTAACCCAGTTTACAAACATTTAACAAACATACAGACGTGTCACTCACCAGCTAGTAGGAGAATAGCAGTTCGCAAAGCTAACAAACTGTCTAATATTGTCAGATGGTTTAGCGTTTAAAACTTAAAAAGTTTAATTAAGCTGCAGGGTGTACAGGGTTAATTGGAAGTTCACGTTCGGGATCCTTTCAATCGATGTTATAATCTGATGTCACGAAAAAAACAGAGGCATTGGCCAAGGCATACACTTCTACTGCTCTCTGGCTCTGCTCTGCAAAGCTAAATGGCAGTAGGTGCTTATTAGACAAAAAGGCAACTACCGCCTTTTGGGTTTGACCGACATTCCTCTAGTTATAGTGCAGTATTTTTTATTCACTTGTAGACTATTTCCCCCAAGTGATTATCCACATATTTCAATGCGATGTTTTTACCAAGTTTGGTAATATACCACTGACCAATCAGTATTGGATAATCTGTTACATGACGGGTTCACCGCCCGTCTACCCCTAAATGTATGTATTACTGAATGTATAAATAAATAAATAAATAAATGAGTGAATGAATGAATGAATGAATGAATGAATGAATGAATGAATGAATAAATGAATGAATGAATGAATGAATGAATGAATGAATGAATGAATGAATGAATGAATCAATGAATAAATGAATAAATGAATAAATGAATGAATGAATGAATGAATGAATGAATGAATGAATGAATGAATGAATGAATGAATGAATCAATGAATCAATGAATAAATGAATGAATGAATGAATGCATGAATGAATGAATGAATGAATGAATGAATGAATGAATGAATGAATGAATGAATGAATGAATGAATGAATGAATGAATAAATGAATGAATGAATGAATGAATATATGAATGAATGAATGAATGAATGAATGAATGAATGAATGAATGAATGAATGAATGAATAAATGAATGAATGAATGAATGAATGAATGAATGAATGAATGAATGAATGAATGAATGAATGAATGAATGAATGAATGAATATATGAATGAATGAATGAATGAATGAATGAATGAATGAATGAATGAATGAATAAATGAATCAATGAATAAATGAATGAATGAATGAATGAATGCATGAATGAATGAATGAATGAATGAATGAATGAATGAATGAATGAATGAATGAATGAATGAATGAATGAATGAATGAATGAATGAATGAATGAATAAATGGTCGCAGACCTCGAGAAGCCTAGCCTTGCTGTAGAGAAGATGACTGATACAGGCTGTCAGACAAAAATGATGGAGCATGCTAGTTTTCATAAGGGACCGGATAAAGTATTCCATGAACGGAAATTAACCGTCAAAAAAACATTTTTCAGCGGAATTTATCTGCGGGACGGGAATGAATGATTAAAACACCGTCCATTGTCTCGACTGCTGCGGTGAAATTAGCTAATAAGAGACTGTCGTGTTGTCACAGAAATATAAATAATCAGCTTGTAACCCTTTAACCGCCAAATTATTCAATCTGAATTTTTGCCCACTTGAAGTTGTGTCTCGCTGACGCGATCCGCAACTTCAAGTGAGTGAAAATTATTCAAATTTGACAAAATGAGGTCAACTGTTTTCAAATATTGCTTATTGATGTCACATTTTATCTTTAGCATGTTTAAAAGGTGGTAAATAATGTGCTAATAAAAAAATAAAAACCCGAATATATGTAGCACCGGCGGTAAAGGGTTAAGAACGTAGGCAAAATTAATGTCATAAAAAACTTCACAAAGTACCAGGACGTATTATGCTACCCAAAGCCAAAAGGCAGTAAAATGAGCAAATACTGTCCTTTGGTTATCTACGGCTGTATTGTAATATTTTTTTCGCAAGTTAAAAACAATGAGCAAGCGTGGTATGCGACAGAATATAATTTACCTTCTGTTTTCAAAAATGATTAATTTTAGGTCTCTGACACACATGCAGTGACATCATGAAATATAATACGACATAAGTAACAATTATATTCACAAAAGAGGTATGCATAAAGTGTCAAAGTTATATTTTTAGGTATCTGGTGGGGACAGTGTATGACTCACAACTTCAAGCCAGTGAAAATTATTAACATTTATGAAGGTCAACCATTTTCAAATATAGCTGAATATTGTCACTTTTTATGTGAAAGGTATACTTATTACCACATTATGTGTTATAATAAGGATGAAAAACAAAATATTATTGGGACCGGCTGTTAAAGGGCTAACAATAGCTTCTAAAACTGAAACACTGGGTCTACGTTGTCCCAACGCTTGTAATATTGACCGAGATTGTAACAGTGTTACAAATTCTCCTTGATACCAGGAGCATTAAAAGGGGATTAGGAATGCGAGCCAGATTACTGTTTCCATGGTAATACGATATGCAAATGAGATATGCAAAGCAGGTTTTAGGCTTGCAAAACCCAGCGAGGCTAAAAGTCAAATCGGAATAAAAATATGGGGATTCTGTGCAAGCAAAAATATGATATGCAGAGAAAATTGCTCCAGATCTGCAGGTTGATGACAAAGATGATGGATATGCCAGCCTTGTTTGCTGTCATCACAGAAGAGTGCTTTGTTTTTTCATTAATTACCCATCAAAGAAATTATGTTTTGTAAATCCAAACAACAGTAAATTCTTATTTTTTAAACAGGAAATTACTGCTATTTAATTTTGCACGACATAATTATATTGGTATCTTAATTTTATCTATTTAAGTAAGTTGTTTCCAATTGTCTCGATTCGTAATTTATGTGTGAAAGTATATAAATGCCTTCCCCTTAGATATGAAAGGTGTATCTGCCACTATGTAATGTGGCAGATACACCCTTTCATATCCACGGGTGGGTGGGGGGTGACATATTACTAGAGTGTAGTGCATGGGCTATGAGGTGCATAAATATGTTATGTTGCGAAATAATGATACATAATTTAGTATAAATCAATGTGGGCCCTCCGAATTTTATCACACAGTGATAGGTATATATTATTCATCAACTTTATTGTTTTCAATCCGACAATAATGTGTATCCCATTTGATGAGACCGAGCTAGCTCTTCACATTTTTTATTTATTTATGACTACCCTTTTGTTTTATTACTGCGCCCAATGAGGATAGATGTGAAATGAGGATAGATGAGAAAGAGTTCACATAGATTTTATTGGTCCTTCTATTATTAAGTGATACCAGTAAATACATGTATACTGTCGTGCAAAGTCAAAAGGCAGTATCTACTAACTTTACAAGAGAGTAGAGACTGCATTTGTGTATTGCAAAACAGTTTGCTATTTCTAAAAGCGGGGGGGGGGGTTATGTAACTGAATCCTAACAGACATTGAGATCATCAGAAAAGTTAAGAGCATACCAACTGCTACCCAGCAAACACGATACGTTGAGCCAATGTTGGTTTAATGTTGGGCCAACATCGTAGACGGTGGCCCAACATTAAACCAACATCGGCTCAAGTCTCGTGATTGCTGGGTAATGAACCTAGCAACTTTAAAATGCTTTACAACCATGACTAAGACTATGAGGTGCGCTAGAACATAAACGATGTTCACGACGAAAAATGGTGGGTCGAAAGCGAACACAACCAAATTGCCACGATATTCGTATGTGTCTCTCATTGTCGCTATTCTACGTTGTCCAACACGCGTATATAATTGGTAACGTTCGCTTTACAGAGGTTGGAGAAAAACCAAACGTAATATTTTCTTTAACCCTTTAACCGCCAAATTATTCAATTTGATTTTTCACCCAATTGAAGTTGTGTCTCGCTGACGCGATCCACATTTTCAAGTGAGTGAAAATTATTCAGATTTGACAAAATGGAGGTTAACTCTTCTCAAGTCATGCTGGTTGATGTCACTTATTATTTTAACATATTTAAATTCGGTACTTAATGTGCTAATAAAAAATGAAAACCCGAATATATGCGGCAACGGCGGTTAAAGGGTTAAAATGGTGGACTATGTTCTTATATGGCACTGTATAATAGAATGTTTCCAATAAGTACATTTAATTAAAACACAATAATGTTATATTCTTGGCATGAGAAGAAAGTGTTATGGAGGTTTTTCGCTTGACCCGATCTATCCTTGTAATCGATACATATAAACTCAGCAAGCACGAAACCTTTTCATCCAATGTTGTTCCAATGTTTGCCCAGCGTCTTCAACAAGATTGAACCACCATTGCTTGAATGCCTTGTGTTTGCTGGATAATAAACAGATTATGCGATCGCTCACGTATGAGAAGAAATTTTGCACATTTTTTACATGTAAGGTTTGACACAGAGTCTTGTAATGCGCAGATATACTGATATATGAGTAGTAAGCACGCAAACACGGGGCTGGAGGGGGTCCAGACGAGACCTGAACCCCCGGGGGTGTAAACCCTTCTCTATGTCACCAAGGAAAACCTTGGTGTCACGCAATACTAGTACACCCGGTGGCTGATCACATAACATAGCTTGCTGCATGAGCCCAGAAAGCAAGTATGCTTTTTACCAGGCTGCTGCGTCAGCCCATCATTGAACCAACTTACCAGCAAACACAATACGTTGCCTCAATGCTGTTATATTGTTGGGCCAGCGTCGCAGACGGTGGCCCAGCATTATAACAACATTGGGACAACGCCTTGTGTTTGCTAGGTGACGCCATACCAAAACAAAAAAGGTCAAGTCATTTTTTGTGAAAAATGAACTACGGTAGACTAGGGACACCAAATGGCGACCCGGGCCCGTATTCTAGTACAAGTTGCGATATATCTTAGGCTTCAAATTGGTCAAGATGGCCATCTCGACCAATCCGAAGCCTACGATATATCGTAACTTGTACGAGAATACGAGCCCTGCACGATATTTCACATACTTATTTGGCACAGGTCGGTAATACCATTACATTTTAAAACTTAAAATGGTTATATCGTCGCCTCGGAGCTAAAGGATCCTATCTGCCACTCTAACGAGTGTCAGATAGGATCCTTTAGCTCCGAGGCGACGATATGATTACTGTATGAACAATTATGTGGTTTTCTGAGTATCACAAACAAACTCAGGCTATGATTGCACAGGCTAATTATGTTGCTTACTTGTTTCAATCACACGTGTATTTTCAAACAAAAGTAGCTGCTCCTTTACATTGTCCCAATATAATATAGGCAAATCGCTACATATGTTTTTAGTACACTACTATAAAATTATGATTTAGGAAATCGTGTCATTTTACTGATAGTGCTCGGCAGATACAGCACTTCGCTATTTTGTTTCAAAAATGCGAATTAATCATAATTATAATTAATACGACTTTAATATATATATTTTAATCTATGCAGTTTTGAAATAGCGCATTTTACAAATTGGGTCATGAATGACACATACGAATCAACACTCTGCCCACTGGTGACTTTAATTACATTAACTATGGATATTTTGTTATTTTCAGAATTCACGGCGTATATTATAATCTAAATTCAAGTATATATATATATCGGTTCTGAGATTTGTTCGCTGGAAAGGGAAGTGTACACAACTATCTAAAAAAATACATAAAATGTCACCAGCGGGATTGAAACAATGGCAAAGTTGGCATGACTATCAGTAGAATAACCTCTCTAAAGCCAAATGTAGTAACTGCTCACTTCTACTTCTAGTAAGTAAGCAGTTACTACATTTTTGACTTTGGATGCCAGAATCCCAGCAAACACGACACGTTGAAACAATGATGTTCTAATGTTGGGCCAGCGTCGCAGACGTTGGGCCAACATTAAAACATCATAGTTTCAACGTGCCGTATTTACTGGGATGGATACCGGTATGATCCACGTGGCCTAAAAAAATATGAAACAAAATACCACAATAATTATCGCTTTATTCTGGATATTATCAATTCATACAGCGTATGCTGCACATTTACTGATATAACTAGAATAAATACGTACGTTATGTACAGCGTGTATTGCAGGGCCCGCATTCTCGTACAGGTTACGACATATCGTAGGCTTCGTATCATCTCGACAAAACGATATGTCATAACTTGTACGAAAATACGGGCGCTGATCAATGCTGATATGCGTCACCAATAATTTTACTTAGAACAACGTAAGATAGAAAAAGGGAACATGTTGTTGGCGTATTATTGAGCAGCGGTATTCTCTATTACATCCTTATCATTCATGTATAAATATTTTGCTAATAGTGTAGTGGTTAAGCTCCCATAATGAAACCATTGTGCATTTTATGATTAAAGCATGAAACTTCCACCATTATTAGTACATATCCTGGGGTATATTTTAAGATGTGGAGGTAAGTTAGATTTGAACCCTGGTGACCTTTAGAGAACATTGACCTCGAAAGGTCAAAATATCCAATTGCGAAGCCAAAAAGTGGTGAAAATTGTGTATTACACTATCTATAAGATGTTTTTTGTATTCCAGAAATGTGCCAAATACTCTAAGAGACTGATGATAATCATAAACATAACACCAAGGTCATGTCAAGGTTACTTTAGGGTCATTTGGAGGTCAAAATGGCAACAAATAGCAAAAATATCCACTTTTAATCAAATGAAACAATACTAGTGGTGCAGTCATCTATTACAAAGGATTGGTTTTGACACATTATTAGTCAGATATCTTTGCCATGTACATTTTAGGAGATTGAGGGCAGTATCTAACTTGGGAGGGGAAATACACCCCTAGTATTCCCCTGACTACACCCCTTCCTCAATGTTTAATCGGACGAGCAAAATTACAGTGTGCAGCAGCTGTTAAATATCAGTTTGGGTTCCCATGGCAAACTACTGATACAAAAATGGGCTATGAAGTCAGACATGGGTTGGGATTATGCTTTACTGGGGTACCGTCGAAAAAAAACGTTAAGGTCATATTAAGGTCATTTCAAGGTCAAACTGTCAAAAATCATTAAAAAAGAAGTATTTTCACTTTCATACCGGATACCAGAATTAATTTCTAGGCTGCATCATTTTTTTCAGAAAGCTCGGCAAAATACATAGTGTAGTGTTTAAGCTCCCATAATGAAACAATTGTACATTTCATAATTAAAGCATGAAACTTCTAACATTATTAGCACATATCCTGATCTTTATTTTAAATTGTGAGGTAAGCTAGAATTGACCCCTAGTGACCTCTAGGTGTTATTGACATCGATATGAAAAGACACACCCTTGAAATGATCTTAACTTGACCTTGGAAGCCCAATCTCAGGAAGCCGAAGGGCGCCATCTTTGTATGTCAACTGTACCCGTCTTGTACATCGATTGGTTTATACAAGAGTGAGAGGTAACGTTAATCAGAATTTTAAAATATACAGCGATATGATGTTATTCCCAGTGTTATAGTCCAATACTAGTATGTTTTCGTGGTATCGTGACTAGGGCTATACCACACATTTAAACCAATATGTATCTATTTCGCGAATTTGTTACCAACGCTTACAAATACTCGGCGATTGTTGCGAATTTTGAGCGAATTTCAAATATTTTCATTCATAACATTCGCTAGCATATTCGCCTATGTGTGAGAGGGGGGGGGGGGTATATTTTTCACATTCGAGCAATATATTTATTTCAGTTTTATGTGTGGAGATATATTTACTTCACTTCCTTGTATATTTTTCTGTCTACAAATTTGGATCCCAAACTGTGCCTAGCCTTTATCTGGAGGCAAACGATCCAAGCAAAGCGAGGCTTCACAAATTTAAAGGTCATTTAATGATGCCAGATAAATGCGGCTCGATTTTTTTAGGATTATTAAATGATGTTGCTCATAAGCTGAAATAATTAATTATTTCAAATTTACAACATCAGCCAATTATTTATTTCACAAAAATTTAGTTTGGAAATATATATTTAAAAAATACTCCCCCCTCCCTTGTAATTGAAGGTGCCTCCCTTATGTAGTATATTATTACTGTTGATTGTCTGATATGCGTAATAATGTGCTATTAAGTATTTATCACGGCGTGCAATGCTCTGAGAGAAGGATTTTCAATAAGAAGAATTAGCAAAAGCATAATAATTTCGGCGATTTTTTGGCTTCCATTTTTTATTATTATTATTTTCAAGAATTCTACATACGCCCAGATATCAATACAGGCGTGGGTAATTCAAAGGAAAAGAACTATATCAGCTAAAACAAAATATTTTTATGACAATAAGATTTTTTTATGACAATAAGATTTATTGTCAATCCCTTATAACATCTACTAATCCGTTATAACGGTCTACTAATCCGTTATAACGGTCTACTAATCCGTTATAACGGTCTACTATTCCGTTATAACGGTCTAGTATTTCATAATAACTGTCTACTATTCCGTTATAACGGTCTAGTCTTTCGTTATAACGGTGTACTATTCCGTTATAACGATATAATATTTCGTTATAACGGTCTACTATCTCGTTATAACGGTCTATTAGTTCGTTATGACGGTCTAGTATCACGTTATAACGGTCTACTAATTCGTTATAACTGTATACTAATCCGTTATAAAGGTTTACTAATCCATTAAAGAGGTCTACTATTCCGATATAACGGTCTAGTATCTCGTTATAACGGTCTACTATTTTGTTATAACGGTCTACTAATCCGTTATAACTGTCTACTATCCCGTTGTAACGGTATATTATTTTGTTTTGAAGGCCTGGATAACGCTATAACGGCCTACAAATCCGTTATAACGGCTTCCTAATCCGTTATAACGATCTTCTATCCCGTTATAACGGTCTAGTATGTCGTTATAGCGGTATAGTATTCCGTTATAACGGTCTAGTATTTCGTTATAACAGTCTACTATCCCGTTATAGCGGCCTAGTATTTCGTTTTGACGATCTAGTCTTCCGTTATAACAGTCTACTATTCCATTATAGCGGTATAGTATTTCGTTATAACGGTCTACTATCCCATTATAACGGGCTAGTATTTCGTTATGACGGTCTAGTATCACGTTATATCGGTCTACTAATCCATTATAACGGTGTACGCATCCGTTATAACGGTCTACTAGTCGGTTATAACGGTCTACTAATCTGTTATAGAGGTCTACTATTTCGTTATAACGGCCAAGTATTCCGTTATAACGGTCTACTATCCGTTATAGCGGTCTAGTATTTCATCATAACTGTCTACTATCTCGTTATAGCGGTGCTGTATTTCGTAATGACGGTTAAGTCTTCCGTTATAACGGTCTACTATTTCGCCATACTGTTCTAGTATCTCGTTATAACGGTTTAGTATTTCGTTATAACTGTCTACTAATCCGTTATGACTGTCTACTGTCCCGTTACAACGGCCTACTAATCCGTTATAACGGCCTACTAATCCGTTATGCCTACTAATCCGTTATAACAGTCTACTGATCTGTTATAACGGTCTACTAATCTGTTAAAACGGTATCGTATTTCGTTATAACGGTCTCGTATTTCGGTATAGCAGTCTACTAATCCGTTATAGCAGTCTACAAATTCGTTATAACAGTGTAGTATTTTGTTATAACCGTCTACTAATCCGTTATAACTGATTAATAGACCGTTAGGCCTATAGCGGAATAGTAGAACGTTATACATTCTCAAAGATAACAGCATCCGCCCAGATAACAGGACAGACATGGACAATTCATAGAGAAAAATCTATATCAGCCAAAACACGGTTATCTACGGAAGTGGATTTATTTTCTAATCCCTTATAACGGTCTAGTATTATGTTATACCGGTCTACCAAATTTGTATAATGTCTAGACGTTATAGCTGTCTATTATCCCGTGATTATGATCTTGTAGGTCGCTATAACGGTCTAGTATTTAGTTATGACCTTGATAACGGTCTAGTATTTCGTTATTACGGTCTACTATTTCGCTATAACGGTTTATAGCAAAATAGTAGACCGTTATAACGAAATACTAGACCGATATAAAAGGATAATATACCGTTATAGCGGATTAGTAGACCGTTATAATGGATTAGTGGACAGCTATAACGGATTAGAAGACCGCTATAACGAAACTCCAGACCGTTATAGCGAAATAATAGACCGTTATAGCGAAATAGTATTCCGTTGTAACGAAATACTAGCCAGCTATAACGGAATAATAGACTGCTATAGTGCAATAATGAACCGTTATAGCGGAATATTAGACCGTTATAACGGATTATTAGACCGTTATAACGAAATACTAGACCGTTATAACGAAATGCTAGACCGTTATAGCGGGATAGTAGACAGTTATAACGGATTAGTAGATCGTTTTAAAGGATGATTAGACCGTTATAACGAAATAAAGTACCGTTATCACGAAATACTAGACCGTTATAACGGAATAGTAGACTGTCATAATGGATTAGTATGTCAGTATAACAAAGTACTAGACCGTTATAACGAAATACTAGACCATTTTAACGGAACATAAAAGCGTTATAACGGATTAGTAAACCGTTATAACGGAATAATATATCGTTATAACGAAATACTAGACCGTTATAACGGAATAGTATATGTGCAAAGTAGTTAATATTATATATCCTTTTTGATGGCTATGAACGGTTTAGTCTAGTAATAAAAAAATTGTTGCCGACAAGTGGAGGAAAAGCGCCATGTCCTAATAGAAAATAAGGCAGTCTATTCAGTATCAATTGAATACAGAACGATGGAATAATCTGTTTTATATATAGCATGGTGACAGGGTCCTGATTTAGCGAGAAAATTTGGCAGTCATGACATCGATATTTTGCAGAGCTTTCTGAAAAATTGATGTAGCCTAGAAATTAATTCCAGTATCCTGTATGTTTGAAAAATAACCTGCAGATCTCCATATCGTGGAGAATTTGATTGTAAAATGTGCCTAATTTCTTACAAAGTTTGAGTTTTTTTTGGCAGCCACAATAAATTATAAAGTTGATTTTTGGCGGCCATTTTAAATTTCAGAGAAATTTGGAAAATTTCTGATTAAGGTTTTGAGTTTTTGCGCTTACAAAAAAAAAATGATTTAGAACTCTGGAAGATATTTTGGTAGCATGTTTAATAACTCACTTGCACATCCCCAAGTTGTTGAGAATGTGATTTAAAATTCCAAAAATTGACCGCTACTTTTTATTGCACCCACAAAAATTAAGTACCGCCTGACGCTTGATAGATCCCTGCGCGATTAAAATCCCCCTTCCCCTACGGGCGTGGGATAAAAACCGGCTCACCACTTCTATTAGGATATTAGGGTCACGCTAAGAATATATATATAATTCAATGTTCTAATTGAACAGTAATAATCAGTATAAAATGCCGTCATTTTCTCTAAATTTATGTGGTATTCTAACAACGTCCAGCTACCTGGAACATTAGACTAGAAAGACTAGATAAAGATGATGGCATTAACGCCATACCCATGGCTCACGTGGCTTACATTATGCATCTATGCCTATAGATGTTGATGTGGTCCCGAATTAAAAGACACTGCTTTGTTGACCAAACTTATTGAAGGAGACATGATTGCTACATGGATGCTAGTAAATGTATAACCAATAGGCCTAAAACCAATTACATTAATGGAAAATACGATAATAAAACAGAGCGGTCTTCAAATTATGAGATATGGCTCACCTGCATAAAGGTAGGTTGATGTAGATAGTTGTGTTTCTAGACAATTGTGTACATGTGCAACCACCAGACTGGAGCTCAGGCTCCTTTAAGTGAAGACACGTTTGAAAAAGAAATTGGAACAACTCTGAAGAAGACATGTGATCATGGTAACAGTTTTTGCTAGTTTGACCTTGAAATGACCTTGACATGACCTTCAAATTGCTTTCGGGTGGTACTCCAGTAAAACACAACACCACCCTATGTCAAACTTCATTAACCCAGTTATTTATCAATATTTAGCTATGGCAGCCCAAACTAATCTTTAACAATGCTGCATAATTGTAATTTGGCCGCTCAGCTGAATATTGAGGAAGGATCGTAATAAGTGGAAAATATCCTCCTTCCCAAAGGTTGATACTGCTCTTAATGTCATAAAATGTGTGTGGAAAATACATAGGACGAAGAATATGGCAAAACCAGTCCTTTGTAATAAATGACTCCACAACCACAGTGTGGATATTGATAAAAAAGTGGGCATTTTAACTATTTTCCGCCAGTTTGACCTTTAAATGACCTTGGTGTGACCTTGACATGACCTTGGTGTTATGTTTATGATTCAGAGCAGTCCCGTCGAGTATTTGACACACGTTTGGGACACAGAAACAAATCATAGACATTGTAATATGCAATTTTCACTACTTTTTGGCTTTGCCAGTGACTATTTTGACCTTTCGAGGTCAATGACCTCTAGAGGTCATCAGAGGTCAAATCGAGTTTACCTCCACATCTTAAAATGACCCTTTGGATATGTTCTACAAGTGGTAGAAATGTCATGCTTTAATCATAAAATGCACAATAGGTTACCTTATCTACTAAACTATGATAAAATTCAAATTAGCAAATGGGCTGAATTGCATAGTATTAGGCTGTCACAATAATGGTTATGTAGACGTCGATATATGATTTACTTTCTATTTTGTACGGAAGCATATATGCATTGACCGAGAGATTTGTCAATGGGCATTTAACCTTCATGAAGGTGCTTCCGGTGAACTCAGGGCGTTGAACCAATGTTGGCTGTAATACTGATTACTGACCCTGCCTCGCAACTCAAAGACCCAGTAAACATAAGGCGGGACGAGATAATGGTCACATCTATGTCACGCGTCTCTGAAGAAGCAAACATATTTTGAGCGACAGGTTATCTGTTATGTTGAATCCCATGCGTCAGCATTAATATGTAGTTGAAAACATGTGACTGAGGCGTGAAATGCCTTTATCTGCATGTCTCAGTGTGAGATCAATGCTGGTTCAATTGTGGGTCAGCGTCGTAGACAACATTGAACCAGCATTGAGTGCGCGGCCCATGTTTTCCGGGTGTCTCGGTACATACACGTTTTTGTCGCGCCGTCTGGTGCCGATCAAAACGCCTAGAAAAAAACAGAGCAGACAATTTCACGTGGAGATCCCATATGATACTTTATAACCGTGCAAAAAGGCTGTATTTGCTCACTTTGCAAGTTAGCAGATACTGCTTTTTGACTTTGCAGACCAGCTTACCTGTGTGCATTTGATGCTGCATCAATGTCAAACACATCGGCCCAGTGTTGCCACAGCGTTGCTGTTATCCCGACACGGGATACTGACTGTATTCAGCAAAACACAATATATTGAGCCAATGTTGGATCAATGTTGGGCCAGCGTCTTCGACGCTAGCCCAACATTGACTCAACATTGGGTCAACGTCTCGTGTTGCTGGGGATAGCTTTCAACACGCCATTAGCGAATTCAGCAAAACTGGACAGAAACATCGACATGCACCCTGATTAATGGAGGGCAAAAACGCACTTGTTATTCCGCAGAATTATCCTCCGTTCGAATAGGAAATTGTAAAACCACTGTGCCGCTCTTTTTATGATTATTATTATTATTATTATTAATATCGGTGTATGTGGTAATATGTGAAACGTTTTGTAAAAAACTGAATCATTGACAGAGTAGCGTTGACGATTAACATATTTATCAAACGTGGGTATTGGGCAACAACTAAAAGACAAACGAGGATGAACACGCAATCAGTGAATTAATGAGAAAAGTGACTGTTGACTTCCATTAAAATGCTATTGGATACTAATTGGCTACATATAGGGGACTGCAGATGTTTATTCATCATCTGTTTGTGTGGGTTCCAGATGCAATTATTGTTTGAGTCCTAGAGATGTGTTGCCACATAACATTTGTGCACTTACTTTAAATAACAATTTACTGATGGCGATAAATAGCTTATATTCTATGACAGAGCCGATCTTTCTTTGCTTTGGGATAGAGTACAACTCAAGGAGTGGGACCCTTCACGACGTCAATATTATAAATATGCGAATACGACGATCCAGCTATTTTAATTAATGTTCGGTAAAGCATCGCAGACGATAGAGCATGATTAAATCAACATGGCTGACAAAATACCGTGCAATTGTAAGTTGAAGTACACCATTATAAAAATAAGCATACTTAAAATATATATATATCTTCTTGTATAAAATAATATCCTCAATGTAAATCAGCTATGTACATTAAAAAGAGCCTTTAGTTTTGGTTTAAATCACTTATATTTGAACCACCTAATCCTATAGTCCGGAAAGGTATATTATCATGAACCTTTCTGCCAATTCTTCTATAAGGTTGAAATCAACAAAATTGAATATATGAGGATAAAATAAAGTGTCGGGGAAATAATGATATTTAGTCTTTAGACCATGATGCGTAAATATTTAAGGGGGTGAAAAAAATCGTACGCCACCATGATAGTTAGTGTGTATTTATTTACCCATGCTAACTTTTCCACCACCCCCCCCCCTGAAAAAATGGTACTTTCCCTAGCCTACAGACGTCATTTTCTGACGTCTAAGGTCGATCACCGCGCTGTAAGGGTTATTCATATATATAATATGTTTAGACTTCATCAACTGGAAATTGTTGAAAAAAGTATAAGAAAACGTGTAGCGAGACTAGCAGTGTGTTATTGATAATATTGATATTTTCGTTCTGCTGATGTGGCCTCATAATAATTTGTATTTTTTAATAATCATTATTTTTAATAATATATAGTGCGAGGTTTTGTCAGCAATAGGACAGTTTTTTGTCGTATAATGTACACGCATATTGTTTATTTTGTACTTTACAAACACATTGTAAAATTTGTGAAGCAAATAAATTTGACTTGACTTGACTTGACTTGTATTGTATGTGTTTCGATTGCCAAATAGGATATGTTTATACAAAAATGAATGCAAAATACAAGCTGACAATTTAGCAGCACAATAGTTAAATACAAAATGATGAAATGATAAGCCACCCCACAATATCCTGGTCACACTTTGGCCCAGATCGGGCACAATAAATCTCGCTGATGTTGGCCATAAGAAGAAGGGCGTGTTGTGAGCACTGCATAATGGGCAAATAATGGGTCAGTCAGATAGTGTCATATAAACGTGTTGTAATGAGTGACTGCACACACATCATCAAACCAAGGAGGTTGAAACCTCCTTGATCAAACCAACGCATCTCAGGTGTACAAGAAGATATCAGCAACAATCATGGGAAAGTCTACATATCAAATCAGACATAAAATACGTAAGTAGTCTGTCCTTATATTGAATACTACAATAAGCACCAATAAGCACCAATAAGCACCAGTGAACACTTTCAGTGCTGGAATCGACTTTAGACGTCAGATTCTGACGTCTATAGACGTCAGAATCTGAAGTGTAAAGATGGTCGCCGCAACTGAAAGAATTATAAACTTGTAACGGTCGTAGACCCATAACATAGGTATTCAAATTAAACTGAAATGGCTAATTAAGACATTCATGATGATGTCAAATTGAAAACACCCTCTGGTCTCCATGGTTTGTGTGAAAATATTTCAGCGCTTTAAGGGTTAAATGAAGTAAAATTAAATAAATCTCACCTTGCTGCACATAATATAATAGTAGGATTTATGGGTCGGTGGTACACTATGTCAAACTCCAAACAGCTGAACAACGCAGATTATTAGTCCTTAGGTATAACAAGGAAAATAGAATCAGATAATATTTTCGTTAGGTATAACTACATCAAAAGGACTTGTCTCTATCTAAGACATTCCCACGTGAACACCAGCCATTCCACGAGGAATGTATTCATGGAGGGGGGGGGGGGTGAGGATTTGGACAACCAATTACGATAATATTTCAGCAGAATGACAAATTGCTGTCAAGTAAGCTGTACATTTCAGCCCAGAATGTGGGGATAATTTGGGAATTGGGATTCAGGGGAGGGGTACGCCATGCAGACGGGAAGCCAAGCAATCTGCATGTATCGGACTGGATGACGTGGATTGATCTATCAGTCTATGGCTAACGGATCGATATGCACCCAGACTGGCAGAAACACACCTTAGGCGCACCAGGAGCGCTGGTATGAACAGACCCTTGGCGTACCGGAAGCCTGTTCTGCGTCTTACATGCGTTGTATTTACACCAATTTGAATAAAAGCAGAATAGCGGAAAATTCTAGCAGGTCTGATAATATCGTGCAAATAAAAGCAAAAAGGCAATAATTGCTTACTTGAAAAGTAGGCCTAAATAATCACTGCCTTTTTGGATTTGCAGTATAGCATGATTATTCCAGTCATCGCGGAAGTTCCGCCAAGGTTGGTTTATAGTGTGGGCCACAGTCACTGACGCTGCCCAGAATTATTCCATCATAGCCTCAGGATTGCTAGGATACAAAGTTTGGTCAGAGCAAATTATAGAGACGTTGACCCAATGCTGGCCTAATGCTAAGTCATTTAAGTCATTGACTCTTTACCAACATTAGGCAAGCATTGGATCAACGTCTCGCGTTTACTTGATATGTATTCTTGACATAAGGAATTTCCTTATATAATATTTGCCAGACTAAGCATTCAAGGATCATCACGGCATATTGCCGATGGAAAAAAAACGGTGTTGGTTTTGGGGCTAGAGGGTGCTGGGTTCGACCTTCTCCTGAACGTCAGGATCGGTGAGGACTCGCTGTAAATATCAGGCCGTGATTTATGAATCCCATTATGCCGCCTTCACTCTCTGTGATTGCCAGCGCACAATTGGCTGTTGGGGTCAATCCAGCAGAAATGGACCGATTCCCAAAATGATGGATGTATCTCGGCTGTCCCCACTTCTAGAATGAACCTATGAATCCGCGAGTATTTGGCAGATCCAGAATAAATGGTGCTTGTGTCACGGAATGGAAACAGAAAGCACTCTGTTCTGTATGTGAAACATTTTGAAAGGATTGAGAGGGACGTGGCACAATGGTTAGAGCGCAGAGCTTTGTCAATGTCGGTGCCTGCCGTGTGGTTTCGAATCCAGCTTGGTGCAGGATTTCCGGAGAAATATCATGTTTCACCCCTCTTAATATTGGGGCATTGCTTCGAATTTGTGTATTTTGGCATGGCACTTAACCCTAAAATTATTCACTTGACCTAGGTGAAAATAAGTACCTGATAGGACAGATATGACAATGGGTATGATAAGTTCAAAATGGCTGCATGACTGTATGATCTTCGTGGAGTTCAGATGACACACGAATAAACGTGCTCAGTGACCAGTGACCAGGGAGTAAAAATGTACAAATCAGATGAAATATTTGCTATCAGACTATAAACCTTCACCTTTACCTTTAGTATTAACCCTTTAAACGCCAAATTATTCAATTTGAATTTACACCCACTTGAAATTGTGTCTCGCTGACGCGATCCACAACTTCAAGTGAGTGAAAATTATTCAGATTTGACAAAATGGAGGTCAACTGTTTTCAAATATTGCTGATTGATGTCATATTTTATCTTCAACATGTTCAAAAGGTGGTACTTAATTAATGTACTAATAAAAATAAAAACCCGAATATATGCGACACCGGCAGTTAACCCTTTCAAGCCTGAATTCACCATTGTCTTCTTCATCCTCTACAAGCCGCGAATTGCTGCCGCAATTCTCGACTTGTAGTGGATGAAGATGATTTGAAGTGGGTGAAAAATTAAAAAAAATCACCATGTATTGGTAAACCAGTTTCATGAAAATTTTCATTCTAAAACCCTTAGTTGTAGGGAAATTAAGTGTGTTTTTCAGGGATGTAAAATGATGCTTCAATGCATCGTGAGGACTTAAAGGGTTAAAATATAAACCCTTGTCCTGCTGACGTGTTTTGGTGGTAGTTTTCCTTCATTTGAACCTGGAATTGCTGACACAATTACCAGTGATTACCTGAACTATCAGCCTCAAATAATGAGAAACTAATATCCAATTCATTGTATTCGGTTTGGAACATGCGGCGCAAGGGTTAACCCTTTTAAGACTGAATTTACCATGGTCATCTTCATCTACTAGAAGCCTCGAATTGCTGTCGCAATTCTCAACGTGTAGTAGATGAAGATGACATGAAGCGAATGGCAATTGAAAACAATATATTGTTATTATTAAAACAGCTCCATGTTTTTTCTAAAATCTCTAGATGTAGGAAATAGATTCTTCAGGGATGAAATATGATGCTTAAATGTATCGTGAGGGTTTAAATAGTTAAGGCCACAAATGTAGTCTGAGTTTCAGAGGTTCATTACAAAATGACACCACATTTTACCAACATTGTATGTACTCTACACAGGTTAGCGAAGTATATTTCACTGAAGTAGCATTAGCGACTTCACGTCTGCATACTACGGTTAGATATGGTCTTCTAGCAGCTAAAGGGTCATAGATGTCTCTGATTTGAGTGTCACCTACGACTTTGATGGCTAGAGAATACCGAACATATCACTCCATTTGTGTGAATAAAATTGACGTTGGGTGTTTTAAGTAGGATATTTTAAAGTTCATCGGTATGTGTCTGTTTGTATATTTTGATACAGTCTGAGTGTAATCAATATATTGATGTGTCTTGTTAATATAATTCTTTATTTTTTCAAATCCACGTACATCAGAAATGAATTTGATAACAGGGCCGGTGCGTATACAAAATATTTTAATAAATTATGAAATTAATGAATAACAATATAATAATAAAATAATACAAATTATCACTTATACATAAAAAAAAATAATAATAATAAAAAAAAATTAAAAAAATAAAGAAAAAAATTTAAAATAACTAACTAACTAACTAACTAACTAACTAACTAACTAACTAACTAACTAACTAACTAACTAACTAACTAACTAACTAACTAACTAACTAACTAACTAACTAACTAACTAACTAACTAACTAAATAAATAAATAAATAAATAAATAAATAAATAAATAAATAAATAAATAAATGAATAAATAAATAAATAAATAAATAAATAAATAAATAAATAAATAAATAAATAAATAAATAAATAAATAAATAAATAAATAAATAAATAAATAAATAAATAAATAAATAAATAAATAAATAAATAAATAAATAAATAAATAAATATAATTTATACTGAATTAAGTATATGTACAGCAGGACATCACACTTTGAACTATGAAGAATAGCTACCATCACTGGTTCTAAGAAAAAACCCTTGTATCTAAGAATAATAAATTTGGAAGTTATCAATTATATTGTAAGTATAGATTCTAAGAATAGCACTCGTAAAACATTTAGAAGTTATTAATTATATTGTAAATGTAGATTCTAAGAAAAAAACTCGTAAAACATTCGAAATTTATTCATCATACTGTAAATATAGATTCTAAGAAGAGCCCTTGTAAGACATTTCAAAGTTATTAATTATGTTGTAACATGTAAGTGTTGATTCGAAGAAAACCCCTTAAAACATGTGGAAGGTATTAATTATATTGAGGGCATACATTCTAGGAATAACGATCGTAAAAACCTCTAGAAGTTATTAATTATATTGTAACTAACTATAGTACTTTAATTGGGTCTCAAAGAAAAGGCCCCTGTTTAGTCTCCAGACCCACTCTGTACAAAGACATATTAAAGTCTATTTTACATATTTCGAAAAATTAGTGTGCTCGGCTCCCCTTTTTAACCCAAATACAAAAGTAATGGGTATACTTTATTCTTGACGTCATGAGATATAGCATGCTGCCTGGCTAGTTATAATAGCTGATGCTGCACAGTACAATTTTATGAGAAAACTGACCAACTTCTACACGAAAAGCCGATCCAACGCTTCGTGTCTGACGTCATGAGTTGTGAGATCCCCCCAGCCCAAAGAAGCTGTGGCTACGTTTTAAGTTTTAATTTTTGACAATAACTGATAATTAATAGACTAAAATAATCTGATAAATTAGAGGACAGTTTATTATGATATATATTTGGATTATATAGGTGAAGTAAAATCACTTCAACAATATAATCAAAGTATATATCACGGCCTTTAAACATTAAGAAGTTATTAATTAGATGCAGATTATTGTATTTTCAGTTAGCCTGGCATTACAATAACTAAAATATCAACGCGCTGTTGCTACATCATAAGTAACTGGGTCTAACACAATATCCGCATTAAATTAGATAGAAATACTGGTTTACAAAGCCAAAATGACGTAACTGCTTACTTTTTAAGCAAACAGTTACTTTATTTTGACCTTGAAAAGCAGAATCGTATAACTGGGTCAGATATTAATATAACCATGGCAATCAAACTGTGAAGATTAACTCTCAAAGTGCTGAATAAATATTAAAAATACAATTTAAATTTTCACCTACTTGAAGTTGTGTCTCGCTACCGCGATCCACAACTTCAAGTGGGTGAAAATTACTCATATTTATTTCATTTGAGATCAAACATGTGCAAATCTGGATTCCTAAACACACATTTCATTCTGAATATCGGTGCTTTTATCGACTAGTAGAACATATTAAAAACCACTTTAGTCACGCTTAGCAGTCAAACGGTTAAGTATATAATGTAATAAACCACTTGATCTATCGTAAAAATAACCGTTCTAAGTATGGTTTTCTATACCTATTTAAGTAACAGCTGAATAACGGGCGGCGATTAGCTGGTGCAGTCACGTGACAGATTGAGTCAATATAATATATTAGTCTATGAGTTGGTGTTTTATTTTAGACAATTAAATAACGTTTGTACATGCATACCACGTGGCAGCGGAAGTTTTGTCAGTCGTTAGCTTAGAAATAAAATGGTCGGAATTTCATTTTGTGAAAAGACAGATATGAATATAAATACTAATCCAGCAGACACAAGACGTTGAATTAATGCTGGTTTAACGTTGGTTCAACGTCGAAGACGATGGACCATCGGTAAACCAACATTGACTCAACGTCTTGTGTCTGCTGTAAAGTCGACATATCTCCCAACAGTCATTTAGTTGTTCTTGAAATACAGGTACACTTGAACCTAATTCCTATAGCGCTAAATAAATCTAATAAATACATTTCAAATATTCACTCACTTGAAGTTGTGTCTCTCTACCGCGACCCACAACTTCAAGTGGGTAAAAATTATTACTCATATTTGTTTTATTTGCGATCAAACATTTGTAAATCTGAATTCTTGAACACCAATTTCATTCCAAATATCAGTGATTTTATCGAGTAATAAAATATATTAAGAGCGACTTTATTCGCGCCCAGAGGTGTAATGGTTACGTAAAAGTTCAGAATACCCTTATTGTGAGTAAGGAGGTTATAAAACCATATAACCTTCTTGTCGTGAGGAACTATAATACATTTTATTTAATGACATTACAAATACCATTCAAGGAGTTTGATGGTTATTCTTCTCTTTGGATATGAAAGGGTGTATCTGCCATTTTGTGAAGTGGTAGATACACCCTTTCATATCCAAAGAAATAAAATACAGCAGCTAAACCGGGGATTGTGATACCATGCACGTACGTGCTTCAGTTTTTTTTAAATATAAGTATAATATCAAACTTGGTTGGGTCCATATTATTACAACTCTTTGAAAACAAAGTGGCAAAATAGACCATTTCATATCTGAGGAATTGTATTGTAATTATAACTCACTCAAGCAATGAATTGGAATCTAAAGGCTGCAGTCACGGCAACTATATAAGCATACATTTCTAAAAGTATACAATTGTATTGTATACCAGTACTGCTCTGCAAACAGGCGTTTGACCAATATTGAGCAAAAATGGGGCAAGTATATACCCAGTAAACACAAAATATTTGTATACCATTTATACAACATCGGCCCAACGTCTTCGACGTTGGTCCAACGTTGTATAAATGTTATACAAATGTTTTGTGTTTGCTGGGGACTTATTGTAAAAAGACAAACATTAAGTGTCTTACCTTGATGGCACAGAGAAGCAGGCTTGTTGTGATCGCAGGTGACTCTGTAGTTTTCACCTCTGACTCTCACACAGGGTAACCTAGAACAACAACAGGAACAGAGTTTTCACAGGTTTTGTCAAAAGAGGTACATGTATGTCTGCTTCACCAGGTACTACAGGTGAGATACGCCCAGAGCCAACGTATATTTGACGTCATACACTATTTGCCATGCAAAGTCGAAAAGCAGTAACAGCTTATTTGAAACGTAAGCAGTGGCTGTCTTCTTTATAATCACAATTTAATTTACAGCCATTTTACATTATTTTGAGTTGTTTTGAGAACAAGCGTATGGATACATGACTGTCTAAAAATCCTGATTATAATATAATGTTGATCAGCAATATTATTATTTTTTGTTGATATTAAGACTCATGTGTAACATGAGTACACAATATGGTGTTGATATTATGAATCATGTGTTTTCATAAACTGTGCGAATATAATGTAAGGTGTCTCACTTTTATTTTTTTCTTAATATCACTGTATAAGTTGATATTTCATCTGTTTATATTTTGTTTGAATAAACTATTTCGATTTGATTTGATTAGTGCTTCAATGGTTAAAATATGGCAATATTTTAAGCTCATCAACTTGACTGCATTTGCAAAGACGAAAGTGCAAATGCCTATAAATTAACATTGATAAATTAATCATTGACCTTCGCAGCACGGGGATCGACTTTAAACGTCAGAATCTGACGTCTAAAGTCGATTCCCGCACTATAAGAGCAAAAGTATTTATAATGGCCGTAGTATCATAACAGAGGTATTCAAATGAAGCGGAAAGAGTTAACTGAGACATTTACAATGATTTCAAATTCAAACCCTTTGTACTCCATGGTATATAGAAGAATATTTCAACGCTTCAAGGGTTAAAGTGATTATCACGTCTATAGCCGTTGTCAACCTTCTTATTTGTATTCAATGAGATATGAGCAATACATTTGCAAGATTGCAATTTGTCCTCTTAGATACGAAAGGGTGTATCTGCCACTTCACAAAGTGGCAGATACACCCTTTCATATCCAAGGTGACGAATATATTTTCTGATGCAATTCGTACAAATTTTCTTAATTTTCACTCACTTGAAGATGTGGGTCGCGTCAGCGGGACACAAGTGAGTGAAAATTTTAAATCCACAACGTATCGCCTGAATGGTCGAAAGAGGGATATATTTAAAACTCGCCACTGGTACATAATAATAAGGACAGTTGGCATTATTACTTTATTGTTCTGACGAAGATGAAAGTGCAAATAATTATTCATCGGAATGTACAAATAATTAATTACCAGATATTATCGCGAAATATGCACAGTTAATTTCTCCCGAAGATTTACGAGACAAACAAATTGCTGTGGCTAACCTTGAACATGTTGATATATTACAACGGTGTAATTTGCGTGCAGAGCAAACCCGGATAAATTGAATCAAGTGTGGTAAAGCAATGTTGACGTGACAATGAAATACGGATGAGAAATAAATTAAAATGAGTACACATGTAAACAGGTGAAATTAATGTGAATGTGAATCGCTGAGTAATATTGACATATTGTATTATACTTGTATATACATGTGCATAATCTATATGACATTGCTGTGACAGATAAGTCTGTAATGACTTGTTATTATGTCAACGCAATATCTGTCCGTCCGAATACTTCAATAAATAGAAACGAAATGGCGGGAATGAATGATCAAACTATGTAGTGACATCCCAGCAAACACAAAAATTATTTGTGTAACATTTGTATAATGCTGGGTCAACGTGTAAGACGTTGGCCCGGCGTTAAACAAATGTTATGCTGGGCTACTATTCATCGTCGCCAAGTCGTTTGGAGATAGAGTACAATGCTTACTAGGAGATCGATAGACCTCAAAACAGATCGATCCTGTCCTTTTAAACTTAATGTAATTTAGTAAACCCATTATGCCTCCGAATTGCGTGTCTTTACTTTTCATTCATTTGAAGCTGGAATAGCTGGCGTAATTTCCAGTTTTAAATGACGGAAAATATTTGAATGGATGAAAAAACGACACATCCCAGATTGCATTTTTTGATGGACTGACCACCCTCCACAAGCTACTTTTCCAATTTTAGATGCATTAAACCCTTTAAACGCCGGTCCTGATTATATTCGACTCTTCGTTTTTATTACCATATTAGATACCAGCCTTTGAACATGTTAAAGATACAACGTGAGATAAACCAGCTACATTTCAGGCCTCCATTTTGTCAAATCTGAATAATTTTCACTCACTTGAAGTTGTGGATCGCGTCAGCGAGACACAACTTCAAGTGGGTAAAAATTTCAATTAAATAATTAAATTTCAATTGAATAATTTGAAG
>OZ024918.1:15502531-15551918 GCA_964017125.1 Flabesymbios commensalis | reverse complement strand
TCCATCAGTAAACCAGGATTGGTTCAAAATATCTTGTTTACTCTGCGTTATGACGCAAATAACACCCAAGAAATGAAACAAATCACTCGATCTATCACATAATGGTACTTGCAATTAATACTGACCACAATTCGAGATATATCTCTACGATACATGTTACAGGACCGTTGCATTGATCGGTGTTTGTTTAACCAAGGAGGTTATATTTAACCTCCTTGGTTTAACCAGTTCTTGGTTTAACCAATCATTTTCTTACATGGCACAAGCCGCCAAAGGAAATAAATAATAATATCAAAACATTACATTGAAAAATAGATTGTATTTATTAGTCATTACAATATGTGCACAAACTCGACATTTGACTTATTAAATTACCTATAGATTTATTGCTTACAAAACAGCACGAAATAAATAAATGTATATACCGCTATACATCTTACTTTCTCTAACATTTTTCTTATTCTTCGTCTATTATTATTACCTTTCTACAGTAAATTGCTTCATTCATAAGTTTACCCATACCAAGCAAACACCGTGCATTAAATCTCTGTTGTTGCAGCGTTGACACACCGTCTGTGACACTGCATCAACAATAAAAAACATTATTGGTTTAACGCATGTGTTTGGTTGGTACACCCTGGCGCAATTGATTTTTTTAATGTATATAGAGTGTAATATTTAGACCATGACTGCAGGCTCTGAAGAACACGCGAGATGCGGATGTGTAATAATGACGTTGCCCACTTTTTCAGGCTTACTTTTAACAGAATGACAACAATGCAAATATACGATCTACACCCATCTACATCAGTGACAATATGAAAAGTTATGTTGCTTATTGTTTTATATCACACCTTATTTTTTGATAATTCAATAAACGGAGCATTGGCATCAATAGCAGATGTAACAACAATACAACCACCAGCGACAATAACAATATCAGAATATAAGCATTAACCCTTTAAGCGCGGGGACCGTCAGATTCTGACGTCTAAGGACGATCACCGCACTGAAAAAATTAAAAACTGCATAGGTGACTGTAACCCCATAACATATGTATTCAAATGAAGCAGAACGAGCTAAATAAGACATTTATGATGATTTCAAATTGAAAAATCAACAACTTTGGTATCCACGGTTTACATAAAAGTACTTCAGCGCTTCAAGGGTTAATAACAGAAAGAGAGTTAATGATAACTTACTATACATCAAAATCTCACCAGAGTTGGTAGAGGTTGTGCGCCGAGCTGCAGATGCACGCCTGCGAGCTCCCAGAGCTATGTGTGCTCATAAATAGAGAGAATGCCACCCACCCCCCTGGTGGGTCCTCTATACATGTAGTGTACGCGTGTCACAGCACGTACGTGAATGGTATACATGTTGTGTACACGTGTCACCTTTTGTACGTGCATAGGTTACGCATGTCAACTTTTGAACTTATAATACCGGTTTTTCTAAAGTTATATGGGTTGTAAGTTTTCAGCAATTACCGAACTCCTATCTAAGTGATGAGACACATGTTTTACTGTTAGTTTAACCCTTTAAGCCTTCACGATGCATTTAAGCATCATTTTACATACTTGAAAACAGACTTAGTTTTCCTACAACTGGGGGTTTCAGAACGAACATTTCCACGAGACTGGTTTACCAATACATAGCCATTTTCTTGAATTTTTAAACAACATCAAGTCATCTTCATCCACTACAAGTCGCGAATTACGACAGCAATTCGCGGCTTGTAGTGAATGAAGATGACAATGGTATATTCAGGGTTCAAAGGGCTAAAGATTATCAAGATTTTGCTGTGTGCAAAACACACACTTTTTTCAACATAATCACTGGATCTAAAATGAATCATATTAGCATCTTGTGTGTACTACTTAAGCCATTTGAAGTACATTTATATAATATGACACCTGGATAATGATTTTTAATATTTATAATTAGTGTTATTTGTTGTAGAGAATGCTTTAGAATAACATACACTTCGTCACTAATATCATTAATTATTAGTTCAGCTTGAGGGATAATGTCAAGTTTAAAAGGTATATTGATTACATACACGTTGCCTGTCATGTATTTTGTCTATAGTAATGTACAAAATTATGCTTATTATATGTTACCATTGTTGAATTGTTTACGAAAAAAAAATAAAAAAAAGTAAGTTCAATAAAGATGACAAAACAATCATGTAATATAATCGTACACATACATATGTAAGCAAGTTTTTAAATGGAGACATTATGATATTTCATTATCTGATGGAGAAATTGACAATTGAATGATTGCAATTAAATGTTCATGTACAATAGGAGCCTCGACATGTTTTTACTGTGAGCTGCTCAGCTGGTAAATCAGAAAGACATTTTCATATCTCAAAAACAACAATGTTGTGTTAGATCTGTGTCTCTCATGTGTGCTGGATTCAAAAACCCCACGAGTTAGGGCCTTTTAACCCTTACAGCGCAGGAATCTATTTTAGTCGTCAGAATCTGACGTCTGTAGACGTCATATTCTGACGACTAAATTTGATCCCCACACTGTAAGAAAAATTATATCAATAATGACCGTAGACCCTAGCATAGGTATTCAAATGCACCGGGAAGAGCTAACTAGCACTTTCATGGTGATTTCAAATTGAAAAAAATCCTTTGGTCTCCGTGGTTTAAACAAAAGTGTTTCAGCGCTTTAAGGGTTAAACAGTGCCAATATCTGCAATCACACGATTGACCCTTAAAGTGCTAAGTGACAGATTTTGGTCCAAGTATGGTATTTTACCCTCGACCAATGAAAGAGTGGCTCAGCCTGTCACATGACGAGATCAGCCAACCACCGCAGTCATTCAGCTGCTATGTAAATTAGAAGGTAGAATATCATATTTGGGCCTATATTTTTTACCCACTTAAAGTTGTGTCTCGCTACCGCGACCCACAACTTTAAATGGGTAAAAAGTACTCATGTGTGTACACTCTTGACAATATAGGTTCTTCAGAAGGAACCCTTCAGTACTATTACCATGCAACCCCAAAAGAACCCTTGCAGGGTTCTCCTGGGGCTGCATGGTGATAGTACTGAGGGGTTCTTTTCAAAGAACCTATATTGTTTAGTGTGTACAATTGGAATCAAAGCATATGCCAAAGTAACTAATTTAAAGTTCACTTCTACTTAAATCGTTGGTTTGAAGAACATATACAGAAAGTGAAAAAGAAAATTATCTTAAACCCATGTCATGTGACAGCAGAGGCCATGTGTGAGAGGCCAAGAATGCTATGCAAAGCCGAAATGCAGTAACTGTTCACATGAAAAGTAAGCAGTTACATCCTTTTGACTTTACATGGTCACGGTAGATTGTAAATTAAGCTGAGGTAATGACAGGCTGGCGTGGTGTAGGCTTCTGGGCACAGCTGTACCATGGAAAGGTGTTTATTTATTTATCAGCTTCAAAGATCAGCAGCATAATCAGTGGTACCAGGGGAAATAATGGCGGTATATTCAGCTGTAGGGCCTCAGGGGTGGCTACTTAAGACACGGAGCACATTGTGTTCTCACTAACTACTTACATTGACACCTCTGAGACCGGTTATTGTTTCAGAAATTGACCATAAAAAATGATTCTAAGTAGTGTGTTCTCTAACCCTTTGTTCTAACCCTTATCCTGCTAAGTTAATCTATTTAAATTGTCAACCAAGTGGTTGAAAATTACTCATATTTGCTTAACCCTTTAACCGCCAAATTATTCAATCCGAATTTTCACTCACTTGAAGTTGTGTCTCGCTGACGCGATCCACAACTTCAAGTGAGTGAAAATTATTCAGACTTGACAAAATGTAAGTCAAATGTTTTCAAATCTTGCTAATTGATGTCACATTTTATCTTTACCAAGTTTAAAAGGTGGCGGCTAATAAAAAATAAAAACCCAAATATATGCGACACCGGCGGTTAAACGGTTAATTTGAGATAAAAAAAATTCAAATCTCGATGTCTAAACACTCGTTTCATCCCCAATAACAGTGATTTAATCGACTAATACAACGAATTAAAAACGACGAGTCGCGATCAAAGGGTTAAATAACAACTAAATCGAGCGGATGATGAATGTAAAATTGATTGTAGAGCTCGTAAGCTTATGTTATTATATCCAAATAATAATGAACACATTCAAATTATTATGTGTAAATACTGTACGATAATATGTATCTTGCCACCGCTATCCATGGTCACATCGCGTATGCATACATGTCTGTCTCACTCTAACCATACAGATCTTTATGAATAAATTACTGACTATTCAGTAATAATACTATATTATGTATTAATTACAGTCTTACTGACAGGTTGAGCCACTCTTTCATTGATTGGGAGTCTGTTATTGCACTCGGTTTAACTAGTGTAGGTAACATGTTTTTTGATAATTTGTGGTTGCGAGTTGACTCTGCTTCGCCCATAATTGTGCTTGTGATCATCAGATCGTGTGTGTGATTTAAAGCTCAGATACGGTGTTTTAAGATTAATCCGTGGCAAATCTAGACAAAAACCCTCACAATATCACCCCGCAAAGCCAAAATTCAGTATATGCTTACTTGAAAAGTTAGCAGATACTGCCTTTTAGCTTTGCATTGTGTTTGCCTTCTACACCAGGTAGATGTAAATGGCAGGCCATGAATTCCACATGTCCACACGAGTAGGCATGGCATGGCAGACCTCTGTGATCTTGAAGGTCACTAGCCAAAGGGCCGCGGGAGCTGCCACCCAGCAAGCACGAGACGTTCGCCCAATGTTGTTTTAGAGTTGGACCAGCGTCGAAGACAGTGGGCCAACTTTATAAAAACATTGGGTGAACGTCTTGTGTTTGCTGCCATGCAGCATTCCTCTGGCATTGTGACACATGTACACAAAGAGGGAGGGGGTAGGTGGGGGAGGGGAGATGTTTGTTGATCCAATAATGACTTGATGTTGGGCCAGCGTCGTACAAACCTAATCGATTTTCCAAAAAATGCTTCGTAATCAATTAATGGTGACTAATTCCAGCCACGTGACAAAACAACAAGGGTAGAAATCTTCACATTGTTATCAAACGGTCATATTTGCCACTTTGCAAACGTGGCAGATACGGTCGTTCAATAACCATATTTATTCATACAGTTAATGGCAAGTCCAATTTTATGATCAATTTTCCATTTTTTTGTATTGTACACCGTTTAATTCATAATCTTTATTTTGCGTGACGAAAGTTGCGTTGTTATAATTCGCTGAAGCACATTTTCTATGCTAAATTAACTACGGTGTCATAGTCAACTTTAATATAAGAAACGATAATGCTTTGCGTAATAACATAGTTTTATTTGAAAATACAGGCTCTTTGATCAACTAGTTCAAGCCTGCAGTTACCATTGAAATCTTTAGCCGCGAAATGATATTGCAATTCTCGACTTGTAATGGATAAAGATGTTTTGAAATGTGTGGAATAAAAAGGAACATTGTCACGTGGCGCTATACAGTTTCATGACTGTTCAGGTGCATGAAAGCTTTAAATTGTCTCTCCGGGGATCCAAGATTATGATATGGTGAATAATGATATAAAGAGCTAGTATATTTGAGAAAGAATGAGGCTCGTTACAATTTTCTGATCATTGTATTCATAAAATAATGTTTTTTTAATATTCTACCAGCGTCTTAGACGATGGTCCAACAACAAAATGACATTACGCGAAGGTCTCGCATTTATGATTTATAGCTTTTAACCCTTTCACTGCCGGTGCCGCATATATTCGGGTTTTCATTTTTTATTTAGCACATTAAGTACCACCTTTTAAACATGTTAAAAATAAAATATGACATCAATCAGCAATATTTTAAAACAGTTGACCTACGTTTTGTCAAATCTAAATAATTTTCACTCACTTGAATTTGTGGATCGCGTCAGCGAGACACAACTTCAAGTGGGTGAAAATTAAAATTGAATAATTTGCCGGTTAAAGGGTTAACCCTTTCATTTTATTAGCCGATCAATCACTGTTATTGGGAACGAAATGAGCGTTTAAACTTCAATATGTGCACATGTCTGGTCACAAACTAATCATATGCGAGTAATTTTCACGCACTTGAAGTTGTGGGTCGCGGTAGCGAGACACAACTTCAAGTGCGTGAAAATTGTAATGATTTAATTTAGGGGTTAAAGGGCTAAGAAACTGAATCAATCACGACAAATCACGTGTCACGTACACGCGCTGTGATAGGAGAATACTAGTGTGGGCATGCCCCGCCCCAGTGACCATTGACAACGGGAGTCTGATACATATTTCTGGAAATTAAAGTCGAACAGATTAAAAATTAAAAATAACACACATTCTGAAAAATTTCTTTTTACACCAAAATTACCACGAAGTATTGAAATACAAACGTGCGATAAACAATCCTCAATGAGATGTTCCAGGAATACAATTTTACCAAATACTATTTTTCTTTTATTTTCTATTATTTTCCTATTACTTTTCTATTATTTTTTTATTATTTTCCTATTATTATTTACTTTAACATATTTATACACTGTGATACCATGGAAATAGTAAACGTAGTTAATAATAAAACTACAGTCGCCGTGATGTCTATATTCTATTTTCTCATTGTATGCACACCAAATATAGACAACACATCATTTAATATTTGTACATTGTTTTTCTTAAACACGATAACATTCCCATGTGTCTGTCGATCTTTCAAACTAATGTCTAAAGCGTTATTTTTTAAACATAATTGTCTTCTATTCTCTGTAATGCCTATTTGAAATGGATCACAAAGCAAAATAAAAGAATGGGTTGTGGTGGCGAAGATAATTATTTCTAATGGTCTGAGTTGACAATAATTGATGTAGTTCTTGCCTGAGAGCATGGGGTCAGATTCTAACCATCTTTGGCGATAGCCGTTGGCTAAGTGCTGCCATATTTATGAATCAATGTCGCCGGTGCTGGCCCAGCGTTATGCCAACATTTCGCAGTCATCTCGTGCTGGCCTGCATCTATCACTGGCTTAGACTGACAGAAAACAAGACAGGAGACCCTATTCTCCACCAGCTGAATTCCCAGCAAAGACGAGACATTCACCCAAGATTGGTTCAATGTTGGCCCACCGTCTACGACGGTGGGCCAACATTGAACCAACCTTGCGTGAATGTCTCGTGTTTGCTGGGTTTAGCTTACCAAAGAAGCAGTCCCAGAAACAGGAGGGATTATCCAGCCTGAATCCGCATGGCCTGTGATCCCTGGTCACTGAGGGATTGCTCCGTGGAAGGTCCCGCCTGCCAGCCCATAATCTCTGTCCACCCTCCAGACCCCGGGTCACAGATACAAAACAATACAGTACATTGTACGAGAACAATACAATTCACTAAAATAATCTCTAGCAATTTTGCGGCTGCTGTTATAGATTTACGCATTGGATATCAGGTATAGTTTGTATAATTACATTATTTGAGTTGATAATATGTCTAGTTCAGATTAAGAGTTAGAGTGTTCTGGGCGTGGCAATCAATAAGAGTAGAGACACTGCTTTATGTATTAGGCTGGTGTAGATTGCCTGTTCTGAAATAGAGTCTGAAAAATGGATTTCTCCTTCACCTTGTCAATTTCCCTGATGGATGCCGCCCTCTTCACATTACAGACATGTGCCAAATTAACCCTTGTGATGCTCAGAGCTTATATATGTCCTCAATAATTAAAACAAAATAAAATACTATTAAATTTGATAAAATATTTTCGGTAGATTTTTCGCTTATCAAATAATTATAAACATTTTTTATCTAAATGTTCTTCGTCATTTGTAGCTGAAAAAGTAATTCCAGCTTTAATTCCATGGTAAATAGAAACATTAATCCTGACAACGCTAAGCACGATCATAGTCGTTTTTATTTTGTTTTATTAGCAGGTTTAATTTCAGTTTTTGGGAATGAAATATATATAGGAAAGTTTGCTTTGAAAATAAATAAATGTGGTCATCAGTTTGATGTTGTGGGTGGCGGTTTAGATGAACACAACTAAGTACAACACAATTTAAATTGTTTATTTTACATTAACAGTGTTCAGGCCCGTAGATAGCACATTTTTTTTCATCATTGACAATTCTTTTAGAAATTCCTGGTTTTTTTTAAATTTATCTCAGCCACAAGGCTCGCTTCGTATCGTCTGATTTCCGACCCTGGCTACGGGCCTGGTGTTAATCCAATATATACTTTGAAAAATTCAAAAGTATATCAAATGTAAACTAATAATAACCTTTGCATTTGACATTTCAACTGCCATATTATCAGGTTTTAATTTTTAATTATTCATAACATTTAGAAAAATAACCCTCAGAGCGCTAAATTAAATAATTTAATTTTTCACCCACTTGAAGTTGCGTTTCGCTACCACGAC
The DNA here is from genome assembly GCA_964017125.1 of Flabesymbios commensalis. Classification (NCBI taxonomy): domain Eukaryota; kingdom Metazoa; phylum Annelida; class Polychaeta; order Terebellida; family Flabelligeridae; genus Flabesymbios; species Flabesymbios commensalis. The sequence goes on along the minus strand of OZ024918.1, from coordinate 15,543,510 downwards.
CTACAACCTCACGTGGGTGGAAATTACTCTTTGCAAATATTGATGCTTAAACACTAATTTTATTCAATTATTTAAAATGCTTAAAAAGTACCATAGTCGTGATTATCGGTGAAAATATTAATATTTTGGTTGTAGTAATAGTTGGAAAAGCTTAATATTACATTAAATAAATTAAAAACAATAATTATAATTAATATATAATTTACTTTATTCTAGCTCTATTACATATAACCATATAGCTGAGAGTAGATTATTAGTGGGGAATTAATATACCACTTAGCAATGTTATAAATAATAAGTCTGGGTTTTGTTGTATGCTTATGTTCTGTTTTAGTAGGTACATAGTGCAACTTTGTGAGATAGTAAAGACTATCTCCAAGATATGACTATTGCTTTATGCTTAGAGTGTATTTTGGTTTGGGCAGTACTTGGTTTATTACTATGATATGGCTATTGATGTATGCTTTGAGAATTTTGCTCTAGGCAGTGCATGGTGCAGTGCTATGGTGTATCCTTGCTATTACTATCTCACCCACCTGGGTGTCTTGCTTTAGATAATGTATGGTACAGTACTATGATATGACTATTTATATATGATTTGGGTATTTTGTTCTAGGCAGTGCATGGTGCAGTACTATGGTGTGTCTATTGCTGTTACTATCTCACCAACCTACGTGTTTTGCTTTAGATATTGCATGGGACAGTACATAGAGCTGACTATTGATGAATGCTTTCGGTGTTTTGAACGACTCTGAACAGTGCATGGTGCAGTACTATGATATTGGTATTATTGTATGCTTCGGTTGTTTTGCTTTCGGCAGTACAGGGTGCAGGAAATGTCCTAATGCAATTGGAGTCAGTTCATTTGAATTGATGCCATTCCTGTCCATTGTAGCCAGACTCTGTAGCGGAAGCGTGCCTGGAATAGACTCCAGACCATTTGCCCCCAAGGGTGCCTATCCAGTGATCCAGGTAGTTGATCACTGGGGCTCATTCTCAAAATCAGACAAGGTCCACAGACTTTACACCTGCCTTGTCATTCAGCGCATTTATCTATATATCAAGTCTGAGTATCAGAGTTATGGCAGGAGACAATGTACTGAGCAACAGACGTGGTACTCAAGGGGTGTTGGTGAATGTATAGGGTAGCTGGCCGCTCATCAGAGAAAATTGACAGTGTGCTGCACGGGCTGACCCGGTGACCTCAGGGCCCAAAAGGTCAGCCAGTTGGCAAGGTATAATGCAATAGGTAGGGTCAGGGCGATCCATCATGTATGTGCCTAGTGTTACCAACTCACCAGCCAGAAAACTAGAGACCTGGTCCAATGACTGCTGAATGCTGGCCAGCGTCTGCGACGCTGGGCCAACATTCAATGGTCATTAAATGAACGTTTCGTGTATGCTTGACCACCACTGACCCACACAAACCCCACCACTGGACAGTCCATCAAAACATCGTATATAATGTTACTGGCTCTCCATCACAAACAGGAGTGAGTGAATGAATGAATGAATGAATGAATGAATGAATGAATGAATGAATGAATGAATGAATGAATGAACGAATGAATGAATGAATGAATGAATGAGTGAATGAGTGAGTGAGTGAGTGAGTGAGTGAGTGAGTGAGTGAGTGAGTGAGTGAGTGAGTGAGTGAGTGAGTGAGTGAGTGAGTGAGTGAGTGAGTGAGTGAGTGAGTGAGTGAGTGAGTGAGTGAGTGAGTGAGTGAGTGAGTGAGTGAGTGAGTGAGTGAGTGAGTGAGTGAGTGAGTGAGTGAGTGAGTGAGTGAGTGAGTGAGTGAGTGAGTGAGTGAGTGAGTGAGTGAGTGAGTGAGTGAGTGAGTGAGTGAGTGAGGCCAGAAGTTTTAATTGCCCCAATTGTCCCAAGTGTTCTTTATAGTGCAAAACACTGCACACATGTATTTGAACAGGTTGGAGCACTGTATATTTGCAACAACAAACACGAGTGCTGGAGAGTAAATGAAAAGTACATGTTCTTTCATTGAAATTATTATTAGTCTAAGACTGTCACTTTTGCTTGAATCGATACCGTTATCTGCAATAGCTACCTGATGAATATGTTAGGCCCTTTTAAGTGTGTGTCATGGTGATATGGGTGCCTGCTGAGTCAATATATTATACTGTTATTCGATATCAAACAGGTGAATGCACACTGAATGCTGGACATGTCCTACATCTGCCAAGAGAGGGTACTTTTCTGCTCTGTTGTTCAGTTTTTTACATGACACGTCCAACGTGACATATGTTCAGAACATTTAGTTTGCTCCGGGATGTTGGGCATGTGGCCAAGTGAACTTGTTTTTGTACGGTCCGTTTAAAAGTGTATAAATTACTAATAAAGCCTATAGCCGTTTTCACCTTTTTTTATTTGTCCTTTAACCCTTTTAAGCCCTCACGATGCATTAAAGCATCGTTTTACATCCCTGAAAACAGGGGTTTTAGAACGAAAATTTTCAAGAAACAGGTTTAGAAGTACATGGTAATTTTTTTAAATTTTCAAATCACATTAAATCATCTTCATCCACTACAAGTCCAGAATTGCGATAGCAATTCGCGGCTTGTAGTGGACGAAGAAGACAATGGTAAAGTTAGGCTTGAAAGGGTTAACCCTTATTCCGCTGAGTTATTTTATTTAAATTTTTACCCAATTGAGGTTGTATCTCGCTACCGCGCTCCGCCACCTCAAGTGGTTGAAAATTATTTATTGAATTTGAGATAAAAAAATTACAAATATTAATGTTTAAAAAATCATTTCATTCCCAATATCAGTGATTTGATCGACTAAAAAAACTGGTTAAAAACGACAATAGTCGTGATCAGCAGGCAAAGGGATAGCCCTTACAGCGCGGGAATCGACTTTAGTCGTCAGAATTCGACGTCTGTAGACGTCAATTTCTGACGTCTGTAGAAGTCAGATTCTGACGACAAAAGTCGACAAAAGCCGCACTGTAAGAGTAGAAATAATTCTAATGACCGTAGACCCCTAACATAGGTATTCAAATGAATCGGAAAGAGCTAACTAAGACATTTATAATGATTTAAAATTGGAAAAGCACTTTGGTTGCAATGTTTTTTTACAAATAAATTCAGCGCTTCAAGGGTTAAAGAATAAAATTTGAAGGAGAAATTATCATTAAATTAGGCCCCTAGATGGATTTGGCAAATGTTTTGATTCAAATTCTATAAATGTAGGTATGTTTTTGCCCATGTGGTAGAAAATGTAGCGACACACAACTTCAAATGGGCAAAAATGTTAAAATCATAATCTCGCATTTTAAGATTATGTACGTTCGCATCAATTTGGAGAACGTTAGATATACCATTGGCTTTCAAAGTCAGAAAGTACGTTTATTTTCGAAGGGGCAATGTGCTCAGTATTTGTAGAAGGACAGCGATTGATGTCGTGTTGGTAACTTCATGACACATCAAAGACAGTAAGGGACTATACGTACTCATAGATTAACCATTAAAGAGCTAGTCACTACAATGCGAAATACCGGTATTTATAAAATAAACTGATGTTCAGTCAGTGGAAATTATAAGTGTTTGATCTCAAGTTAAACCAATATGAGTATTTGTTACCCACTTGAATTAAACTGTTGTAGATCGCGGTATTAAAGTGGGTTTAAATTAAAATAGAGAACTTTGTGGGCAAAGGTTTAAACAACACATAACACTGCTGCTTCACTAATGAATAAATAGAAGTGTCTTGTCTCAAAGGTGATAATTTGGTCCTGCGGAACTTCATAGATAAGATAAATGGGCTTACATGTAGTATGAACCCTCAGCTGTCGTCTCCAACAGCGCGCATATGTAAAATAGCTAGACTGCTTATAATATTTAGCACATGTAAGCATGTTAAACACTTATAACGCTTATATATTTGTGTATAAATTAGCAATGGAGACCAAATGTTTTCTTTTAATAATCATAAATTTCTTAGTTATGTTCTTTCCGCTTCATTTTAATACCCATGTTACTAAGGCCATTATAAATGTTGTATTCTTTCAGTGTGGGCATCGACTTTAGACATCAAGATTCTGACGTCTAAAGTCGATCCCCGCGCTAAACATGCTAAAAGGGGTGATAAATAATAAATGCCAGCCCTTTATTTCTCAGGTAAAAAATATTAAATGAGAATGTCAGACGTAATTAACCTATATAGATTTATAACAATGAGAGTGTTCACAATCCTGTGAACAAGCGTTAGGAAACAATACATTAAAGTCTTCTAAATACGACAAAGTGAACATCTTGTTGATTTGTAAAACTTCTTATTTAATTAATATATTCAAATTCCGCAGGTAAATATTTTTGACGCCAATTAATTTTGTGAGGAAAAATAATGTTTAAACATTTTAATGTCATAAAAGATAAGATAGAATAAATGTGCTAGTACATGTAGTATAATTATCAGTAACATTCTTTATTATTTCCATGTAATTGTGTGTGCATATAAAAGATGGAAATAGTGTGTGCGTATATATGGATGGATGTGTACAAGTTTATTATTACGAATATGTTATTCGTGGAGGCCTATGTATCATCATATTAATAATAGCATAGTTTATAAAATTTGCTAATTTTGCATTACAAGTCAAATCTATAATACATAGTCATAACTATATTATTCCACGAAACGTTACAGTATTTTTTTGCTTTGTCAGTTACATGGGGTACTGTGCAATGTAATGTAAATGAATACAGAATACAACACATAAATAATGTATGACAATAGTTTCAAATATAGACATTATATGTTCATTCACATAGCATTTATTTATTTTATTTTTATATCTCACTAATATATATATGCACGTATTATTACCTTTATTTATTTCATTTAATATATTATTAATTCCTGCCTTTAAACGCATAAGGAGCTACCTTTCATATATAGATTCTAATTTGAATGAGTGTCCAATATTTTAAACACAATATTTCCATTACATTGTCATTAGCTTGATGATACATTGTTAACTTAAAAGATTGATTAAAAAATATATATTCGGAATATAAAAGACGATAACCTTGAATGCCATGCTTTAAGTCAAGATTCAGATTCAGATTCATTTATTTGATCAGAGAGAGCAAGTACATAGTTATATAAAAAAAACAGTTGTATATATTTTTGATGATTAGGAGACCTCCACTAAGACCAATCAATGGTCGCTAGCGTGGAGGCCACCTACATTACATTACATTTATATTACAGGTTTATTCAATATTTCAAGTACATATTAATAAAGGTGATGTTAACTCCCTGGCTGTCACCTCAGTACTAAGATAGCTCGAAGACCAAGGCGACAGACAGGGAGCTATCATCAGACAATATAAACCAATATTGTGAATAGAAAAACTATTATATAACAGCAGGCCTAAGTAGCATGAACATTTATTATAAAAAAAATGATTCACAGAGATGCATTTGATAATTCAGTTGCAATAAATACTAGAACTTAACGGGTAAATTAGAACCTTCAAAAATTAACACTCTATCAGACTGTAAGGTATAGGCAATATGATAATTAAAAAGACGGAAAATTTGTTGTAATACACAAACATATATTATTGAATTGCGCTACAAACATAGCACCGAGGAGTATGACAAATACTGTCGTAGCTGTTTAATATTGATGATTTTGCATAAGTGATGACACCTTGCAAAATGTGAGTAAAAAACTTTTCCTTTATATTTGTTGGGCAGTTATTGATTGCATCGGGTATATTATATAATAAGCACTGTCCAGCAAATTCATGTTTTATACGACATTTATATAGCTCTTGATTCCTTGTATTATAATTATGGTCACTTGTTCTAAACTGGAGATTCAGAAAAAATGTGGGCAAAGTGTGTTTTAAGTATTTGTAGTATAATTTAAATTGCGGTATTTTAAAAATATCCTCTGCTTTTAAAATATGCAAATTTTTAAATAGTGGATCCGTATGGGCAAACACTTTGTTTTTTGTTATAATTCGAATACATTCCTTTTGCAAGTTTGTTAGTTTGGATGGCTGGTGTCCCCAAACTATGAGCGAATAATTTATGTGTGGTAATAACAGTGAGTTGTAAAGCGTGATTAAAATATTTAAGGGTATATGATTTTTCAATCTTGTTAGGACGCCGATGATGCGTGATATTTTCAGGACAATGTGGTCTATGTGATCATTCCATTTCAATTGCTTATTGATAATTAAACCTAAGAAATTAAAGTTTTCGACGCATTCAATAACGTTATTATCTATTTTTATTAATGGTATAGGTGTTTGTTTTCTTGCCGAACGAAAGACAATAAATTTGGATTTGGAGATATTTAGAGAAAGTTTGTTTACTTTAAACCATATTGAGAGTTTTGCTAGTTCTGCATTGATAATATATGTATTATAGATAGCATTCTTCGTTATAAGAGTCGTGTCGTCTGCAAAAAGGATAAAATGAAAGAGATTGGAAGATTTATGCATATCATTCATATAAATTAAGAATAGTAAAGGCCCCAAAATGGAACCTTGAGGTACCCCAGTAGTTATTTTTAAGAAATTTGAATCAGTATTATCATAATGTACATATTGTTGTCTATTTGTTAAATAACATTTTAATAAATTTATAGAATTACATCAATAGTTTATTCAGCTCAAAATAATCAATATGCGCAAGCGATTATGGGTCAAAAGAATGCATAACTTATTTACATCACTAGTACTCACTAACCAGTTAAAGATGAATGCGAACAGTTTTCAAGAAATATATATTCTTTATTATTTCATTATAGATAAGGCATCACGTTGAAAAACGGTTCTTAAAAATATAGTCTATTTAAATATTTTCAAAACAGTGCCGGCACTGTTTTGAAAATATTAAAATAGACTATATTTTTAAGAATCGTTTTTCAACTCTCAATGATTACATTCCGCGCAAACTTGACTGTTCATCGCGTTCACATGATTGTCTTATGTAAACATGAACACTTAATCATTGGTCACATCAATGGGCACATTGTTCACATGATTTCTAATAGTGAGATGTCAGTTTTGAATCCCAAACAAAAACTCCGAATAACTGGTTGAATATTAATTTACTTGATATGACGTAGAAATTGACTGAGCAGTTAATGGTACCACCTTCAATGCAACAGTTTATAAAATTAACGCTAAATTAAAAAAATGGTAAAACATTGACAGCGCTATTCCGATATATACTGTATAATCTTCAAAAGTATATCAAATATGACAAAGAAAACTAATTTGCATTTTATCTTTAAACAGTTCAATGTGGGCAAGCAATATTTAACTCGTTAATAAAATGTAATCATATATTTCTCAAGATTACAACCGTATTTATATGCTAAACTTTCCAAATAAGGTAAGTTAAATGATATATTTTGGACATATTAACATATGACTGTTGTGCGTATGATAGTGTCACTGTAAGTGTATCACTAGTGACCGAGTGTAATTGTGTCTGACTTCACTTTGTCTATATATATGATAACAGACAATCACTCATCCAACATATATGCGACACTCAACGACCACAATGTGCAATATATTACTTGAAACACGCGCACACCTATGCTCATTGCTGTCAGCAAAGTCAAAAGACAGTATCTGTTTAATTGTAAAGTAAGCAAATACTGCCTTTTGGATTTGCAGGGCAGTACACATCTACTCACAATACATAATCAACATGTTATTCTAACATCATTGTAATGAATTGTTACTAATCCAGCATGTCAGTCTATGACATCTGTTTCCAGTGTTCGTCGTACTGGATCAACTGATCCAGACGCGAGATGTGGATGCTGGCAATCCATGATTAAGTACGTGCACACCAGCACGGATATAGATGTTCAGAACCATGAAGGGTTATTGATGGGCCCCATACAGCCTGGCAAAGCCAAAAAGCAGTATCTGCTTACTTTACAAGTAAGCAGATACTGCCTTTTGGCTTTGCAGAGTAGCATAGCCAGTGGGCGGATATTGTATTAATCACATGTGTGCATGAATCTGAATAACATATGTTGGGTGTACACCACCCACGAGCTTCATCAAATCAACATTGTGCAACTTCAATGTGTCACATGTTGACAATGCCCACTTTATATGTACCTGGCCAATCAAATTGTCTGTCTCATAATGCACACCTTGGCAGGTCACACGGGGTTAAAGGCTGTATACAAATCAAATATACCTGTAAAGAGTATGTACTGGAGTGTCATATGAATACCTACACCATGATCACCTCAGGTAAAGAATAAGCTTCCAAACAGTTACATGTATAATGTGATAACGTACGTTTTATATTATAATATTAAACGCAGCCTGTTTCGGACTACTTGTTGACTGAGTTTATGAATGAATGAGATTTATGCCACCTTTGTTGCGTCCCAATTTGTAATAACGAACATATGCTTTCCAATTTGTAATAATTTATTACATATTGGAACGTTAATACAAATTGGGACGACCACACTTTTGTGTTGACTGAGTAAAACTGTTAAATAAGATTTGTTATATTTATTTATTTATTTAGTTATTGAGACATATTTATACAGGGTGGACATTATTAGCAGTCAGGCTATTTTTCATATGTGCCCTGTAGAGATTTTGCTATATGAAAAACAAACATTCAATTATATAATATATAATACAAGTGAGCTTTATAATACAGATAAAAACGCCCCAAGGTTAAATATATCAGGTGAATAACCCGCCATCAAGTATTAACCCATCAAGTATTATGAACGACACAGCAGCTTCAATTCATTTAAAAGTATTACCAAAACATAACCATAATCAGGCATTTTATTGTGTATTTCACTGCATTGTTAATTTGTATTTCTCTTGTATGTTTCAGCATGCCATATATCTGACATAGTATCGTCGCCTCGGAGCTAAAGGATCCTATCTGACACTCGCTAGAGTGGCAGATAGGATCCTTTAGCTCCGAGGCGACGGTATGTCAGATAGGAAAAAAAATAAAATAAAAAACTATATCACAATAAACATTATTCAGTCAATAAAATGGCTGGTTATGATATTGTGCATACTTTCAACTCGCTATTTATATCTGACATAATATGTCATACAATAAATACATATGACATTCGAATATATAAAGTCAGCGACATACTCAGTAAAAAATGGTTGGCTATGGTTGTGATCTTGTGCGCACTTCCAAATTAATTTAACCGCCATTTCTATCTGACACAATGTGTCAGAGAGAATAAAAACAATAATGTATGACATTTAAAGAATGTACAGAAACTGCAATTATATATATATTGAACAGCTATTGCAGTTAGTTTGCTAACAAAATTTGTCATCAATATTAGGTAATATGTCAACTTATTATGCTTATCGTAACTTAATATCATAATATTTTTTTCAGCATATCCGCTACCGCAGATTTGTTAAATTACTTATAGGTAGAACAGAATGCAATGTACGTCACTCAATCACTGCGTAGTGGAAAATCTATGAAATATTTTCTACTTTAATTCTTTCATATTCTTCTTTGAGTTCGTAATATAGAATGTATATAATATATTTATTATAATTCGTAAATGATTTACATTTGAGTTCACATAATATATCTATAGCTGCAACGATTATCAGTGTTGAGAAATAGTTGGAAATAAATCATATGAAGACTGACAGACGATCAGCTAAAGAATATACTTACAAAGCAAAAGTGCTATTTTATGTGTGTTAATAGTCGTATTGGTCTATAACACGATGTGAAGTTAATACTTGATGGCGGGTTATTGACCTAAAGCCATATCAACAGATAATCTGTTATTATTGGATGGGTGCACTATATGGCACCAAGACACGCATCACTTTACTAGATAGCCTATGCCAGCAAACATGATGCATTGAACCCATGTTGGTATAATGCTGGGCCAGCGGCCCAGCATTATTCTAACATTGGTTCAATGTCTCGTGTTTTTTCGGATGCTGTTGGCAGCCATTAGCCATGATTAGAAACTCCAGTTTTGCAGAAGGAAATATGACTTTTGTCACGCCAATTAGCAATTAGACATAAACAATAACGCGTAACAATTTACCATAACATAAAAAAAGATAATTTCATCTTCCAAATCATCAATGAATACGGCGACATAGTAGGAGAATTATATATTTATATTTCAGTGGCAAACTATTTGTTGCTTGAATCTAATTTGAATCGTTATTGATCAATATTACCTTAATTAAATAATGTGTACTTACAATCAAAAGAGCTATGATGCTATTTATGTATTGTTGTCCATAACTGTGCACAAAACAAATATTAAATATAATATACCATATTAATATCTGATGTAGTAAATTATCCCTGTGATAATAATTGTACCATTAGTTCAATAACGTTTACTTAAACAGATACATAATGATTGTGATTTATGTACAGTAGTAACATAATTATTCATATATTCAAGTCGAATTTACTACAAATTTATTCAAATATATACTAGAAAAACTTTCCTTGATAAAGATAATTTTTTTTTACAAAAATACACATAAACTACAATCAAACGCATGGACAATTTTTGTTATTGCATTTCGGTGAATACAATATTGAGCAATCCCATCTGAGAGATAATTATTGCTAATGATATATAAAATAATAAACAAATCAATTTCATATTTAGACTATAAGCAGGGGGCGTATGTAGACAAGGCTTGGGGGTCTGGAAAGCTGACCATTTTTTTATTGCCGTAACCGGGGGTAAATAATTCTGAGCAAAGATACTTTGTTCATTTTCGAAAGTTATTTTTAATTTGTTAAAAATATCACATCCGAGGGGAGGGGGGACATGGCAAAATGCCCCCTAAATACGCCCCTAACCATAAATGTCAAACAAACAATAGCTTCTGAAATTATATACTAGTATTTGGAAATATAATTGTTGTACAATATATATATTTTTAAAATAATTATCATATGTTTGTCTTTTTCTGAAAACGACCACTCTTTTGAATAAAATTTTCAATTCTTCGGTTTGTTATAATCTTGCAACAATCCATATAATATTTTTAAATCTACATTTAATACTAATGAAATATAATAGGGTTTGTTTGGGAGTCGAGATTTACAACTAAATATTGGAAGATTTAAGACAAATATAATATATAGTGTTTATTTTGAAATACTATAATGCGATGTGATGAAAATCGATAGCACACATTATTCAATGCTAATATAATTATAAACATGTTGCTAAGTACAACATGACCACATCGTCAGTTTCGAATTCATCAAACACATTTTACCATGGTGATAAACATTTTTATGAGATGTATGCGGCAAATAATTTATCAGTGTAAACAACAAAGTTGTTTACACTGATAAATTATTTGCGGCATTGAGATCACCTGCCACAGTCACACGTCCACACCAGGCAACAATAACTCCACGGAGGATTGTGTTCTACAGCAGCCCATGAATGGAGAACCATACATTATCCAACAAGGGGCAAATTATGCACGCTACGTGTTCCCTCGTTATGTGGAATTTACATTCTCCCGTGGGTTGTGATGTGTTGCCAAGTCAGAGAGCTGAATTATGTAGACTCCCAAGTGAAGTATCGCCCCACGCCGTTTTGCATGACTAAAATGGTAAGTACCGTATTTTTGCTGATATATTGCTGTTTTGACATGATATGCATGGCCTGGTAGGATCAAAGAAATCAACTAGAAGTGGGAGCTTGCTGTGAGATCTAATATGCAGTATGATCGGCTCTAAATCGTCCCCTTGGATATGAAAGGGGGTGTCTGTAACTTTGTAAAGTGGCAGACATACCCTTTCATACCCGAGGCGACGAAATGTTTCTTTCTGCTCTTCCTTAACCCTTTCACTGCTAGTCACCAGTACAGTCGTTTTAAGCCTTAACCCTTTTATCGCCGGTGCCGCATATATGCGGGTTTTCATTTTTTATAAGCACATCAAGTACCACCTTTTAAACATGCCAAATATAAAATGTGACATCAATCAGCAATATTTAAAAACAGTTGATCTCCATTTTGTCAAATATGAATAATTTTCACTCACTTGAAGTTGTGGATCGCGTCAGCGAGACACAACTTCAAGTGGGTGAACATTCAAATTGTATAATTTGGCGGTTAAAGGGTTAAAGCGCTGAAATATTGGTCGTATAAACCATCGACAAATTGGAAAATATCATGAACGTCTTAGTCAGCTCTTTCTTATTTACTTGAATACATATGTTATGGGGTTAATAAAATATTTTACTATTACAGTGCGGGGATCGATTTCAGACGTCAGAATCAGACGTCTACAGACGTCAGATTCTGACGTCTAATGTCGATCCCCGCACTGTAAGGGTTATTCAGATATATTAGCAGGATTAATGACATCAATATTTGCAAGTGATTTTCGGCCACTTTTGGGCCGCAGTAGCGAGACATAACTCCAAGTGGTGATAATGTAAATACCTTGCGGGAAAATGATTAATATTTATCTAGGCCTACTATACCACGTTCAACTATTAAATAGACACGTGTAGATGATATATATTGCCATACTAATTTTATATTATCTGATATTAGGTATGTGTAATGGCGTAATAACAGAAAGCGAAACGATAATGAAGAAATAAAAAGAGGATGAAACTAAAGACAAATAAGCTATACATGTTTATTCTGCTCGTAATTACCCAACCCGGTCTTCGCTGATCACGACTATAGTCGTTTTTAATACGTTTTATTAGCCGCTTAAATCACTGTTATTGGGAAATGAAAAGTACCAAGATTTGCAAATAATGTTTGGCATAGAATCAAACAAACATGATACGTGTAGGCCTAATCTCGTGGAAATCTCACGATTTGCTTTTTGTAGCTAGGCCATGTAACCCTCTTGAAATTAATATGTTTATAGCTACAAATAAGCAATTTGGTACATACACAGGTACAATTACACATTATCATAAATATGTACAAAGTTTATCGAACAATTACCCGCATGTCGCATGATATTAACTATGAAAAAAATAGAAAAGATTTTGCATAATTTAATTATTCATTTGATTCTGAAATAGTGTATACGAAATCATGTATATATGCAGGACTTTTTTCATTGGAAAATACATTAATTTTATCAAGATAGTCACAATAATATTATTAGCCCTCATCCCGCTAAGGTAATTTATTTAAATTTAGACCCCCTCCCTTGCAGTCGTGTTTCGCTACCGCATACCAACAATAATTTATAGTGGGTAAAAAAATATTGGGTAATTTGCGAACAAACATTTCGTCGCCTCGGGGCTAAAGGATCCTATCTCACACTCGTCAGAGTGGCAGATAGGATCCTTTAGCTCCGAGGCGACGATTTGCAGATCCTCATCTTTAAACACTCATTTCGTTCCCAATATCAGTGAATTCATCGGACAATAAAGCAGATAACAAACAACTGTAGTCGCATTTAGCAGGGAATGTATAGAACACAATTATTTGAAGTCTTCGACGCTGGCCCAACATTAAACCAACATTGGGTCAATGTCTCGTGTTTTCTGGGAAGTGCGTCCAGTAATGATCTACATAATTAGAGGAGGACTCTGTCACTCAGCTGACCTAAGTGCAATAATTAGTGATCCACACTTTCCCCGGGTGGTCTAAGTACAGTATATCTATTAAGTAATTATTTACAATATCAGTCTGGAACATCTTATCCCAGCTGATCTATTCCCAGAAAACTCAAGACATTGAAATAATGTTGTTTTAATGTTGGGCCAGCGTCGAAGACATTAAAACAACATTGTACCAGTGTATCGTGTTTGCTGGGTTTATGACACGAAATGAGCACATAAGACACAGTGGACACTTATGTCCAGTACTCTGCAAAGTGAAAAAGCAGTATATGCTTACTTGTAGAGTAAGCAGATACTGCATTTTTGCTTTGCAAAGCAGTATAGTACTCTACTCCAGCCAATCACAGACGGCGGCATTTCGTCATCCAAGCAAACATAAGATATATAACCAATGCTGTTTTAATGTTGTTTTAAAGTAGACGGTGGACCAACATTAAATTAACATTGGGTCTACGTCTTGTGTTTGAGATATGTCATTGGATCATTTCACACAACTTATCTATATATATAAGTTTAATAACGTGACAAAATGATCCATATAAGAAACGGGTCTCATTCCCATATATCTAAGTAAATGAACTAATGATCCACATAAGCATATTAAGCAGGGGTGAACATAAATTCAATTCCAAATTTTCATCAGGCCGGGTCGAAATTCAACCAGCCCACTTACCATCAACTGCGTACATTACCAGGTAAATTGACTGGAACCATAACTCTATGCTGGAACTAAGGAAAATGGAAATCAGTTGATTCTCTATTTCCTTGTTGGAAAACGGTGTCGGTGAAAATTTTCACCCCTGATGCCCCTCCTCTTTCCTATTTGCTGATGTTAGAAAAGAAAGCAATGATCCAGATAAGGAGGGGTCCCAGAATTGCAAACAAGATACGTGGACCTAATGGTGTTTTGACAAAACACCATTAAGTGTTACAAAGGGTCTTATTCTTGTCATGCGGCAATTCAGAGAGAAACACTGATGCAACAATGCTGGTCCAGCATATTAGACGGTGGCCCGGCATTCCGCCAGCGCGGATCCCACATCACCAGCTCATTGGAGGGTCCGCTTTGAGTAGAATCCCCGTGGATGGTGAGTCCATTGTAAAGCGGTGACGCCTGGAAAATCCGTAATGGAGCAGTTGAAATGAAATGAATCGGGCTTTAGGCCACCTTTGTGCACATATAGGCTAAACTGGGCCAGGAGAACCTCCTGAGGATGGTGAGATGATTGAGATGACACTGTCCTCCAGACACAGGATTCGAAATTCGAGCCCTGGCGGTCTGAGGCCGAGCACGCTACCTCTCGGTCACGGAGGCTCCCCACAATACTAACTTTCACACGTGGATGGGGAAGAAACAATTGTGTTTCTTTCAAACCGCCGAGACCGGGAACCGAACCCCGGACTCTGGCGTGAAAGGCAGCGGTGCTAACCACTACCCTGGGGCCCCCGCCCAATGGAGCACTTTTTTCGTCCCTGTTCTATTCAATGGAGCAGTTGAATAGAACAGGGACGGAAAAAGTGCCCCGGAAAAAAGGTGATCCGCGTCACCGGATTATTAATGTATCGCGGTGGCGGTGACAATATGTGTGATGACAGCATGACGCCGTGTGACTTGGATCCATGCATCCCAGAGATCCTCGCACGAGATCCATGTGTCAGCCCAACGATGGGCTGATGTCGGGCCGGCGTCATAGACGCTGGTCCAGCATCAATTCGGTGGCGGTTCATGTCTCGTGGGCTCGCTGGGAAGCGAAAAGTCCCGGTGGCAAATTCCATCCGTCACCACGTTCATTAAATACAGCACATTATCGACGAGACAGCTCACGATCCCCGGAAGACAGGAGACGTTGGCCCAATGATGGTTCACCGTTGAGACGACGCCTAAGGCGTCGGCCTAACGGTGAACCATCATTGGGCCGGCGTATCGTGTCTGCTCAGCACAAGGATCGAGCCAGGCATCGCGCGCCCTCCTCTCACACCCCCATATGATAATTCACTGACGACACCCTTACTCTCCCACAGGCCTAATAATTAAAAATGATGCTGAATTACACTGCATAACTATTAGTTTTCTTTGCCAGGAAGGTTATGTTTTTGGTCTTGCTGGTTCGTCAGTCTTTCTGTCCGTCGGATATCTTAAAAAGTAATGAACGGATTTGCATGACATTTTTACCAGAGGTGTGCAGCAGGCCAAGGAGCTGTCCACAATCGATTAGATTTTTATGTGAAGATGATCCGGATTACGATCTGGATCCGGATATGATTGCACGGATTTGCACGAAAATTTTACCAGAGGTGTGTCTCCATTAAATTTTGGGGATGCTCTGAATTACGATCCGGATACAGGATCCGGATTACGATCATCATTTTCGGCGGAGATTTTCAGTCGCACTGTCTAGTTGTTATCCCAGCAAACACGCGACGTTGTCCCAGTGATGGGTTATTGCTGGCCCCCGTCCACGACGCTGGGCCAGCATTAACGCAGCATTGGATCAACGTATCGTGTTTGCTGGGATTGATTAACAAATATAATCGCCGTGAAGAACCTTGATTCTCATTTTAAACAATTAATACATGAAGAAAATCTGGTGAGGTTTTGAAACGTCGGAAATGGAACAACATCCGAATTAGAGTTTTTGTACGTCGGAAATATTTAACTTTCATAAACATTTCTTCGTTGCGCTGAGTAACAAAAAACATTCGCAAACGTTGCTGAAGTCATTTACATTCTAACAAATCCTGTGCACAACACGTCCTGGATGAGTATTAACCCTTTAAGTGCGAGGAGCGACATTAGAATATGTGTCTATATAATTTTACAAATTATAATGGCCCTACACCCATAACATAGGTATTCCAATAAAGCGAGAAGAGTTAGCTAAGACATTTTATCATCATTTCAAATTGAAAAAAACCTTTTGTGAAAATATTTCAGCTTCGGAATGGTTAATATTCGAACTTCTTTACTTCAGGGCTTCACACGTTTATTGGCCAGATAGGCGTTATGAAGAAATGGCGGAATGCGATTGTGTAAGTCTCCTCTCTTTCCTGGATTCTAGGGAGCATCAAGCTGGTGTAAAAAAGTGAGCTGCATGGCATAAAAATGGGATTAATCCTTTCATCGGGATCCTCCACCTCTCTGGATGCTCGTGTTATTAACCCTCAAAGCGCTGAAATATTTTTGTATAAATCATCGAGACCAAAGTGTTTTTTTTCAATTTGATCTCGCCATAAATGTCTTAGTTATAATCATTGGAATACATATGTTATGGTTCTACGGCAATTATAAATAATTTTACTCTTACAGTGCGGGGAACGACTTTAGACGTCAGAATCTGACGTCTACAGACGATTCCCGACGAATCTAAATTCGATTCCCGCGCTGTAAGGGTTATCTATTTCTAAACTAAGCTAGTTAGTAATAAATATATACAAGATATAAAAAATATTTAGTCTTAAAAATAAATCACAAAGTTTTTAATTTTTAAACTGAGTTAACAGCCATACGTTATTTATATTTCACAAGAAAAATATATTTCACTATTTAATTGTTGTAGACCTATATCATTTCAATATGGAAAATAGGACACAGCTGATAGACAATATTGTAGGTGTCAGTTAACGCACGTATGACCCAAAATAGTGCGCATACAAACATTGTCCTTGCATGGTATAATAACTAAAACAAGACACATGTTCTTATGACAGCAATTGAAATATTTGATCAATTGAAATATATATACATCCGAGAGTAAGATCTGGATTTTTTTCCAGAACCGAATGAATGAATGTGCACGTATGTTGATATACAGGCTTAACTGGACCAGGTGAATGGTGAGAGAAGTATCATATCATGCTTCACCCACAGCCGGTTACATCTTGACAACAAAGGCTCCGTGCACAATAATAAATGTTCAAGAGTGGAAGGGGAAGAAACACTACTATTACTTTTTAAACTGAGAGCAAAGAACGAGCCCTGAAATACATAGCCCACTCATGATTTAAGACAGCTGTTCAATTACAGGACCTAAGAATAGTATGTGCTTCGAATTGTATGTATAAGTCATAGGCCATGTTAATGTAGTCGAATGCCTTATCGAGATCACACACAGTAAAAATTATTACCGCATTTTAAATGACATGAAAGAACATATCCCAGTAAACGTGACCCAATGTTGATTTAATGTTGGGCCAGCGTCGCAGACGCTGACCCAACATTAAACCAACATGGGGTCAACGATTTGTGTTTGCAGACTTGTTTGTCGGCAAACATTCCACCCAGTAACGACAGGTAACATCAAAGCAAGTGTCTGTCTCCCCAATGCCCGATAACACACTAGAGATAAGTTAATACTGTATATGTCACACACTGTATGTCTAATCAAGGCAGCATTAATCTACATTTGACTGGTCTATTGGAAACACCTCCGAGTGCGATCAAACATTAGAATCAGATACTGTTTTCTCAGGTGTGATTAAATATAGTCGGCCATAGTATTGTAAATATAAAAACAAAATGATGGATATTGATCTGCTATATTTTTTCTTATATATCGATTTCCATTCGTACAATATATAAAGTCAACCTGCTTTAAAATGTTATTTTTTTGCGCATTTATCATTTTTATTACACAAGTAATCGTGGTGCAATGTGATTTAGCTGTATGTTGGGGATAACACTGCGGATTTATATATTTCAACAACCATTTTAAAACGAATTTTATTATTTTACTACCAACATTTAAAGTATAATTAAATGACGGTAGTTATCAGCTGATTGTGTATTTAAGTTACCGCCTCTAATTAGTCATGGGTATGATGTGGAAAAAAACGACGAAATGTCAGGTTGTCCAAACATATTATTAAAATGATTTCCAAATATATTATCTGTACATTTTTTTTAATTTTGTGATTTGTATAGATCTACAAAATAATTCAGTAATAAAGCCCAACCCTAATTTTTATATTAATACAGCATAAGGGGGGTTAAAATAAAAGATCACAGGATTAAAACACTAAAATGACTTATTTTCATCTGCTTCCTACTATCAAACGGCTACCGGTACACGTTTCCCGAGCTAAACCTGATAATATTTGTTTTGAAAATCAAAATAAAGAAAAGAAAACACCACACTTTCTAATAATAATAATGAATAATATAAATACAAAAATATAAACTCTTTCTCGTCCGATTCATTTGCTGTGCTCGGAAAGAAAAAAAATGTTCACAATGATATATGTGCTTTGAGACTGTGAAGGGTGCATCCATTATCAGATCCAGAAGGATTTATCCGTGCGGGACTGTGAATGTCCTTGTGGTGGATCCAGCGGCCGGATTAATAAATATTTCCATTGAAACTCCCACGGAAGAGACGCACAAAAAGACACGCCAGTCTTCATCATCCGTTTAAGCGAATCCACTTAAAAAGCTTTCTTCATCTCGTTCATCAAAATCTGGGTAATTGTTCAGCCTTCACGACGAACTCTTCTCCCAGCAATCGACCTAATACTGTTTCAATGCTGGACCAGCGTCTGCGACGCTGGCCCACCATTGAAACAGCACTAGGTCAACATTTCAGGTTGTGGGTCGCGAGTGGCTTAACAGCCGAGGGTCAGATAAATACGTATTTGGGACACAAATGCTGGCATATGTTATATTACCATAGTTAAGTGCGATAGTCATGTTTTTGTATATATTTAGTTAAAGTGGTTGTATAAATTTTAAATCAATAGTTGAAGTACAAGCTTAGCAAATCAATTTTTGCCGTATAAAATCAAAATATGTTAACCAGTAATACCATCACAGTAGTCGCTGACTTGAGGTTAGGGTACCAAATTAGAAAATCAGACACAAAAAGAATAAGAGATGATATATTACTGAGTGGGTAAACTAGATTGTACTTTTTAAATATATTATTTTTCTTGATAGTACTAAATAAGAAAATCAGTTGCACCAATGTTGACTTATTACATGTGCGATTTAAAAAAAAGGTAGAGTATTATACCCGAGCTCAGTTATCCCCTTAATTTTAATGATATTCATAGGAAGAGGCAAATAATTGTGTTGTTTCAATATTAGTGTGAATATCTTTAAAAATATTTTATTTGAAAATGCAGCATTTACTTACTAAATAGACTTATTTTTTACGAAGACAACAAGGTAAAAAAACAGTAAGGTTATAAAATGTAATGTATATACATACTAATACATGCTGATAGCACCAAAAAACATAAGGCATAAAATAATAGATATACTAGTATTGTATTTAAATATACATATATCTTATTTTATTTATCTTTAATAAAAAAATGTGTTCGTCTGTTATAATTAATATAAATCAAACAAAATATTTAAAATAAAATATGACATAAAATGATAAACGAGCAAGTTGTGGCTTGTTTTCTTCTATTCAATGATTGGTTTCAAGGTCAGAAACAACAGCCAATCACAGTAACGATAGGCTCACAGCACAATGTAGCTGCACGAATAAGAGAAGCGGACAAATAAAGTTGCCTTACAATAAAAGTAACTTATATTGTTAATATGGAATGTTAACCATATTTTTATGTTTGTCCATCGTCCTCGACATCCACCCAGCATAAAAACGGCATTGTGTCCATATCTCATATTGTTAGGCTGGTTATCGCATTGGTACACTCTATATAATATAGGTTCTTTAGAAGGAACCCGTCTGTACTATTACCATGCGACCCCAGGAGAACCCTTGCAGGGTTCTCCTGGGGTTGCATGGTAATAGTACTGAAGGGTTTTTGTTAAAGAACTCTTTTTGAGTGTATACTCTGTGTCTTAACACTTTCAGATTTCATTTATTCGACAAAGATTATAAATTCAAGTCAACATGATAAAAGTAAAATTTGTCGGGAGACCCTTTTTAACACAAGGCTTTTGCTTGATGGGGTAGACAGAGAATGATTCGGCCTTGACGCGTTTTATCAGGAATGCATAATACATTGTGTTATGTATTTCTGCTTTTAGTCAATCATGCTCGCACAGAGTAGCCCTATTATACAATGTGTGACAACACTCCAGGTCTTATGACAGTCATATCCATAATTTAACTCAACACTTCTACCAAATATTGCTCAGCCACAATATATATGTATATTCACGCCAGGTGATATCTTCCTTATTGCATCGATTTAGTACGAAAAAATACGAGGATAAAGATTCCTTTGATACACCACTTGGCGAGGTGACATGGATAGGGGTTTGTTTACTGTCTATACCCGAGGCATTATCCCAGCAAACACGAGACGTTGAATCAATGTTGACTTAATGTTGGCCCAGAGTCTCCCACTCTGGGCCAACACTGTATCAACATTGGTTTAACGTCTCCTGTTAAATGGGATACTATCTATCCCCGGTAACAACCCCCTCATTAGCCTCGACACAATTTACGATTTCTTGTCACACTACACCTACCTGCTCATCTGGCTGTCACATGATGTGACGGACAGGAGCAGGGTTCGAGACCTTCTTGGTAACTCTAGTGTCACTCATTTGCATATTCAGTAGTTTTCACTGAGCCGTGAGATTACTAATAATAGAAGATCGAAGATGATGAAAGTAGCTGCATGTGATTGCAAATTCCGTAAAGAAATACATATATTTATCTATCATAGTTCATGTAATATATGATAAAATAACTATATATCTAATTAATTGTCACTTTATATTATGGTTATATATATATTTATAGATAATATATAATAATATTATATATATATATATATATATATATATATATATATATATATATATATGTGTGTATAGGTTATATATATATATGTATAGGTTATATATATATTAATAGGTTATATATATAGATGAATATCACTTTATTTTAGAATGTAAAAGGTACAGCGATCTCCGTCATAGATATATTCCAAAATTTATTGGATAAAGCCGTCAATGGACAAGTTAGTTAAATCGTTCGGTTGTACCAAGGAGGTTGAAAAGACTTTCAACCTCCTTGGTTGTACAAAAAGGAAAACTCTCGTCAATGTATCTATGCTTATTTTTAAAGCCATGTGTGGAGTAAATATTTCATGATGTCTCTCCGGTATATATAATAATATGTTGTTTATTTTTCGGTACATGCTGTATATATACTTGCAAACCGTATACGTAACCCACATACCATGATGCTATTCTATGCAGAAACCAACCCCATGTCTGCCATCAATCATAGCAACCCGTCATATATATTGGACGGGGTAGAAAGGCAATTTTGGCAGAACTCCATGGCGCATTAAGCCAGCATGGGATGTTGGGTGACCTCTAGCCCAACGTTTGCGACGTGGGCCCGCTTATGAGCCGTCTGTTTGTAACCAGATATTGGCGGTATCCTGATTCATTTTTAGACTGAGGGTGGTATCCAATATCTAAATCCGCACCGTTTTCCCATAGTTCTGCCAACGTCACAAACATCGCTCCAGCATCAAGCTTTGCCTTGAAACCAGTGGTTTGTGATATTGCTATCAAATCGATACATCATTGTGTTACGGGGGAGGTTTTTCCGGGTGCCCCAGCTGGTCGCCTGCCCCCGGGGTTGGATGGCACCGGGTTCACTATAGCCGGGTCAACCAGGGCCAGAAGGGGTACCCCAGTACACAGCACCAGTGCTGGCGTAGTGCTGGCCAGCGTCTCTGACGCTGGGCCAGCACTACGCCAGCATTGGTGCTGTGCACCGTGTTTCCTGGGTGGGTGTCAATTCTGGAATTCAGCGCAACGCACATGGACTTAACATTGGATCAATATTGGCAACGTCGGCCCAGAATAAACCCTGATCCAGAGGTTTTCATCCCAGCAAACACGAGCCATTGAAGCAATGTTGGGTCAATGTTGGCCCGCCGTCTGCGACGCCGGCCCAACATTGACCCAACATTGCTTCAATGACTCGTGTTTGCTGGGTATTGACTGGAAAAAAGATAGCTCCCTCTAACGACTGCAAAGATCGCCTTTCAAGTTGACATGTCTCAGTCAAAACTCGCAAATTACACAAAATTGCCAGTCCGTACATGCCACGGGGACGTTGCTAGGATACTGTAGCAAAAAATACAACTCACGAATGAATGACCGGCGACAGATTAGTCGGTGTACTAAGCATACATCTTATAATACGACTGTTTTTGTTATAATAACTAAAGTAGCTGTTGTAAATATGTTAAAAACAATTTGACGAGAACTCAACTGAACAAACGAAATAACGAACGAACAAACACAGAAATGAACTCACAAAGTGTATTTCTAACTATTTTTCAGTTGTAAATACCAACAAACATCAATCTAATTACATTTATATATACAAAATATTCAAATGGTATTTTGATAAATATTGCATTTTTAAATTTAACACAATTTAACACATAAACTGTTGACACAAAGGTAAAAAAACACGAAATAAAGACAAAACGAGCAAAATAAAAAACTAGTGAATGAAATAAAGGAGGAATGAGTAAAAACTATAACTGAATGACTGAATGAAAGAATAAATAAATACATTAAAAAGCTGATGAACGAATGAAATCAATCCATCCATCAATCAATCAATTATTCCATCAATCAATATGAATATAATATAATTATTAACTGTCATCCAGCGATTATGTTATTTAAATAGGGTTAGAAGTGACATATATATACCTACTAGCACTGCCGTTCAAGTCAATGCAAAGCCAACAGTATCTGCTTATTTGTAAAGTCAGCCGATACTGTCTTTTGTACGTATATATATCAGATAAACGTTTAGCTACAGTGAACGACAGCAGAGGAAATGTAGACATTTAGCAGATGTGTGGGTCCTATAGCGACATCAGATACTACATAAAGGAAGGTCTGGTGATGGTAACGACGTCTTCTGAGAAATAAATACAGAAGAAAGCCGCGGAAAGCCAAAATGCAGTATCTGCTTACTTTACAAGTAAGCAGATACTGCCTTGTGGCTTTGCAGAGTACAGCAGCTGTTATAAATGCTTTGAGACATAAGACCCCACAGGAAGCATTCATATACAGAAGTATACAATCTAATAATCAAGAGTTTGTCACTTTATATTCATATAGTTACAGTAAATTAAGTCATTCGAAGCCAACGTAGACGCTACAGGCATGTCGAAAACGATGTCAGTATACGTCTTGAAAACACAACTAATAGCAATTAAAATCATTTAGCTTTTCTATAAGCTTAACTATTTTATATTGCTCTTAAAGGGACCCCTTAGGATGAGACATTTTCAATGTTGTCAATTTTGACAATGTAACTTCTATGAAGCTATATAGCCTACTGATCTGAACTAAAAATACAAAAAAGCCAAAAGACAATTTTAAAGCACCGAAAAGGAGTGAAATAGTTATATTTCCAGGTCGTATATTGCCATGTAAACAAAACAAGTCAGCAATATACAGCACTTCACACCACATATTCCCACGTCTTGGCCGAGGAGATCAAAGCAATCGCCGCTAATTGGTGTCTGATTGGTGTCTTATAGTCAGGACATGAGATACACCTGCAACACGCTGGGCCGACGGCAACAACATGTGGCCCAGTGCTGTATGAACATTTATTCATCCTTCAGCATGTGTTTAGGTATACAAAAAGTTTGTTTGGGTTATGAGCGGTTTCATAGAAATATAAATAAGAAATATTTTTAAAAATCTAAAAACTCTGAAAAAATAAAATTGTGATCTGGGGGATACACTACTTCACTAGAAAACTAAAAACGAAAATTGATTTCATCCCAAGGAGCTGCTTTAATATACACAAAACTAAAGCGACCAATTACTTATTATGTATAATTCGCTCATTGTAGTCCACAAAGAACCTGTCATGGTTATATATGTTTTATTTTCATAAATATTTATCTAAAATGGGTAAAATTTCATGATAAAAATACCCCAAAAAGACCGAAGCGACCTTTCTTGTCATGATTGGCCTGTCAATACCGCGCTAAAATATCACTATTATAATAATATATGAGCATAGCAAACGAAGCTACACTTATCTATGACCACTCTGAAGGTTGTTGTGAAGTAAGCAGATACTGCATTTGTCTTTGCAGGTCATTACACTAATCTATGAACTCTCTGTGTATTATGCATTCTATTCCAGCCAGTTCAATTACCCATTACTAGATCTGATCCTTGTAATTTAAATGGATGTTTCGCATTTGAAGACACATAAATTACCCGTTTGAATATCAGCCCGCATGACCATGACAATAATTATAACGTAAGCGTATACTGCCATGCAAAGCCAAAATGCTGTATCTGCTTAATTGAAAAGTAAGGAGATACAACATTTAGGCTTTACAAGGTGGTATCTATATGGCAGTTGCATTGTACACTGGCATTAATTGAGCATAATCTTATATTCAATATATATAGACTGTCTATGAAGGATAAATTAATGTCTGGATGTTTGACAATGTTATTATAATAAGTATGGGCTCTCCAAGGACATACAAATGCTGACTATATACGCTGGCCCAAACTTCTATTATGTTCAAATATATCATCACCCAATGAATAAATTGTGCTCGCTATAATAGCCAGCAACTGTTATAGTTTATGATATGTTTCCTATACATTTCACTCAACACAGCTCCGGAACAGTTATCATCAAATTTAGTCTCATAAAGTAGACACAGCACAGAGTTTTTCATGTAGTTTAGAGGTGATCTATCACACCTTATATAGTATAAATAAATCTGTGACAAATAAATCAAAGTTGCCACAAGATGGGGCACAGGTGTTTCCTTATATGGGGTGATTGGCTATCATGTGACCCTGATAGCCAATCACCCCCATATATGAGGTGATTGGCTATCATGTGACCCTCTGGGAGGGTCACATGATAGCCAATCACCCCATATAAAGACATAATTATTCATACCTTAGAAGGGGTGATAGATCACCTTTAATATACTCGTTTATCCCCCATATTTTGAATAAAATCAACTAACGAGAAACTGAGAAAAATACCTCATAAATAAAAATATATATTCTGAGGTGTCAATTAACCCTTGTCCTGCTAAGACCATATATATATAGAGCATATAGGGCCTATTTCAAGCAAATTTCAGACTAAATAATAACACTATTATTTGTTACATATGCTGTGGTAGATGCTCAGTTAATCAAATAATTGAAATTGGGAGATGTCTATTTTTCATAAATTCCATTATTTTTCATACATTTGAAGCTGGAAATTGCGTCAGAAATTCCAGCTTCAAATAAATGAAAAATGCTGACATACAATTCAGGTTAAAGGGTCAATATATAAATGATTATAGTACACGCCGGTTATTTAAACAATCAAGAGATTTTCATTCACACCTCAAGGTAAGTGAAAACTAAACCAAATCCCGAGTGCGAAAGGTAGTGATAGTGAGTGACAGAAATATATTTACAGCCAACTATATTAATGTGTTTTCTAATCGCAGGAATTCGAACACCTGGCGACCAAGCGGACGTGTCAGTCAGCATTATCTTGACTGACACTCAGATAGCTGCATTGCAGACGGTTGAACTCCATCACAGACTTCCTGGCGACCTCCTGTGTGAGTATGGATTTGCTCCTCTCATACTCAATAACCAGTGATCCGGAGTTATACTGGATCATGGTGTAGCCAACCCTCACAACGCTAAAATAATTGTACCGTGGAGAACAAAGGGCTATAAGGCCATTATACATTTCTAATTCTTTCAGTGCAGGGACCGTTTTTAGACTTCAGAATCTTACGATTCTAACGTCTACAGACATGTACTACACTCTAAACAATATAGGGAATTTAAAAAGAACCCTTCAGTGCTATTACCATGCAGCCCCAGGAGGGTTCTCCTGGGGTTGCATGGTAATAGTACTAAAGGGTTCTTTCTAAGGAACATATATTGTTTAGAGTGTAGACGTCAGAATCTGACATCTAAAGACGGTCTCGGAGCTGAAAGGATTAACTACGTGGTGTTTTAGGAACATATCTTTCAATGTGTTTTTTCTGAATAATCGTATTAACTGGAGATTAAATGTGTTAAGTAATTGTCTTTTTTTTTTAATCTCAGAAAATTGTTTACCACTTGCACTAAACTGTTATTGCTGCTCCAAAAACATATACCTCCATAATAATTATATTCAGATATGCATTTATATAACTCAATATTGGATACTGCATAATCCATTATATTCTCGTCACATTTAATTTGGCGATTTTCGCGATAAGGCATTTCATCGCTAATATTACTGGCAAGGCCTCCTATCAAGATTATGACCTGCTGGCAAACTTGTGATCGCTGAATTATATGAAAGCTTCAATAGTGTGGGATTGACTTTGGACACAAATGGACACCAACTCAACTCATATTGACACAAACTCAATAGGGTATGTAGTATTTGATATGATGAAAAAGGACCTTGTCTATAGAATCCTGAATACTATGCAGCATCTTGATATAATATAAATATAGATACTTGCTGTAGAAAGGGATGAAATATATCGCCGGCTCGATACGTTGAGCCAATGCTGATTTACCGATGAGCCAGCGTCGCAGACGCTGGCTCAACGGTAAACCAACATCGGGACAAGGTTTTGTATTTGCTGGGATATTGAAGGCTGGAGAAATATTCTTTGCTGGTCACGGTGCGTAGCTTTACAGCTAGAGACATCTGCCGGCGGCTGTAACAAACTCCCTGACAGGTCTCCGGACGGGGGCGTCAATTTCACGCCGTTGCCATGGCGCTACTGATCAGTGCCACGTCGCCATGGCTACCAAGCTCAAGTACGTATTTGTTAGATACATAATATAACACTTTAGACAAACTTTTTCAGATCGGTACGCCCGTCTTCAAAATACAATTTATACACTTTAACTGTGCACTTTAAGTTGTGGTTTGCAATCTCCTAAAGGTGTCCACAATCTCATCAAAATATATGTGCTAAATATAATCCAGAAAATATGTTCTCTCCCTCCAAAATCTTGTATTATTGAACGATTAGATTACCAGCTTCTGGCACATGTGGCACATTATTGTAATTATTTATATTGTGTTTTTTTAAATATATAATTATCCACATATATAAATGTATGTTAAAATAACATTGCCAAAAGAACAAAGTATAAACTAAGTATGTAACGTTATATTAGTGTTTGACTATGTATACAAATCTTGCAGGAATGTTATTTACTTTTATTCTGAGCTCTTCTTGAGCGTCTGTTTTTCAATGCAGTTTGAATTTTTACGATCTTCTGTGTGCTTCTGAATACCATATTAATAGCTCTTGATATTGATTTTACATGCACTAGAAAAACAATAAAATTGTATATAATTATTAGGTTTCTATACGCTTTCCAGAGTATGTTTTTTTGCTGCCATGTACAATAAACATATAGTAGCTATTTTATCTCTGTTTTTTTTGTGAAGGAAACATATATACTCTCATTTATATTGTATCATGGTAATGATGTTTGGTGTTTATCTTTAGTTTAAGTAGTTATGATGCATATTTTAAATATCCTGTGCTTATTGGAATATATCAATGGCAAGTCTGGTGTTAAAGGGACCCCTTGGGATGAGACATTTTCAATGTTGTCAATTTTAGAAATTTAATTAATATAAAGCTATATAGCCTACTGATCTTAACTGAGAATACGAAAAAGTCATAAACAATTATAAAGTACCGAAAAAGAGTGAAATAGTTGTATTTCCAGGTCGTATATTGCCATGTAAACAAAACAAGTCAGCAATATTCAGCACTTTACATCACATATTCCCACGCCGCTAATTGGTTTCTTATAGTCAGGACACGGGAGGACACACCTGCAGCACTGGTTGTCTACCCAACGCTGGGCCGATGCCATCAGCATGTGGCCCAATGATGTGAGAACATTCAATCGTCCTTCAGGTATACAAATAGTTTGTTTGGGTTACTTCTGGTTTCATAGAAATGTTGATTAAAAATATTTGTAAAAATATGAAAATTCTGAAAAAAAATAAAAACATGACTCGTGGGATACACTACTTCAGTACGGAATTAAAAACGGAAATTGATGTCATCCCAAGGAGCTGCTTCAAGTGCACATATATTGTGTCGATTGAAATGTCATTTTCACAGAACTAACCCTGTTGTATTTGTTATTTAAAATATATATATTTTATGACAAATAAGTCAGTAATGACTTTTAATTGTGTCAAGAAACATCTATCCAGCCAGCCTGAGCCTCTGAGACAGTGTTGTATTAATGTTGGGCCAGCGTCGTAGACGGTGGACCAACATTGACCCAACACTGGCTCAATGTATTGTGTTAGCGGGGTATGCATCTAGCTAAATAAATTATTTTATATAGTTATACATATCAGCCTAATGAAATTGCTGTGTGATTTTTGTTAAATTGAGATGTGACTTTTGAAGATAACAATTATTTCGTCACCTTGGATATAAAAAGGTGTATCTGCCTCTTTAAAAAAGTGGCAGATACACCTTTTCATGTCGAAGCAGACGATTTATGTACATTATATCGCAATTATATTTTCCATTCTGCCAAAATCGACAACTGTTTAGAAATAAATGTAGACGAAGAAGGCAGAACAGGAAACTGTTGATACATGAAAACAAAATGAACAGTTTAATTAACATTATATAGGTATATAAAACATGTTTTAAGTGAACAGTGCTATGTTATATTTAAAATATATCCAGGTTAAGCATATTATTACATGTCATTATGACTTTCCTATATGCTATACTGAAACGTGTCATTGTTTTCTGTGAATATGTTTTTCAGCTATAAGAATGAGTCCAAACTGTATGACTTTGTGTCGTGCAAACCCATTAAACACAAAAAAATTGTATAACATTTATACAACGTAGACCAACGTCTTAGACGTTGGACCAACATTATATAAAAGTTACAAACTTTTTGTGCTTAACGGGAATGCAAACAGCAGTAGCAGCTTACTTTTCATGTCAACAGTTACTGTTATACGCCTATGCAGTGCAGTATACTGCCGAATAAAGCCTAAATGTAGTATCTGCCTACTTTACAAGTAAGCATGTACCCAGAAAACACAAAACATTTGCATATCATTTTTACAACGTCAGTCCAACGTCTTCGACGTTGGTCTAAAATTATACAAATGTTATGCAAGTGTTTTGTGTTTGCTGGGTACTGACTTTTTTGTTTTTTCAGAGCAGTATAATCATCTTCACTGGACATACTAATGTGAGGTGACAGGCTGCCGTGGATCATCACTCCAGCAAAGCCATGCCATCCATAATGTAAGGATCACATGGTAATGGAGCTTTTCCCCTCAGTGCACATTCAGTCTGGATATCAAATATTGATGAGGCTGTGTCTGCGTATTTTAGCCTGCAGAGGGTTATGTTACAGTAGAAGGGTAATTTAGACATAAACACAGCAAACAGGAGACGTATAGACTCAATTTGGGTTGATATTGGACCAGCGTTGAAGACGGTGGACCAGCATCAACCCAACACTGGGGCAATGTTTTACGTTATTGTACTCATTTAACTGTCTAATTATGTGAATTTAAAACATTTATCTGATTTACATAATCGAAAAAGACGGTCATAACTTTTATTAAGTTTTTCATCTCTTGTCAATGATGACATTATTTTGAGAAAAAAGATAGTCAACGGTCCAGATAGGTTTTTTTTTTACCTATAATGTTAATAAAAAGGAAGCAGAATATAGTGCGGCATTATGGAATGTTCAATGTAGCATGAACATACAGTTACATATTTTTCTTATATGTTCACGTCTGTCTGTTTATGATCAGTGTACCACGAACTTTCGGTACAGTGTTGTCTGAATTATTCCTGTCAGTATCATGTTCAGACATGAATGTAGAGTACAGTGTTTCCATCTGTTTACACAAACAGCATGTTCATGTTCAGTGTAACACAACCATACAGTGTAGTGTTGTACCATCTCTCCATATCAGTACGATTTTCAAAGATCAACATACATTAACAATGTTATCTCATATGTTGTCTCATCAGCAGCATGTACATGTTTTATGTAAATTGATGTTCTGCATAAAATCATGTTAAGTGTAACATTAACATACAGCATATAGTTTTCCCAGCTGCTCATATAACACGTATAAATAAGTAACATTTAAATGTTCAGTATCAAATGAACCAAGGAAAATAGAATCTGATTCTATTTCCCTTGAATGAACATAGTGTAGAATGGTCACATATCAGTTTGTGTTCATACCACTGTTTGATATTTGGTCTAGCCTTTAGAGTTGTGTGTGTTAATTGTGAATTTGTTAAACTACATTATGGAATAATATCATATAAATGACCCTATCCGTAGTCCTGTACGTCACCATACAAGCATCTTGTAGTATGTCATGTCTTGTTTATGTTTTGGTACCCCGGGGCCCTATTTATATTTAGAGGTAAATAGAGATTAATTATTATTGTATGCTATAAGGGGGTGACATAGTAATGATAAAACAAATTTGATTTATGACATGTTTTCTTAATGCATGACATTCAAATTCTATACATGCTCTTGTTTAATTACCATACACCACTATCACTGTACATTCTAAATACACCACCTATATGTGGATTGGCCAAAAATATATATTTGTTATTAGTATTCAGAGAAATTTAAAAATGTGCAATTAGCGTACCCAATATGACATAGGTACAGTTAATGGGAATATTTTCCACAGTGGTAGAATCAGAGCAATACTTATATTGTGGTATCCATTAAACACGAAACATTGTCCCAGTGCTGGTGTAATGTTGGGACAGTGTCGGCGACGCTGTCCCAGCATTAAACCAACACTGGGTCAACTTCACGTTTGCCGAGATAGAGAATAGATGCAAGTATATATACACAAATATATACAATGTGACAAATAGTAAGGGTCTTTGTGAGAGCTCATGTGAGTGAAAGGGACTATATTAGAAAGCCTTGGATCTCATCATACCAATAGAAATTTCAATGCTGCACATAGTGTTTTAGCCACAAAAACAATCTGTCTCGAACAAATGATGTCCAGGTTGAATATTAAAAACCAAGGACTGAGAAGTAAAAGTAACTTTTATAGTTATCAAATACACACGGATTTTTCATTTTTAAATCATCCTAAATGTCTTAGTTAGATCCCCGCACTGTGAGGATTAAAAAAGTGCCATTAGTCATTTCTTACTTTCAAGTACAAAAAGTAAAAAAAGTTTTTGAATTGTAAAATTCAGACTAAATATCGTAGATAGCACACACTATTTCAAATATCCCATAGTAGGTTATCCAAATGAATAAAATTGTAAATGCTTCTCTGAAAATAGGCATCTCATTATGATTAGTCAAAAAGAGATTTTAAAGTTTGACAAGACATGTTGACAGTTGCAGCACATATATACGAAATGCACACTGGATAAATCAAGAAATATATATACGATATATTGACTAATATATAGCCAAAGATAGGTTGTGATACCTAGTTAATTGTTTCGCATGAAATCCACATTAATTCAGATGTACAAAAGGTACATTTATTTATCAAACTAAATATAATTAAAAAAACGTATATGCAGCAGACGTTGAGAAAACTATAATGCAGTTACAGCCTTTCGGCTTTGTACGGAATAATAGATAAGATATGAGAACACATCTTGTCAAACTAAAATTATTAATTCAAAAATAAAAAGCTACCATATGTACCTTTTGGCTTCGCACAGTTGTTATACATCTATATGAATCCACTGTACAGTGGATATCAGTTAGAATATGAAAGGTTATATCTGGCGTGCAAAGCCAAAAGGCAGTGTCTGCTTACTTTACAAGTGAGCAGATACTGCCTTTTGGCTTTGCAGCAGAGTTGTGATCAGTGACCCATGTCTAAACGTACACCTGTTAGCAGACGTTATGACAAAGTGAGGGAGGTAAACCCATTATCACTGGTCGCTGGATTATCTCAAGGTATAATACTCAGGTGGTGTGTTTACACATAACCTTATACTGTATGTAATGAACAGCTAGGTATGTACTTAGTAGGTACTTAGCAGGTATTTAATCGCTAGACGTCCCAGCAAACGTGATACATTTACCCAATGCTGGTTTACTGTTGGGCCAGCGTCGAAGACGATGGTTCAACAATAAAACAGACTATTTTTTGCTGGGATGTACATCTATAGTCAGGTGTATACATACTGTTTACATTAATGTACTGAACGGCTAGACATGTACACCTAGTCAGGTGTACATGCACTGTTTACATACTGTACTGAAAGCCTGGACATGTACACCTGTACATCTACTGTTTGCATACTGTACTGAAAGCCTGGAAATGTACACCTAGTCAGGTGTACATCTACTGTTTACATTAATGTACTGAACGTATAGTAAACTACACGTGTCTGGTTTATACGTTTAGATGTTATTTTAACACATACGTGTGAATGTTTACACTTTCAATCATTCACAGTGTATCTTATCCAGTACATGTTATTACTTGATGTAGGTAACTTGAATATTTAATTATTGTAAATGTTTACACTTTCAATCATTTACAGTGTATCTTGTCTTCTACATGTTAGTACTGGATGTTTTTAATTCAAAGCTGTTCATGTGTGGTTTTAACACGCTGATTTAATGCACGCAGCTTCAAATGACGAGATATGTTATACGTTCTCACCATTTATATAGCATATTGATATATTGTGTGTGGTATACACGCATGAAACGTGTTATTCAATTACATTTAGCGGTGCATGTTGCTTTAATTATCTTTATTTTAACATGTTACCCCTATAATTATGTGTAATATAGAATGTTACATTTATTAATTTAATTGATTGCTTATATCCGGGTAGACGAGGTAAAATCATAGAATTATTTGCATTATGCCGTCTTCTAGAATAAAGCTTGGGGCTTGGAATGTCAATGGATTTACGATTAGGTAAAAAACTCAAAGATGAAGATGTATATAACTCTATATGTAGTTTAGATTTCTGTACCCTGTCGGAGACATGGACTAATAGCAATACTGGTATTAATGTTCCAGGGTATAGATCAATACATAAGCCCAGACAAAAAGCTAAAAAGAAAGGTCGCCCAAATGGTGGTATTATATTTTTGTATAAGGCGATGTACAAAAGCCATGTAGAGTGTATACCATGTGGTCACGAAGACCTACTTATTGTACGTTTGAACGGTCAGGCTATTGGCCACAATAGGGATTTATATTTAATTAATGTATATGTTCGTCAAGATGTGCCTCCTGACAGTCACCCAGTGATGGAAGATGTTGAAAATGCACTGGCGACATATGGCATATTAGGTGACACAGTCATTCTAGGCGATATAAATGCAAGAACCGGTGATCTAGTTGATATATGTGATACGTCATGTAATTTTAACACCCCAGTAGATAAGTCAAAACACCACAAAGATATCATACAACGCTATAACTGCGATAAAACTATTAATAGTTGTGGCAAAAAATTGATAGAACAGTGTCAATCATCTGAACACGTTATACTCAATGGTCGTTTTTTAGGAGATTCTATGGGGTATTTTACATACATTAGCGAACGCGGGTGTAGCGTAATAGATTATATTATTAGCAATTATAACATATATAGGCTAGTAGAATATGTCCGTGTATCCCCTCTACATCTGTCTGATCACTGCTTAGTTGAAGCCTGTATTCAATTAAAGTATAATGCCGTGCTCTCAACTAAACCTAAACAAAAGCTAAATCATCTTTACGACACGTTTTCTGCAGAACATAACCAAAGTGATGAATATTCATTAGCTCTATTGGAAGAAGAATCACAAAATACATCAGTGTCATTTTTGCAAAACGAGTATGGACATCACCAAGATAATATTGAAGAAGCAGGGAACGATTTTACTAACATAATTGTTGGAGCAGGTAGAAAAGTTTTTAAAACGAAAAGGGGGAGAAGGGGGGCTACAAATAAAGCTACACGACCTAAACATAACAGGAAGTGGTTCGACAAAGAATGTTCACTAATGAGAAAAGATATTCGGTCTACTAAACGTAAAATGATAAACAAACCTTTTGACACCCAACTTCAGCAATCTACGTACAAAAGTGCCGTAAATACAAACAAATATTAAAACAAATGGAAAGACTCTTCAGAGACAAGTTAATAGAGCAGTTAGTTGGTATGGCAGACACCAATCCGTCCGAATTTTGGCGAACATTAGAAACACTAAAATCATTTACCGACGGAAAAGAATCTCATGCTGATAATATTCCACCAGATGAATGGTTCGATCATTTTAAAGCATTAGCTTTGAAATATATAGAACTAAATCAGGAACAAAAGAGTCTACAAGATGAATTAGCAGAACTAGAAAAAACAGTCGATGTAGACTCGCAGGAGATCCTAGATCAAGCAGTCACAATAAAAGAAGTAAAATTAATAATAAAATCTCTAAAAAACAGAAAATCATCTGGAAATGACATGGTTATCAATGAGATGTTGAAGTTCGGCTTAAGCATATTGGTACTTGCCATAACTAAATTATTTAACTAGGTACTTAAATCAGGAAATTTTCCTTCCGCATGGAACACAAACTTTCAAGTCCCTTTATTTAAGAAAGGTGACCCTTTGAGTTGCGACAATTATAGGGGGATAAGTATTACCAGTTGTTTAGGTAAAGTTTTTACAAGTCTATTAGCGGAACGAATTCAAAACTTCTTATCAACTAACAATAAGTTATCTATATATCAGGCAGCCTTCCGTAAAAAGCATGGGACAAATGATCACATATTTATTTTAAAAACTCTTATTAAACCTTTACTGTTGCTTTATCGATTTTCGTAAAGCTTTTGACAGCGTTTGGCGGAATGGATTGCTTCTAAAAATGCGCTACTTAGGAATAGGAGGGAAGTTATATAAACTACTGAACAAGATGTATTCAAACACTACATCGTGTGTAAAATTACCACAGGGTATCACTGAAAGTTTTAACAGTAAAGTAGGCATTAAACAGGGCGACAGTTTAAGCCCTATACTCTTTAATATTTTTATTGATGACATTTCGAGGATTTGTTGTCCTCTCCAATGTGACGCAGTGTCATTAGATACAATCGAATTGAACTCCCTAATTTATGCAGATGACCTGTTGATTTTGTCAAGCTCCTCCATTGGCCTACAAAACGCATTAGATCAGCTACAGAATTACAGTACAAAATGGGGATTAGAGATCAATACAGACAAAACTAAAGTAATGGTATTTCGAACTGCAAAAAAGGAGCTGCAGTGTAAATTTTTCATAAATGGGTCTGAAATAGAGATAGTATCCAACTTTTCCTATTTAGGTATCATATTCACAACTAGCGGAACATTCACTTTGGCGATTAAAGACTTAAAGAATAAGGTTTAAGATCTACTCAATTTTAAAATCGCAAAAAATTAATAACCCTATGGTATCACTAAAACTATTCGATTCCATGGTGAAACCAATACTTTTGTATAGTTGTCCAGTATGGGGGTACGAATTAATGTCATGCCAGTCTAAAGACATTTATCATATCGACAAGATTCCGTTTGAACAGGTGCAAAATAAATACTGCAAAATATTACTCAATGTAGGCAAACTCACCAGTAATATGGCGTCAAGAGCAGAACTTGGTCGTTACCCTTTACTGATAGACGTTGACATTTTTACAATTAAATTATGGATCAATATTTTAAATTCACCAGAGAAATTACTCTTCAAAGCATATCAAGAAGAGATAAAACTTGACGAATGTGGAATAAGAAATTGGGTGACTTTCGTAAGAAATATTTTAGAGAGCTGCGGATTGTCTAAATTGTGGGAACATCAAACTATTCCAAAAGATGTAGATGTACTAAAAAAGATAAACCTTGTCTTAAAAAAACAGTACGAAAATACATTTTTTAATGAACTCAACAGCACATCGGGTATTTCCAAGTCGGGGAGAAATAAGCTCAGGACATACGCCAAGATTAAGGATATTTATGAAATAGAACCCTATATGTCCTCAACAACACTCAGTATACAACTAAAACGAGCAATAGCGCAAATTCGTACAAGTTCTCACGACCTTGAGATAGAGCGCGGTAGGAGACATCGACCTAAACCTACACCAGCAAACGAACATTACTGTAAAAAATGTATACATAAAGTTGAAGATGAAACTCATTTTATCAGCGAATGTCCTCTATACACGATTCTCCGAACTGAACTGCTACCACACACTAACATTTCGCAATCCCCTACTACCTTTTTCTCGCAAATATTCAAATCCAGAAAGGATAGTGTATTAAGAAAATTTGCTATATATATAACACGTGCTCAATTATTAAGGAGGGAAACACTATATAAATTAAATAACTAATTTCTGACCTGGTATGATCCATACCCTGGAATATGTATTAATTGCAATGGACATTTGAAATTGTATATGTTTATGTGTAAATGTCTGTACTGTTTTTTTACCGTAATATTATATGTGTTTGCCATACAATGAATGTATATTGTTGTGCAATAAACTTGACTTGACTTGACTTGACTATAGACATGTACACCTAGTCAGGTTTACATCTACTGTACTAAACGGCTGGACATGTACACCTAGTCAGGTGTGTACGTCTAATGTTTACATACTGTACTGAAAGGCTGGAGATGTACACTTAGTCAGGTGTACATCTACTGTTTACATACTATACTGAAAGGCTAGTCATGTAGGCCCATGTATCGTATTCTACCATCTATTCAAATAACAACTGAATGCGGTGATTGGCTGATCTGGTCATGTGACAGGCTGAGCCACTCTATCATTGGTCGGGGTAGAATACTGTACTTATTCCGACATTTACAGTATGTACCTAACCGTTAGACATGTGCATTCAGTCACGTGTACAGCTACTGTTTAGTGTTTACATCTACACCTCGTCATAGGCATATCAGAGGCACTGAAAAATGCATTGCACATGACAAGGTGGAGTTGAAAGCGATAAAACTTCACGCGTCAGAAAAACCAAAGGTTTTATTGACCGTTTTACATGTCAACACTGATATGTACAGCTATATACTGTTAAAAATGTAGAGCTAATTAAGGATCAAATAATATAATGTATTAGCTAAATCACGTTGTATCTCTTTGTAGCTAAAGGGACTATCTGTCACTCATAGAGTGGCCTATTGAACCATTTGGTTCCAATGAGACGATAATATGACCGACCCGTTAATTATCTTTT
Source organism: Flabesymbios commensalis (assembly GCA_964017125.1). NCBI lineage: Eukaryota > Metazoa > Annelida > Polychaeta > Terebellida > Flabelligeridae > Flabesymbios > Flabesymbios commensalis. The sequence goes on along the minus strand of OZ024918.1, from coordinate 15,505,625 downwards.
AAAGTCACATTTCAAAAGTCAAAAGACATCAGCTGATCAAAAGTCATCAAAATAACCCATACCTTAAAACCTTTCAGCGTGGGGACCGACATTAGACGTCCCAATCTGACATTTACAGTCGATCACCGTACTGGAAGAGTATTTTTTTTATAATGATCGTAGACTCATAACATAGTATTCAAATGAAGCGGAAAGAGCTAACTAAGACATTTGTGATAATTTCAAATTTGTTTTCATCATGTCCAGGGGTTATATAGAAATAGATCAGCGCTGTAAGGGTTTAGTAATTATTCACTAAGTACACCACTAAGTACCTCTAAGGAGGTTATATAACCTCCTTGATACCATTCAGCTTTATAATATCATTGAGATTTAGTATAGCATTCTATCCTCCACCAATAAAAGGGCAGCTCAGCCTGTCACACAGACAAAATCAGCTAGGCCTACCCATCACCGTTGTTCAGTTGTTATTTAAATTGATTGTTATTTAAACCATAGTAGGCAGAATACCATACTCGGTTCGAGATTTATAGGAAAGTACCCAGCAAACACGACACATCTACCCAATGTTTGACCAATGTTGGCCCACCGTCTTCGACGTTGGCCCAACATTGATCAAACATTGGGTAGATGTGTTGTGTTTGTTGGTTAATTGCTGCGTGAAGATGCTGATGATAACTCAGCAGACATCGAACCAATGCTGGTTTAATGTTAAACCAATATCCCAGAAAACAAGAGACGTTGAACCAGTGTGAAGTTGCTGACGATAACAATATCACGTTGTGTCACCTAGCATGGAAAACTTACACTGGCGTGAAGTGAAGTATAATCTGATGATAACGTGCAGTGGTGTGTGGTGGAAGTGGTGTGGTGATTAATTGATTACGTAATGGTGTTATAAAGTTATTATGTCCGACTGTTATGACCCAATCTGTGAGAGCCAGGCTTGGTGTGATATGTGTGTTGTTTAGTTAGACCCTGCCAGGTTTGTATACACAGCTGATCGCGGCAAGTTAGTGCCCCCCTCCCCACCCCCGCACACACGCACACATAGAGTGACCTACCGTAATCAAATGGCGATCCGCACGGTCACTCCCTCGTAAATCACCAGTGGTCAGTATATACGTCAGCTCGCACCGGCACCCAATGGGCTCGTAATTAAAAATCCCCACAAAGGAGCACTCGTAAACTACCCCGGGGGAATAAATCATGCGGTCATGATGGCGGCGGGGCCACGTGACGCGCGCGGGCCAATCCGCGCTCGGCTGCTCATTTGTTATGCGCACGGCTCCGTGTGTTGTCTGTACGCGGACCACGTGGTGTGCTCAACCAGCCGTGACCGGAGTCACAGCCAATGACTGATGGTGACACAACTCACGTCGCTGTCCGTCATCAGCCGAGGGCTGCACTGCACACAGCCAGGGCAGACGAGTGAGGCCGGCCAGTTGGTGAGCAGCCAAATATGGACTATGCAGCTGCAATACATCATACACAAACTGACAATTTATTATACCGTACTGTACCTACAAACACGATATATCGACTAAATGGTCGTTTAATGTCTGCTACGCTGGTCCAACATTAAACCACTATTGAGTCGATATATCGTGATACGAGACACAATATAGAATCCATTGTAGGGAATCGTGCTATATGACTTCATTTAGTAACCTAAAACCACGGAATCATCTGTGTATTGTGAAAGTCATTATACTGGCAGCTATCCAGTACCAGTGATAAAAAAAACAAAGTACTCATGAGTACTACCCATTCATTCGTGATTAAGTACTTCGCATAGTCAGGATTATTATCTAACGTACATGCGTAATTTGGAGAGTCTGGGCGGAGGGGAGGGGGGGGGGTATACGTATTATAGTATATATTTAAAAAAAAGAGAAAATAACGCGTACAAGAGAGAAAGCTTAAAAGATGTGTAATATTTTTAACGGGTGAATAATTAGAGCAAGAAACACAGATAATCCTACAAAAAAAAAAATTGTAATTAAGTTTAAATATAATCCAAATAATAAATATAAGTTACCATGTTAAATTATCCAAATATCCTTATGAAGTTATTCTTTGATAATCCAATACACCAGTGCTTGTATAATCCAGGCATGACCGGGTTTTCAGTGTATCAGGTAGGGCTGTTAGTCATCTAGTGTCCCAGATGGCGAGTTGTCACAAGAGTGTTTATTCCTGGTGGTATATTGGTGGCGGTAAAGTTTAGAGAAGTGCCGGAGTGAGTGACTGGCACAGAGGTGGGATAAGTGAAGGCCTGCTGCTCATTCCATAGCCACCTATGCCTAGCAATCCGTCACCAGTGAACCAGTACCGGGGGGCTTGATGTCAGGGTGGGTGGGGGGGGGGGGGGGGCTACAGGGGGGCTACACACCACCTCACGTCTACTTGAATCCCTCCTCTCTACCACTCCACTTCCCTGCCGGTTCCCATCTTACAAACGCAACCCTCTGGATCCCCGTTTTCTCCCAAAAGGGCTGACTCCCTACCCTTCCCGTGAACAAACCACAGCTTACGTAACAAATAGTGCCGGCATAATGCTGGCCCAATGCAGTGCTAGCCTAACATCAGCACGATTTACAAGGGCATGCCACTCATGACTGATCTGGTCTCCGGTGGTTTGAAGCATGATCCCTACGGGGCATAACAATAGGAAAGGTCATGGTGACCTATCTAGGTCACGGTGCCCCCTCCCGACAGGTCACTCAGCCCCCGTCCCCACCCGGACGATCGAACAAAGGTGAAAACAGTAATTCCTACAAAAGCGTAATGGGCAGAGTGGATGTCAGACAGCGCGAAATGGAATCAATGACACATCGAGGCATACATCACTGCAAAATACAATTGTATAGGAAGGTATTGTGCGGGGAACCCATTATCGCCCGTCCCCCACCCGTGTACACCCCCTCTTTCCACGACAACACCCTGCTCCAAGGAGCAGGGGTGTCGTCGTGGAAGGAGTGGGGGTCTATATTTCCTTGACAACACGTTGCCTGCCTGGTATTTTTCTCGGCACGGTGCGACCCAACAGCAGCCCGCAACTTCACATCGCACCCCAGCAAAACACGAGAAA